>OV050031.1:29359012-29791512 GCA_920105625.2 Clusia tigrina | reverse complement strand
TGCCAAAGGGAGTGAGTCTGGCAGTCGGCGGGGCAAGCGCAGCGAGAATTTCAATTCCGACTTCCCGATTGTTATTTACCAGAAATGGAAAATAAAGTACACAATTTGCCAAAGTGGTTCAGTTTGGTTTGGTTTGGTTTGGTTGAGTTCGCTTTGGCAGCCCACTCGCAGCACCTACAGCAAGCAGGTCCTTGGAATTGTTGGCACGGCGCGGAGCCGCCGCTAAATGTGGGCGCACACGTGAGCACATGAAATATATTTTTTAGGCTTAGCTGTTATTGATTCGAGTGCGGTTTTCCGTACGATGTTTACTTGTGTGCACATGTGTATATGTTTGCGTGTGTACTTGTGTGTTGGTTCGCGTGCAGATGTGTTTGTTGACATTCTAAAGTGGGCTGGTGCGAGTCGTGCGAAAAACGTCTTAGTGTCTCTACCTGACGTGCATCTTAATGTCTGGCTTACGAGGCGAGTGTGTTCAAGCGGTTTCGCAGTGCCGTAGCGAGAGGTACACTGAAACTTGTTTAATTTACAATACATAAAGGTAGCTGGGAACTCAGAGGGTAAGGACGACGAGCTAAGTAATTGCTCCTATCGGGAAGCCGACGAATATTTTTCGAGATACCAAGAAGAAGAAGATCCGAAATGGAGATCACTGTTGAATTTCCTATGGAAGCATAATACTCTGATCATACAATCCATCATCATAAATAAGATGGACATATCAGGGAAGTCGTGAAAATTGCTCAAGTGACCCATGTTAGAAGTTTGGCGGAAGCTGGGTACAGAAATCAATTATCACTGCTACCATTTATAGGAGGGTACTTGCATAATCTGAGCTTAACGGCTGGAGTTTTTCATAGAGGTCTCGTGATATAGAAACAGTCGAGCCTTTGCAGCATTTTGCGTTTGGTGATCGACCCCAATACAACTTTCAGCGACCACGTAAGAGCGTATACTGTTCTTGACTTGATCAACATGGTGTAGAGTCAGAAGATCACCCTGCTAGTGACACTCCAGCTCCTGGCAAATAGTTTATTAAAGGCTCAAAAGGACACAGCGGTTATTATAAGGACATTTTTTATGTGAGTATTACAACTTGGTATTTTGTCCACTATAATACCCAAGGACCTTACTTCCCCGGTGTAAGGTACAACCGTTAATTTGAATAAAGGAAATAAGGTCGGCTTTAATCGGATGAATATATAAAACCTCTACGAGACAACTTTTAAAGACACGTGGATAACAGACATAACTGCCTCAGTAATGGGGGAGTCAAACTTTTCAGTAATAATGAACACTTGGAAACTCTGCTTAACCGAAAGCCTTTACCAAAATGAACCCAGCTAATTGCATCGATTACCAAACATCATAGGAGACTAAATAGACAACCAATTGTGGCAACAGTCTTTGGCTTCAGTGCTATGGTAGAGTTGCAAGCTGGATGTTATTTCACAACGCATCCAACCAGGGAAAAAGTGAAGACCCATTCAGGAGGTCATAAAATCTGACAGAATCGCACATTGCAAAGTCTAGAAAGGCTCATACCGAAAGATTTAAGTCAGTTACCAATTGCCAATTCCTTCAACAACTACGTTTATTTTCGAACCATTTACCGGGTGTGCACAAACTCACTACTCCAAATCACCAACTCGATCATTTACTTCTGTAATTTTGTTATGAATTGATTCTTCAGTTTTCACCAGATCAACAACTCCTATTTGACGCTTCCAAAAGCTTTATCACACTGAGCTAACCCCCTTTATACTTCTTAACCTTAATATAGCTGCTGCTGACTCTTCTCCAGTTCAGTCACCAATTTTTCTTGGTGCAACTGCTCCTGATTCTTTTTGATATCCATTTGAGAAAGTAACTCTCTTACTACGGATCCAGCCTTATTTTTCTCTACTAGATGCACCCCCTTCGATTCCATTCTCTTACTTTAATTGTTAGTCTTTAAGCTGTCCACATCACGATGTGGACTGACACCAACAAATGTTACGGAAATTTGTTAAGCTAATAGTTCGGATCATTGGATTGCATCAAGTAATACCAAAAAACTTCTTTAATATTATAGCTTCAAGTTAAGTAGAATTGTTTACTATAGAATTGGAATAGATCTTTAACCATTTGCATTGCATTTGTTTCATATTTACTTCTGTACTAGATTTCCCACGCAATTTAATCGCTCCTCAAGACAACAAAGTCGCTACGTTATGCTTTCTAGAAAGTTGACTGCACTGGAAATTCTGTAAATAATAATATCGTATGAGCAAAGTTCTATTGTATGCATAAACCACCAACATTCTCACAGTTCCAAATCGCTCAGCAAACCCATCCCATAGAGACTTCGTTAAATGTTGTTTGTTGTCTGATCGCATACAAAATTCGAGACAAGTGAGTTGAGTTCATCTTTGTAGTCCAATATCACTTTAATGCTTTTCAACACTGTTCCACTACAATGTCGAATTCGTCAATCAACTCTTCAGTTCCTGTACCCCAGTTTTCACACCTGAATTGCGGCACTAAGACAGTTAGGGTGCAACATTCAACGCCATTAGCGAGAAGGAAAGAGCATACGACGCAGCATGTCTCCGGTTCTGTGTATGCGAGGGTAATGCTCACAAATGTTCGCTCATGAAAAATATGTTTTTGTTATGATAAGAAGTCGCCTCGATTTGTGTGTGAAAGTTTGCTCTCGGCATTTTGTAGCACAAGCAAACCTTGCGAATTTTTCCAATTGAACTGGCGGTGGGTGTGTGCAGTCACCCAGAAGTATTTAATAACTAAAAATGTGCAAGCAGTTCAGTTGTGAGCTGCCAACTCCGCTAAGGAGTCCGTCCAGCACTTGCACTACAATCACGAATGCTCGTCTGGATGCGCCTCACGATTTCCATACTACGACACTGACAATGAGCCGTAACTAAGCTAACAAACCTGAGTCAATGCTGGGATTATATGCTCACTGCATGCACCGCCGACCATCAACCAACCGCCGATTGCCATGTACGCTGCATGCACGAACGCATCCTTTCTATGCAAAAACCAAAGCAACACTTTCGCTGTCACAACTTCAGCGCAGGCACTCGTAAGTGTTTGGAAATATGCAGCACATAACATATTTTTGCGGCGGAAACCGAAAGCTGCATGGCTGCCAGCACGCGCACAAGCACGCTCACCGCAGTCCCTCAGCGTCGAAGGGGATGTGCGTGAACACAAAACATACGCCAAGTGAGCCAGCACCTTGCACTGCTGTCAGCCCTAAGTAATCGTAATGGTTGTTTAACTTACCCGCTCCGGAGCCAGGTGTGCAGAAACACATGCCAAGGTATTTTAAGACGACAATCTCCCCGCTGGATTCACCACCTGCACTCCCGACTGGCTGGCTGGCTGGCAGCGACATGACATCTGCATTTGGAGCGAACGTTTATGATGTCTTAACGTCTCTCGTCGGCGCTGCTTCCGTTAGGGGAGCGACCAGAGCACTCTTATCTTAAGCACTTCCCAGCGCGTACGTGCGCCGGTGCCAGCAGCATATATGAAAGTCATTAAGCAGTGCTAAACGTTTCGAAATTAGTTTGCGAAATTGCGAAATGAATTTTTTAGAGAAAATTTAAATTTGTAGACGGAAAGCGAGCACGAAAGCAGGAAATAAGAACTCTTTAAGTGAGATATTTATTAGCAGTAACCGTGGCATACTTTTAGGCATGCATGAGAGTTTTAGTTCCTGCTTTGCCTGGCAACTTCGAGCGAGTCTTTCCACGCCACAACAAAAGGAAAAGTTGCACTGAAGCCCGCTGCAGCTTTCCCCATAAATCAGCGTTCCTTACAATTTCAATTTTCCACTTCGATATTTCCTCCGTGCACATTTCAATTTCAATGGAAGGAATAAAAAGTGAAGTATAAAAATAGAATATACAGATTTTTCGCATTTGCTATTTTTGCAGCAGTTGTTGGTGCTGTTGTGTTGTTGCAGTGCAGTTCTTGTACTTTTAAATCATCTTACGCGATATTAAAATAGCATATAGTGCAGCCATGCGGTGGATGGAGTTGATTTGCAGTCGCAGCGCTCTGAACACCAGCACCGTAACCGACAGAGCAGGGCTGCATTTATACCCAACGAGGCTCTAAAAGAGGGCGCTGCAGTGACTCAAAACTCTCATTGGGAGAATCCATAAAATTTAAAATTGTAACAGAACGAGGCAGTGAAGAAATTGGAAGTCAGTTTACTGTGTACTTAACTAAGAAATGTTCGAACTGATTAAGGTGTTGTTGACGGCGATATCATCCCCTAAATTTCAGCATTTTATAAAAGGACACGCTGTCGCTGAATACCTTGAGGGAACCTGCGAAGCCTCAGTTTGGCCTGGTCTTGTAAACTCTTTGCTTCGCTGTATAAACTTGTGGTGTCTGATTGTTGAGATGGTTTGAATCAGCAAACTCAAAAATATTTCCCGAAAAATACTGCCCACCAGACCAAGTTGATACACATCCCTCTCCACTTTATAATCGGCCTTTGGAGTTGTACGAGTATATAACAACCCAAAAACACTTCTTTCTGGAAAGTTCATTCTCACTTGATTATTTTCTGAAAAAATTAATAGTTCATTATTCCAGATCAAAAGAACTTCAAAGTACTTAACTGGCGATCTCCTGAAAACTGGATGAAACAAGATCAGAGGAGAAGTCTACGAACTTCTTAAAAAAGAGTGGGCATTTGTAGTTTGGTCTAAATTTTTCGACTGTTATATCAGCCTCCGAGGTCAAGTGGGTCGCATTCTACTCTGATAGTCACGGGTTCACGGGATCGATCCCTACCCAGGGCATATTCTTAAAATGCTTCTTTCTAAATATGTGTCTCTTGGAGTCGAAGGCTTTAGTTGCTAGTATTCATCCTCCAATACCACTGAAGATATAATTAATTTAATATGAGGAATAAAAATAATATTATTCAATAAAGTTTTTTTTTTAATTCTTATCCACAAAACTATCGTTAGAAATTCAAAATTAGCAAACATTCCAACTATTTGAAAAGGATCTGACACGGACTTCATTATAGTCACCTTTTTGTGTCTCACTGAAATAGCACAAGGATGGATTCGTCCGCTAAAGTCTCAAGCTAATGTGATCTTCACAAACAGGCGATAAGCTAAGAAAAATTCTTCCATTAAAAGAAGTTTAAAACAGTGTTACGGGAGATAGCGTAGCATAACTCTTACTCCATGCTAATCTGAAGGCAGTCTTACCACACATCCCTCATCAACTACTCTTTTACGATGGTATTGTTCCGCATCGTATTATAAATGATGTCATAAGTCGTAATAATGCATGTAACTAAACTGAAAGGGGATAATTTAGATCCTTTAACCAACTTGATGTGGGTCTTCGCGCAAACATCGAGCCGACCCGTAGGGCTGATTCGGAAATAAATGAAGCATTATAGTTCTGGTGAAATAAATTATGCTACTTTGATTGTTTGGTACCCATACTAGAAATTATCAGGGAAAAAGCGGGAAATTGTGGATTCATTGTTGGAAAAGTCCAATATGATTTGCAATATCTACGAAACTATGACTAAAAAACCAGAACTGTTTCTTGTCAATTGCTATGTTTCCAGTGATTGGCAAATAATGCGCTCCGGTTAGTTTTTGTAGCTCTTCTCTCAGAGATAATATTATGGCTTTCTTCGACAAATACGAGTATATCATGAATAGTTAAGAAACGTTCTACACCGAGACGGAGAAGGAAGTTTTCGTCCTCTTTGTCAGAAAATGTCCAACTCTCATTGTACGACAGTATATTCATTTGTTTGATCCACTTTAGATGATCAAGTGTTATCCATACAAATATACTTCCTTGGTGGACGGGGCAAGTCGGCGGCCCATTGTTTGAGCAGAGGGAAGTCGATAATTCTGTTGAAGCGATAGACATGAATATATCGTCTCTGGAATTGTCACTGATTCTTCTCCATCACGCAGCCTCGACACTCCGACCTAGAACGCATTTTCTTCGCTTTCAACAACAAACTACATATATATTAGACACAGCCATTAGTTTGTGGATTTCACCGACTATCCCTGGGACCTACACAGACTTTAAACAAAGCCAGGAGCGTGTGGTTTTCACCGACTCTCGAGAGACCAGCGCGTACACCGAACACCAACAACAGTGAAGAACGGAACGTTAGATAAAAGAAGTTTTTTTATATGAATAATTCCAGCATTCAATCGATTTAAGAAATAAAGAACACATATAAAAATCTTCCACAAACGAATACAAATAATTTTTGTCAACGACCCCCGGAACCCGCTGAGTTCCTACACCATCCCCAGATTGATTTGTTGCACTGACTTTTATGTACTTGTTGTAGCTGTCACACCCCATTTGAACAACTGTGTCTACACTTTTTCCGCAGACTTTGGAGGTTCCTAACGACACGGCGCCCTAAGAATAAACTCAGTGAACGTAATGCTAAATGCGGCACTGCTACAGACAAACATTCTGGCAGACACAAGCGATTGCTCCACAGACCACTTGGCAGGCTGGAAGCGCATCTCTGCTGAAGCTGTGTCGTAAAAGTTTTCAGAATTTCTTGTCGTGCACTGGTCCATAATTTCAAACAAGCAAGTACGGTAGGGAGAATGTGATGGGGCAGCATCCATGCAGACATGCCGGCGCGAATATGCTCGCAGTGAAAGGGGAAATCTGTGAAAACCAGAAAAGCAGAAATGCAAATTTCACTGCACTCCGATGCAGCGTTGCAAGTGCTCCACTGACTGATGTGCAGGAACTATCTCATCCCAGTTTAAGTTCCGGCAGTTTCCCCCTTTTTATATCCGCCTGGCGCTGACATAAATTCATCAGAAATACAGAGACGGTTACGGGCGGGGGCTCTGTGCACTTGCCCGTCCTCCCACGTACATAAGTTTATATACATTTATTTGCTGCACTTCGTTTGATTCCATTTAATTTTCAATTTCAAGCCAAATTGACCACACACGACAAAGTACTCCTGTCTGTGGTCAAGCTGACAACTCTTAATTCAATTTCCATGATTGGCTGCAAGCTCGACGGTGGCTCTGCTGCAACTCGATGCAAAATTTTATCTGTGGCTATGAAACTGAATTCAATATCAGCTCGGGCACGCCAGGGGCCCTTGCCACCGATAACGCAATAAAATGCTCGAAGTAAATTAGAATTTCACAAAATTGCAAATATGCAATAACAAAATTTAATTGCCAATTGAAGCAGAACTATTTGCACGCAACGAATGCGGTCGTTTATTTTGCTATCATCCAACAGGCTTCATTTTGTATTGTGGTGTAATTGGCATTCTGAGGGCTTGTAATGCAGAACAAACAATGCGACAGCATTGACAAAAATAATTAATTTAAAAAAGAAATTGCTTTTAGCTGTCATAGAACCCAGGCCTCTCCAACCACATGTCCTTGAAAGAGTATGGGAGTTTTAGCTGCTGATGCTTTTTCTTGTTAGCAGATGAAAATGCAGTTTTCGGTAACTCTGGACTATGCTTCTTTCAAATCCGGTATCGGAGGCATGTCTGGGCTGTTTTTGTTTCGCTTTGAAAATGTCCTCCGCCCATCTAAAATAGTATTCATTCAAGAGCAACCAATCTGCATATGCCAAAAATAAGATAGAGAGAAGAATTTGGTGTATTCTGTTTAAATGTGGTATTCAAGTGATATCTCGCATATTTTATGTGAATCAAATATGGATCAAAGCATGGATCAAAGCTTGAATCAAAGCTTGGATCAAAGCATGGATCAAAGCATGGATCAAAGCATGGAAAGCCTGATCCAATCCTGGATCACATTTTAGTTCAAATAATCAAATGTCTGCTTAAGCGCAATTGTTCTCAATTGTTCTCTGTGTATTTGAATGCCATCGGGCAACACCATTTGGTATTCCCAGTCGCTTGTTTATTGACCAGCTGCAGTAGAATTTAAATACTCGTAGAACAGTCGAAGGAGGTGATGTTATAGACCCTATAGAACACATTACTTCCGTTGACGGATGGTTTATGCTTCTATTCCCAGTCAATTTTGAAAGAGAGTTATATACGGAAAAATGATTTATTTCCAATATTACCTTAGGAATTACAGGAGATCACAAAGACCATCAACAGGAAACCTTCACACTTTGAGTTGTAGAAGTTTAGTTGTGGAAAATAAGGAATTGTTGGCACACACACTCACGGACGAGGATAGCAAGCACAAACATTTTCAGAATACCTAAAGTAAACTCTCCCAGCACTAATTTCAGTGACAGCATACCAGTATCTTCATTCCAGGCCTAAGATGAGATTTTGGAATCCGCACTGAATTTTCACTGACCTGAGGAAAAGTCAACAATAGTTTAAAAAATAATTGTATAAAGTCATTCACAAATTTATCAACGCTAACTGAAGTATTTTTATTCAGATTCCTCAACTTCGTTGATTACGAGACAATAATAGAACAATCCCGTGTCTGTGACACTTGCATTCAATATTTCGTCATGCATTCACTTACTTCATTCTGCGTTCCTCGCTGCTCCACACTAAACTAGTTCCTATTGAAGTAAATATTGCCAATATGTGTAAAAACCTTTAATATCTTCTGAGATTGTTATGTACTTCCGCCCCAAACCCGGATTGATTGACTGATTTCATTCATTGGATATGTTGGGATGACGTAATGTCAACGGGAATAATGTCAATAAGGTTCATTTCAACTTAATTTCTATGTCACACAGGGCCATTGACGTTATTCCGAAGTAAAATGCACATGTAGTCAACTGACACGCTGTCATCCCACCTCACATTTCATTTCTCATAAGCACTGCACGCATATTAACGATGCCCAGAATTATTGAAGTGATACAGCGCAAATGAGATTGCCAGCAAGGAACATAATACTCTTGGATAGAAATATTTAAAGGGAGCACTTACAGCCACGAGTAGTGGTTAAGCTCCCAGAAGTCCTAAATCACCAATAGAGTTATGAGCCATTCAAATCTGAATTATTACGGATGCGTTTTCTGTCAATCTGGAGAGGCTTTCAGTTTCCCTCATTTCTCCCATCACAGCAGATCAAGCTTCAAAATCTACAGATTTGATATGAATCAGAGGTGTACGAGTAAGTTTAATTTTTCTGGTTTCTCAATCAATTCATCGACAATATTTCTTCATTCAAGTCAAATTTAATCCTGAGGAAAGATATTTTACAAGATACTCTTATTGTCTCCAAATCCGACAAAGCCTTTTTGATAGAACGTTGCTCGAAAGTCGTATACTATACAAAATCGTTGCAGTAAGAACAATTTTCTAAGGACACGTACTCACGGTGGATACCTTGAATTTTCGAACTCAGGTTAGATTCAAAAAGCTTCTAGCAGAAATTGAAACATCCGGATCCGGATATGCTGTCCTTACAACACGTGTAAATCAAATTTAATCGCAACGGCGTTCCAGGCAAGGCTGCACACCTCAAGGCCAATTCACCTGCGTCGTTTGATCGTTCAATGTTGGAGACATTTGCATGTGCGAATAGTGTGATCACCACACATAGTTGGTTTTCCGATCTTCGAGGCTTGAAAGAAGTATAAAAATTGCAGCCAATTTCATTCAAATGTTAATAGTGTAAGAGTTAATTTACACTAAGCGTAACTTGTAAACTTAGCGAGCCACACTTTCTTGGGTATTTACGAGTAAATATGAATGTACTTAAATGTTCCCCCAATCTTTTTGCATGATTGCTTAGAAGGACAGTACGAATATTAGGAACATGGTGAAAATATCCAGTCGCATTATTTAGAAGTGGTAATAAATCCAACTGAGATATGTAAACACAGTTCCTGTGATCAACCATATACGAGGGCGGATTGATATTGAAGCTACCTAAGTAGGAAAAAAACATTTTTTTTTTCAAAATCCATTTATTTCTCAACAAGTCTCCTTTTACTTCGACACACTTAGTAAGACGATATTCCCACTTTTTTATACCATCTGAATAATACGATTTCGGGAACCCCTCAAAATACGCGTTAGTTTCGGTAATCACTTTTTCGTTTGAGATGAATCTTTTTCCTGCGAGCCATTTTTTCAAGTTTGGAAACAGGAAAAAGTCACTAGGAGCTAAATCTGGACTATAAGGAGGATCATTAATCAATTCGAAGTGTATTTCACGTAATTTTAGCATCGTATCTAATACTGTGTGAACCGGTACGTTGTCTTGAAGAAAGAGCTTTTTTTTCTTCTTTAAATGTGGTCCTTGATTGCATCAATTAATTGATCCAATAATGCACGATAATACTTTCCTGTGATTGTGGATCCTTTTTCAAGATAATCGATGAGCAATATTCCGTGTGCATCCCAAAATACAGTGGCCATAACATTGCCAGCCGATTTCACTGCCTCCGCCTTCTTCGGAGCACTTCCACCAGCTTCCACCCATTGTTCCGATTGACTTTTGGTTTCAGGTGTGTAGTGGTGGACCCACGTTTCATCAACAGTGATTAATCGACGCCAAAAATCAACAGGATTACGCTTTATCATGTCCAAACACCGCTGTGAAGTGATCTGTCGAACTCGTTTTTGTTCGACACTGAGCAAACGCGGCACCCATCTTGCCGATAGCTTTTTCATATGCAAATGTTCATGCAAAATGTTGAACACACGTTCTTATGATATTTTTACCATTTCAACAATCTCACGCAACTTGACTCTGCGATCATTCATAACGATATCGAGGATTTTCTTGATATTTTCTTCAGTAACCACCTCTTTTGGCCTTCCTGTTGATGGTATTGTTGCAGTGCTTCAAATTCAGCAATCCAATATTTTACCATGTAATCTGACGGAGCAGACTCACTGTAATATTTATCAAGCTTTTCTTTTGTCTCTTTCGCCGTTTTCCCTTTCAAAAAATAGTGTTTAATCACAGCACGAAATTCGCTTTTTTCCATTTTTCAAGAAACACAAAAGTTGCTTACTTCAAACGACTACAACAAATAAACTAATCGATGAATTTGGGTGAAAATTTCTAAAAAAAAAAGTTTTTGTGTTTGTGCTGGCATCTAGCGCTAGGTAGCTTCAATATCAATCCGCCCTCGTATAAATAAACCATAAAAGAGTAAAAAAAGTTTGAAAAGGTGTAACTTCCTTTCCAAAATCCTCTATATCCCCCCCCCCCCCTTCCCTATATATTTTTGCAGGCTTAGTACAATGGGCATTAATACCTGAGTGCTTGGAGGTCTACTTCCTCGGCGGTTCTCCGCCCTACCCCACTTCTATCTATCTATCTATCTCTCTAACCATATATATAAAACAGTAAGCAGGGTTACCGTGGAAAGGGTCGCTGAGTTATTGGTTTGTAGGTAGACTCAGAGTTTCAATATATTTAAAGACTTATGCAGTGAACATTTACGAGGCAAACCAAAACGCACAGGGACGATCTGGAGATTGTGGTGGATTTGCCAGCAATTCTTAGTATACAATTGTGGATGTGGGAGCATGTTAATTGCATTGTTCGAATAGCACTCTTCTCTTCACTATTCTCCATTTATCTCATTGTCAATTACATGCATTAAAACATCATGCTGAGTAACCTTAAATTTCCTTCCTTTCTCCAAACACGAACACGAACCTCGAATGCCCACAAACGACCGGCTTGATAAGAACGCTATCGTCTTCTTCTGTGAGAGAAATGTTCACAGATGTTGTAGGAATTATGGTAAGGATAACTAGGTGTAGGACTAGGACTGCTTTCAGACGCTTACATGTGAATATTGCGTTATTTTATTTCGCAAAATATGGTCAAAGTTATTCCCTCGGGTCACTGCCAGTTTAACCACCATGGAAGGCGAATTTTCATCTCCATTGAACTCGTGTCCTTCTACCATTTCCAATGGTTGAGTTGCAAGTTATTCAACAGCAAATTAAGGTCTCTGCTCTCCTGTTGAGCTCTCCAATTACTATCGGATTGCGCTCATTTGATTTAAATTCAATTTAAATATTATATCCTTTTAACCAAAGGATAAGCATAACTTATTGCAATGAGCTCAATTTATTATAAGCCGCCCCCACAAAAACCCGACTGGAGCAAAATTAAATAAGCAAATCTCAGCTGCAACTACAAAGATCAAAGTTTGTAATTTAAATTCGAAAATAAGTTCGCAAAAATGTTATTAAGCAATGGAAACTTTGCTTGCTTCGCCATGTTTGAAGTTTACGACTCGGTTTCGTGGCTGCGCCACTAGCTGCCGCACCACAGCAGACTCCAGAAGCAGCTGAAATTGCAAATGGAGCACAGAGTGCCGCAGTGGCGGAGCGACTGAGGGGCTGAATGTGGGCAAAGCATGCAACCGTTGCGGATTTTTAATTTATAAATAAATTTCTCATTTGAAAATGTGAAAACTTTTGCCATTCCGGGCATGAGAAATAGCCGGAAATTTCATTAAACAAAACTTTATGCGCCCACCCTGAGAGGGTGCCTCTTCCAGGGTGGCTGGAATGACACAAATAATATTGGGATGTCTGCAAATCGGCGTGAAATGAGATGACACCGCGCCGAGAAACGTTTTCACGCTTGATTAGCGGAGACACACAATTTTGCGAGCTTCAGAGCCTAAAATAATATGGAATCTAGTTCCGTTTCAGTGCGGTTCCAGCGACAGCTGCCGACCCAACCACCCACCTGTTCCTCAGCACGCCCCGGCACGCCGTCGCTCCGATATTCATGGCAGCAACTCAATTTCAAAAGTTGATATCCGCAATCGCAATGCTTAAGCGCACCTTGACAGCTGCAGCTGCTTGACTCGGCCATGCCTAAGGATAGCAAAAATATTTTCCCAATAAATTCATTATGCTCGTGGCACAACACAAGCACACCAACGTCTGCCGAGGTGCTGAGCCCGAGTCTGATATCAAATTTCATTAAATAAATAATCTCGGATGTTAAAATATGACAACAGTGGCGCAACCGGCGTTAGCGGTGGCGGTTGCCGCCGTAGCACATCAGCGCAATCTCCCCCAATGCGATTCGCTCTGGCAAGGCTGCTCGGTGCTGCCCATACCCACGCGGCGCCAGTGAGTCACCCGATGAGGCAACGCAACCCGCCTGACTGTCTGCGTGATTCACCTTTCCGCCAATTCAATACATCTGGCCACCTCTCCACCCACCACACACCCACCCAGCCAGCAATTACAATTTGTATCCGTGAGCTTTGTTTTCGTTATTGTTGTAATTTCAGTTATCAAATTCGTAAACAGCACGTCAAGCACTTCCCCCCCTATTCCTACTATTCCTACGCTGCGGAAGTATCTCGCCGAACAATTTTAAAGTTTTCACTTGTAAGGATTTTTGTTTTTCTTTGTCTCCTTTTACCTTCTTTTTGCAGGAAATCATTCATGGTCGTTTACTTTTTTGTGTTGCCTCACTTTTTGCCGTGAGTGTTAAGTAAATTTTCTCCCAACGAAAACGGAATTCGTGTCGAACAGCGCTGTGAACACAGCGATTAACGTGGAGTGGGTTGGGCAAGTGTGTTCTTTACAAGCCGTTTATCCTGCACAAACAAACGCAATAAAAACTTAAGTGCAGATAACTTTGGATTAACTCATTGGATCCAGCGCGTAATTAATCAGACCTTCAATCAGTGACCAGAGGCGGTGAGGAAAGCTGAGAGGAAAATTAATCTTCATTACAATCTTGCACAGCGGCACCAAGGACGCTCAGAAGCAGCAGATCCCAATCACTGAATTGCTTCTGCCAGCATTAAACCTTATCTACTCTTCGCTAAAGATTCAAATTCGTGGATAGCCATTCTTACGTGAAGAGTAAGAGGATGGTAATCGTGTATATTATCGCAATCGTGAAAGTGTCAATAGTTTCACCGTGCAAATTTCTGAGTAGTCATAGGGGAAGATATCAACTTCCACTCTTCTTACAAGAGTTCTTATCAAGTTCGAGATATAACCAATATCTCTGATTGAATTAGTTTGTCGATATATAAATGAATGTGTGTGGATCTGAACTTTCCTGCCATATCCATATCCACATATCCCTCAGAATTTTCATTCTTTACTTCCCTGTGACCCGGCGAAAAGTACAAATTTAGATACTCCACAATCTCTTAAAGTGATATTCGACAGTGTATGATTATGTATGATTTACTTATATGTAAAAGAGTAGAGACGACAGAGCACTGATTGACATTATGACTTTCTGCAAAAATTCAGATATTCTTGGATGATATCGGGTTCTACCTAGGCATGGAATTTCTCTGGAAACCTCTATACATACATCAGGCTCTCATTGCAGCACCTTCCATTGTAATAAGTTCTTCTTATTAAATAAAACACAATTAAACCGACCCCGATCTTTAATTGAATCCTTGTATTAATGTGTACAAACGTCTAGCTTATTTTATGGTTGAAGCCCAACTAACTTACACAAGTGTGAGCTATCAACAGCGCAGTTATCTCAACTTATCTATAACTTATCTCAAGTTATCTCAACTGTCAGAATGCACTCATTACATCCATACTCCTTTTTGCAGATAGTCTGTGTAAATATAAATAATTCCCCCAATTGATGGATTCCCGTATTCTTGAATCACCCGACAGTCTTGATGATCTCTTCAACTTTGATCTCTAAAAATTAAACTCTTGTGCCATGAGATCTTTCCGCTAAATAAATTTGTTCAGCATTATTAAAATGGATGGTAGAAGCAGCATTAAAAGGATACTATGAAACTATTTATTGTGCGTAGACACCTCTTATATAGCTAATGAATATAATATTCTTCCATGCCTCTTCTGATATTGCCATAAAAATCCCTGTATCCAACGGAAAATCTTGATTTTCCTAAGAAAACTCCTATTCAAGGATAAGTGAGATTCGAACGGCTGTGTCAAGTTTCAAATTACTTAATCCAACTAAATATACCATTCTACCAGCATCACCAATGCAACCATTCCTTCGAGGTGGACACAGTTGCTCAACTTCCCTAAAATTGTTGAACAAATAGAAACAAGTGTATGAGTTTGGGACAAAAAATATGCTGGGCACACAGAGTACAAGAATCATTGATGCATCTGCTTCCTTTCACAGTGGAGTGCTTATAAATTCCAGTCCTAACCCGCCGCTTCTTCATATCATGAATAACGTTTTCTCCATCTCCTTCTAAGCGATCCTTGCATTATATGTATTCTAAATATGTGCTATTACACTTTAGGTTTTCTGAAGACTACGCTGCAGTTTACCCCAATATTTAGTGGAAGGGAATGATGGACGGACATGCCAGCATCTTTTTGGACATCCTCCTGTATTGACTTGTGGAACAACTAAGTTCGTCGGCAGGGTTTGGCACCATTTTCCCAGATATCCATCACAGTGATATGTATGTTTTATTTTTGTACAAGCAGTGTATTTGATTATGATATTCGGGCTATTCCTCTATATAAGTATGCTAGACAATCAAGAGATGAAACTCCGCAGAAGTTGATTACGATATGACATCTGAGTTCATCTGAGGAGAAGACGCAAACAGTTAATCCCACTATGCTTAGCGCAAAAATGTCACTATGTAGATTTTTCTGATCTAGAGAAATATTGTCAATATCAATTAAATCCAATCTTTCAATATGCTAAAGAATACGCGTGCCTCTGGTTACATTATAGAAAATACTCCTACTTCGTCTCCAGTTTATGTAAAATCAGATTCCTTCGATATTGCAATACGCGAGAACCTATATCAAGTGGGTAGAGATGACTTGTGGATGAAAGTGGTGTTGGTATTATTCCATTGCTGGTATTTTCAACCACTGTGTCCTTTACGTACCCCATCTCCAATATATTATTACGAAATTGCCCTCCTGCCAATTTATTCTAACTCTCAATACTCGGATTCGTATCACACTGGATTGTGCAGTAATCAAACAATCGCTGGTTAAATTAAAATAATTCACTTTATTTAATTATTGCTATTTTCACACTTAATATTAGATTCATTTAATCACATTATTACTTCTTAATACTGGAACTGCTACAAGTGAAATGAACGATGCACACACTGTTACGATTGCTATTCAACTGTATTGACTTTGAATGGCTGGTAGCTTATATACCTCTCTTATGTTGAAGTAGAACATTTTAGAACATTATCTACACCTCGAAAGAAGTTCCGATAAGGTTCTAGACTATTCTCTGCATGGATTGTGTCTTGGCTTAAATACATATCTGGGGTGGTGCACTATTCTCAAACTTTAAGTGGGATCCTAATCATTTATACTTCAATATCATTGCTGTCCAGTGAGGTCAAAATGTCTTCGAAACGACTTTCACACATATCTTTCCTGGATAGAAACACCTCTCCCTTGAAGCCTGCATGTGGGAAGCAAATATTCCTAGGAATTATGTGATCATCTGTCTACTCCTCTTCTTCGTAGATACTTCCAAATAATATCAGAAATTATTCTCATCGTGGGCAGTTTAAAGGGCATGTTCCAGGATTCTTTCAGTTTTCATTACCTTTAGAATTCAATCTTGAGACAGGGTATAATTAACTTCCCAGTGGGAGTTATGTTGCCTCGCTATATTATTGGATGTGTACACTTATAGTAATGTCTATGATAGGTTTCGCCTTAGTAATTGGTGCTTTCTCACGCTAATTCTTTTTGGACTGATTTGTGATCCAATTGCATAAAGAAAGCTGAACTATTTCATTAATTTTAGGTTTTAATAAAAAAGTTTAGGTTTTAATAAATCATTTTTCTAACTAGAATGAAAGTTGTGGGACCTCACAATACGACACAATGCGACCTCACAATATCTAACATCAACCATTTAATTTATATTTGTCAATTAGGGAAGCTTTCGCAGTTACGATATTGTTAACCAGAGTCTACTAGCCTTCTTGCTCAGAATTCATCATCTGAAAGACTGTGATGCAGGTGGTGCTTTGGTGTGATTGTTTTCTTCGTAAGTGTGGCTAAGGACACATTCCTTAATGACTGTCGGTACTCTTGTAATTTCACTAATTTTATTATATTAAAATAATGAGAATCAGTCTACGCCAAATTAGAGTATGTGTTAGATGTTCTGTCCTGACTCGCATTCTACTGACGTGGAAAGTTGCGTCCCCTTAGATCCAGGGGAGGCAGCCCATAGGCTCGAAATAAGTAAATATTTTTAAAAAAATCTATAAAATCATTGTGAATTTTTCTCGTTCAATGACAAGAGAAACAAGCTGTTTCTTCCCTAAAATCTGTCCATTATATTGTGAACACAGCGTCCTTCCAACTCTTGAGATTTAAAGCATAATTCATCCAACTTGCTAACTCCAAATCCAAAATTGTTTCTCCGGGCTTCAAAAAATACACGTAACTACAACCGCATATCTCACGCCTTTAACCCGTTCATGCCAGGTGTACTATCATTTTCAGTTATTGTACTCCAAATGCCCACGGCCTGTGTCAATCTTCGTGCAGCAGCTGCCTATTTATTTTTATTGACGCATCGCTCTTCCTCTGCAAAAGAAGAAAGGGTGGGTTTGGAACCGTTTACTGCGATGACTTCGCTCTTTATATAAGTCTTCTTGGAAAAAGTTTCCTGTACGCCTGCTTGGTTTTCGGCCCTGTCAGTTTCAGTTTATGAGTTTTAATGGGAAACCAAGGCTAGTCAGTAGGGACTATTGCAGGACATTGGAGGAAGTGCCTTCGTGTACTTAACGAAAGTGTGCTTCAAATTTATTGAACTATAAAAAAGACTGCTGTGTTATACTTCAGTCATTGCAATGCGGCGAAATTTTATAAGCTGGAAAACTGTTGGCTATGCTAAGACAAAGTAGTCTCAACTTAACCGGTCTTTGCAATAAAGTACAAGTTGAATGTTATTCATTCCTTGAAAACTTCATAAACAATGTTACGAAAATCAGTTTACCCAATCAGTTCGGATCACTGAATTGTGTGTAGATTGTATCACGAAACCCCTTACCTTTCATAAAAGTGAAAAGTTTAAAATAATATTAATATGCTTAAGAATAAACACTCATATCGCTGCTGCTTCCAAATCAAAACTGACCTGCTCTTTTGTTCTATATTGCTCTTTACAGAGCCACATTTTGCTTCCTAGAATTGTATCGCATGAAGAAGATTGTTCATTAGCGTAAACGAGATAGCACCATCGTATACGCCCATAGTATTCTAAATGCCGCAGTTACATCTCTTTCACAACATCCAACGATGATATTTAGTATGACAGATGGAGGCAACAACACTAATACTATTAGTCAGAAAGAAATAACAACAACAACAAGAATTGATTTAAACACACTTTGAATTCAACGTGTTGTCATGAATATTGAAATTGTTATTTCGTCACAAAATGATCCGAAATAAAGTACCATTTTCTTGGAGCCACCACAATGTTTAGTAAAATATTTGAGACACCTGTCTTCGCCCAGTTACTCATTTCATTTTTCATTTCCTTTGAATACTTTAATTCACACCAGGACGATTTTAAATCTTTTTGCTCCCCACAACAGTTTAAGAGACTGTAGCACACTACCTTCGACTCTGCTCTGAATTCGATCATGGCGCTTAATACCCAAGCCAAATATTAACAGGACTCGTAATTTAGTTTCCCTCCCTCATCTCCCAAATGAATGCTCAGCTAGGTTTGTGGATAGTCAACAAATTATCTCAGCTGCTCTCATTTAATTGAATAGAATCAAATTCACAGGTTTGCTTGGGTGGGCTGATGAGGCGGCGGCTTATCGAGCGACTGTTCCAGACTAATGATGCCTCTAGGTGTAGCTGTGATAAATGAACTCCAGATGAGCGCAAATCAACAGCGCCATTTAACAAGCTGCTTGTCTAAAATAAAGGGAAAACAGCCGCAGGATTTATGCTGCTTGATTGCTTAAATCCTTTTGTAAATAGACACAGGATTTGTCGTAAATGCAGAGCTGTAATCCTTTTAAACCCGTTTCATTAGTACTTGGAGTCTTTGGAAAGTGGTAGCAATATAATTGATTCACAATTGTCGCCCTACGATTACTTCATTATTAAATTTAATTAACCATTTAAATTAATTGGGAATTCCAATTAAAACACTTCTGGAAAGATTCCCTGTATAAGAAGTGAAAAAGATTTGCCACTGATTCAGTATAAGGACTCCGATTGGGTAGTTTTCTATATGGTTCTGCAATAAAATGAAAGAGACTTTCCAATTATATTACGAGCAATGTGATTAACTCCTATAATATGTATAGGAATCACTCTAAGCCTTGATACCATTGGTGATTGCAATGCGCAAACTAGAAACAACACAAGTTCGACATCTTCACAAAATATAAGGATAATAACCATAGACCACAGATAAGATCCTATACTTGGACACTTTAGTTCAACTAAACTCAACTCCTAGTCTAGATGTAAATAATAAAGTTTACATCGCATACGGAACTCAAAACCCAAATGAGGACGCACAAAGCTGATACTCTGATAGGCCTAAACCCTCCAGTGTTGTTATGACAAGAATAGTTGGATCAAGATCCCAACTCCACATGCTCTATGAAAACTCATATAGCTCTGTACATTTTCATAGCTTCACTTCAGCCAATCGACGTAAGTAGATTCATATTTCTCGGAGAGATGCAACTCAGATATTCTAATATCAAATATTCACGCCGTCCTCTCGTGAACCAAACCTTTTATCACAAATGTGTGTTCAAAAGGCTCAAATCCCCAATTTTTCTGGCAAATAGAACATGCAAACGGATGTCTAGCATAAGGGATACGATAGAGACAAAGAAGCACTCGAACAAGCAAAATTTGCTGCAAAAGAGGATTCACAAAAACAGACATTGTAAAGGAAGTCATAGAATGACTTATACAAGAGCTGGTGGGTTCACAAAACTGACATGAAACAAATGCATTCAGTAAAAAAGTAGATGATGTTCCTCTTCTGAATTGAGTTTTATTATGTTGCCGGCTCAATGAGTCTATGATGGCTATAAAAATGCTGACCAATCAGCAGAGCTACGCAGTAAATTTCCACCCAGTATCTCTGCTACTCTTCACTTCGAGAAATTGTTATTTTTGATAATTAGCACTCCATGTAATTAGATGTATATTGTATGGTTTAATTAAACATTACGATTTAAGTACCGAAGCTATCATTACCACCCACTTCTGGTTGCCCGATTCATTAATTTTCGAATTCTTTGCTACTTATTTTTGAGTCTCCTGTAATTGCTTTTACCAAATATTTCGATAATGCTTGCAAACGAGCACGAAATGTCTCACACCGCTACCCGTGCCCCCAATTCCTCTGTTACACTTACAACCAGGTTTTGATCGTAAAGCGAATGACACGCTCGTCAACCAAGCAAGTAGTAAAAAATCCATAAAATTCGCACTGCCATCAGGAGGCATAATCGACTTGCCGTAAATCATTCATTGTTGATGAAAAAATGACTGACCATGTTTTCGGAGCAACGTATCATTGGAGCTGATGCGCTGAACTCATACGCCTCGTGCGCCTCATACGCCTCGTGCGCCTCGTACGCCTCTTCAATCAATACAGAATCAGAATCACATCCGCTTCACAAAACCCTAATTCCGCTTATCTACCCCAGTCAGCGACGAAGCCAGCAGACTCAATGCACGCAGCAATCTTTTCGCTATTAGAGATGTATACATGTGAGTTTGTGCGCGTGTGTGTGTGCGTATGTGTGTGTGTGCGTTTGTGTCTCTTTTTGTCTCCGTAATAGATGTTACAATTGACTGGCACACTTAAGCCTCCTCCGCTAGCAGAGTACACCAAAATTATCGACAGCTTTGAAGGAAACTTTCACTTGAAAACTTTGCAAAGACAATGAAGCCAGCCAAACAACAACAACAACAACAACAACCACAACAACAAAGTTAGCGAAGGAAAACTTCCAATGCGGCCAACACTACAACAGCCGTTAGTGGAAAATCTTGCAAATTTGTGGCGTAAAAAAAGTTGCTGAGTATAAAGATGAAGAAAAACAAGAAGAAGGCGGAAGGAAAATAAAACCTTTTAACAAGTATTTGTTACGCATATCCTTGTTCTGCTGGGACATGTGGCGTACATGCCGCACGGCAATCCTTTGTCGATTTGACTCAGCGAAAATGTTGCACCTCCGCTATTCAGCGTTATGAAAAAGTTGCATGCATACTTTTTCTTTGAGTGTACGCGACACCATCTGCCATTGTCGTCCGGAGTACATTTGTTACAACACTCGTACGGGGTTCAAGCAACTCCTAACGCTCTTGTCGGCTCACAAAGAGGAATTTAATTTTCTTTTCACACACCAAGACCGCCAAATCGGCGCAAGGATACACGTCATCCCTGTACACCACACCAAATACAGACAAGGGCGTTTTTAGCTTTGAAGAGGCTCTAGGCCAACATAAATTCGGGGCTCCCTTATTTGATTATTTAATGAGTGAAATGAATTGACAACCAGCCTCTGCGGTCTGCTGGAAAAAGGTACGATTGCAGAGACCCGAAAGGAGCCCGGATATATTTGTCGTCTAAATCATCCGTTTCCAGGTGAAAACGTTGTAACGATACTTTTTCTCTTTCTCATCCTACGCAATTTAGTTTTGAGTGACCAAACAGGGACTTATTCTATAGTGGAGCATCTCTAAGAAACTTAGTGTCTCAGTCTTTGAATGGTGTCTCTAGTTGAACCGAACAAAGAGTTCACAGCAGTTGGAGAACTACAATATTCATGCGGAAATTGGTTTTAAATCAAATCGGTTGCTATGATAATCAGCTCTTGCAAGGGATGGAAATGCCTGATTGCCCTGCTTGATTTCTTTCAGGACATGTTGTTGAATTGGTTATGATGAAATCTTGTAGAACATAACGGAATAATTCTTATAGAAAGAGTGGGATAGACTTAAGGAAAAAGTTACAGAAGAAGTTATGGAGAAAGTTCTAATAAAGTTGGATATAAGTAAAAAAAGCAAGAGAAATAAAATATAGAATTAGAGAGAAGGTGACAACGAAAGTTAAAGAGAGGAAGAGAGAAAGAGAGAGTGTTAGACAGAGAACACAGAGTAAAGAAACTTAAACGTCAAACGGCAAAGCAGCGAAATAAAGCAGGCGGACGATGTACACGTATCCACTCAAAATCGTGGTGAATCCACTCAGAATCGTGGTGAATCCACTCAAAATCGTGGTGTGTCCGCTACGGACGCTGAGTTTCCTTTCTCTGTGTTCTCTGGTGTTAGATGGAGCTAGATAAAGTTAGAGAGAGTTAGAGAAAGTGTTAGAAAGAGTGGAGTTCCAAGCTGATTCTTAAAATAACATCGTTTCGTATACGATTCTCCTAGCTGGCTATAACAATCGGGTCAAAGTTTATTCAACTTGGAAAAGTTTTGTGCATTATCTGTCGCTTTTTAGGAGATTGAGCACTAATTTCACTTATACTTTACTTATACTTTGGAGTCACCACCAAAATACGATTATACAGTAGCATTTTCATCAACTAGGAACCTCCTGGTTACTATGAAATAAAATTGAAGTCACTGTATATTCAATATTGCAAGACAGTTCCCTTAATCAGAGGCCTGTCTGGTAGACGAACAGTATTTAGAACAGCACTCAAAGATCTGATTTAGAGTTGCCGAGATATTTGCACGATTGTTGAGATGTCCTTACTAGAATCTGAAGAATTTTAATTTGACGCGACTACCATATCTGTGAGCCTGTTGGTTTGAAGGAACAGAAGACGTCGCACAGTTAGGGATAGTTTTGCTCTTAAGATTTGCCAAGAGCGTCTCTCTGTTTAACGTTCTATACTACAACTCTTAAACGGATATCCATCTGGCACCGCAAAGGACTTTGCAGGGCTATGTGTGGCCTTCACGGCCAGCCACTTTAACCTTACCCAACCTAAGTGGATACCTTAAAGACGAAACTGTATATACATTTAGCTATTTAGTCTTTAGAAACCACAATCTGAAACAAACCTGTAATATAGTATACATGTCTTTCATGGGGAAGTTTTTCAGTAGTGAGGGAGTAACGGAGAAACTATCTATGGTAAGGGAAATTAATAAAATCTGTTGAATTGGTTGATTTTCCGATAAGAAAATGCGAGCAACGTAAATCATATATCTTCCGAGGCCGATAAGTCGGTTCCGAATATTGTGGCTGCTCTACCTCTGCACAACTTCTCAATTTCCTTCGCTGCCCGACTCTTTTGTTTGGTGAAACAACCGAAACCACTCCCAAAAGGGTTCATGCAATACTCCTTGGAATCAGAGCACTGGCTCGAATTTGTCCAATTGGGATGCATACATCTTTTTCCTTTAAATTGTGCGGCTCTCTTCATTTCCCAGTATCAAGATAACATTCCTGAACATATTCCTAATAATGTCTCAATCTGCAGTCATACATAGAAATGCTATATACAAATCATTTTGGTGTGATCTCACAGCGACTACCTTGATGTTTGCTTCCCGCAGCTCCTTTGGCGAAAATTCTGTTTTCTTTCCATGGGCTTATAATTTAAATACAGCCCTGCCTACACCCGCAGTAAAATGCTCCTGACTTTGGCGCTGTGAGGAAGCTGGTTTCCTTCGTCCTCGCTTGCCTCTTTGGTGTTTGAATTTTGATAAATTATCATGCACAGTGCAAGAAAATACCAATAAGCTAAGCTCAAGACTAAATCTCTGGAACCCCGCCCTACCCCAGCTCTTCGCCAGCCACAGCGCCAACCACAGTGCCAACCACATCTCCCTCTCCACGTTTACCAGCGCCAAAACCAACACATTTATATTGTTCTGCTGAAGCAAATGTTTTCCTGTTTTATTTCATCGCTTTTTAGCGTAGTTACACCCACACCCCACCCACTCTACAAATGTTAATATCAGCGCCTGGCTGCATTTAACTGTCTATCATTCTGTCGGTTTTGTGGTCATGGTTTTTTGTTGCCCTCCATTGCTATCTTAGGGAGTAGACACAACACAATTCCAGATTCCCCATGGTCTGGCTGCGACTTGTATATGGACAGTAATAAAATTAATAGTCGACCGTAGACGAATTAAATACCAGACGCTCGGCCAGAGTGCAGCGTGTATTTAAACGTCTGGAGGGGATTTGGCTTAAGGTTAAAAGTTAACTCCTCGTTCAATGTGGCAGCAACCAGAAACAAAATCAAGTCTGTCTGCAATAAAGCAAATATTTTCAAGTTATTGTACGAAATATTTTGGGGCTGCAAATAAAGCCAACTTTTCATTTTCCTTCCTTACGTTAAGCAAGGTTAAGTGCAAGTGATAGACTCCAAGAAAGTGGAAGAAAGCTCAGAAGGCTCAGTAAGACGCATTGCTCTCAGCTATTTAGTTTATTTAGTGTGATAAGTGCTGGAGAGAAAGTGGTGGGGATTTTCATGTAAATGTCAGTAGGCTCAAACAGAATATGAGTGAAGTCCTGGTACTGAAGAGACAAATGGTTCCTACTCAATTTAAGCTTTTAGAGTAATCTAATATATAAAAGTAAGTAATGTCTAATATCATCGTTGTCAAATTAGGAGTCTTCTCATGATCCTCCAACATCCATCATTAATACTCGTACGCCTTCGCTAGAGAAAATCAGATTCACTTTTATACCGAATAATTTCAACACTTCACAGAACTCCGCAACAAACCCAAATAAAATTAATGTGAATTTCTCTCTTCTCATTACAGCATTAAAGTAAACACCAACAAAATCAATTCGAAGCCCACGCCACAATCCAAACGAACGCTGGCAGCTCAACAACTCAATTAACGCAATTGGGGATAATTGAAAATACATTCAATTTTTCCTCGTTACCACAACAAAAACAGCCACAAATCAAAAGCAATTAAAATAAAAAATTAAAATTAATAAAATTAAAAAGAAAACATTTTTAACCTCAACAATAAAAAGGAAAAAACTAAAAAAAAAACATTAAAATATAAATAAGAATTTAAAGAATAAAAAGAATTTCAATTGTTTATTTCGATTCGTTTTTGTTGTTGTTGTTGCTGTTTTACCATTCTGGCGCGCCTTCTTTATATAATGTGGAGCACAATATCGCCAACCAACTCAAAGAAACTTTTGATTGGCAGCACCCGCAGCGTCGACTATGTCGGAGATAACACAACGAAATCAACAAAAATCTCAATCGCAATGGAAATTCATATACAAAATAAGTGCATTTCAGCATAGCGCATCACTCTGGAGGGTGGTGCGGAGCCCCCATGGCTGCAGGGCCCCCTTAAAGCGTCATTTTTGGGGGCCTCTGGCGTCGGCAAAACCAGCATTTTACAGGTACGCATTTTAAATGTAACAACTTTTCACTCTTTTCCACAGATGCAGCAGGCACACCTCGGTGGTTGGCGCTGCGGTAAACACCAGCACAGCGTTAATCAGATGCCCTGCGGTGCAATTTGTGAAATTAAACTGCATTCTCTGTCCCGCTGTCAAACTTTGCACAAGTGCAGAGCACACATTCACAGCTGGTGCTGCTTTCGTTAGTTAATTTGAAAGCAGTAATTAAGTAACACTCATACGCCCCGTGCGGCAGCAATGAAATTTACAAAATCGTGTGAACTCGTAAAGCTGCTCACTTTCTACATTGCTGGTAATGTGGGACATCTAACAATAGAAATTATTACGCGTTCAAATGGCCGTGTGGCTATCATGGGAGCAACAAAGTGCGAGTAGTTCATGTGGTGTTACAAAGCGCGCAAACGTGGGTGACCTGCTAAATTGGGGCCAGAGAATAACAAATATGTCCCACTACAATGGCAGATAATTGGCTATTTTATGAGAACTTACAAATAGAGAACAACTAAATTACTTCTTTGTTAAAAGAAATAATGGAATTTCCATAATTTAGTTGGGAATTATTAATAAAGTGTTTAATTAAAGGAGGAAGGTTTCAAGGGTTCACTTATAACCGACTTTTGTTCGTCCAGTGAGTGATGTTTCTGCTCACGAACCTTAAAATAGGAAACAAGCTTATTCCAAGGTAGTGTTAGTAACATCTAAAAAGCAGCGGGGCGGGAATTAAGTCACACTTGATATATATATATACTTCATCAGAATCACTCCATGAGTCTATTCAGCAATATCCCTCAATGACATAATTGTCATGGAACTTCATATAAGCATTGCCTGGACCTTACGACAGAACTTGAACATTATAGTACTGGTAGTTATATGGATCCAATATCGCTGTGATTCAACTCACATATTCATTTTATTTCTATGGGAGTGGTATAAGAAATTATCGTAAGGTAAACTGTAACTCTAAGTAGATCTAACCCGACTTCAAGCTTCTTTACTAGTTTTCATATGCTATAATGGGGCTTTCTTAATGATCCAACTACTCCCTTAAGCTATTCGATTCTCAGGAAAAACATATCCAATGACATTCCGACATTAAAATTGTCAGGCTATGGTAAAAGTCCCTAAAATTGCAAATCCGCGAGTACTTCGACTATCTTCATTCTCGTTGTCGACCGAGTCTAAGTCTCTCATTAGGTTGTAAAGGTATTCTATGAAATCAGACGATCTGGCTTTTCCCTTTTTTGCTATATGGACACTTCTTTGTGAAAACGTAGGGACCATAACTGATATAAGGAGCCTTTTTTGGATTCAGTATTTTTGTTACTAACATCATCTAATAAAAATAAGAAATATTTTATAGAATATCTTCAATATTTTAATTTTTGGTATTGTTTTATTGTTACAAAATTGCGCTCCTGAGAATTTACTCTAAGTCTCAATACTCGGATTCGTACCACTGGATTGTGTAGTAATAAAACAATCGATGGTTTAATTAAAATAATTAACTTTATCTAATTATTGCTACTTTCACAGTTAATATTAGGCTTAAAGTTTACTTTACTACAAATTGCACTTTTAATAATTCATGAATCACTTTATTACTTCTTAATACTGTAACTGTTACAAGCGAAATGCACGATGTACACCCTGTTACGGTTGCTTTTCAACTGTGTCTCCACTTTAATTGTGTGATGGTTGAAGTAGAAAATTCTAAAATATTCTCTACACTATTGAAGAAGTTTCTGGATCATTCTCGAATCTTATCTGCACCTCGAAAGAGTGTTCTTGAGTAAGCTTTTCTTTTCGAGAACAATCTAGTCCGTTATCTACACCCCGAAAGAAGTTTTTATCTGCATGGATTGTGTCTTGGCTTAAATAAATAGGGTGGTGCACTCATTCTCAAACTCCATCCTATCCTAAAAGTATGCAATCATTTATGTTTCAATATCATACATTTGTAATTCTTGTTTACAATTTAATACAAATCTGCATAGTGCTCGTACCAATCCTATTGTAGTCAGCAGGATATACCAAAGGGGTGAAATCAATGTCATCATCATCACAGTTGGAGTTTATTATTCATTATTAGATATTACCTCACCATTCGAGACAATGTGTTGTTCGGCTTCTCAATTGATATAAATACGAACCTAGAACTGTACTTATTCGGGTTATATCGTACGTCCTTTCAACAATTATCTTTAAAAAAGTATTTACTAAAAGTTGAGATCATTGGATTACGTAAAGTAATACAAAAACACTTTTTTGAATTTAAGAGCAATTCAGTTAAGAAATAATTCATTCCAGCCAACTCCAGAAGCAGATTCATTAATGCAACCGATACACCAATTGTGGCCTGTTGTCCATTAATTGCTCTTTATCATGTTGATGTTGTTGTTAATGGCCCGCTGCATGTTATTGATGGCCTGCTGATTATGACTTTTCACTAAAAATTCGGTCATAAATCAGGATACAATTATAAATGCAGGCAATAAAATACGATTGTAATGTTTAAAAATTCAAGACTGAAATAGATATGAATATTTTTTCCCACCAGTGGAAATATGCTGTGCAGTGTGAATAAGCAAATTAATAGTGTCCTTGTTAAACTCTTTCTATGAGAACAATAATCAAACTTCCCTTTAAATTATTGTTTTGTTATTGTCCTTTAAAATTCCTCATGGCTAACAGCATTCGTTCCTTGCAATTGGGTAATAAAATTATAAATTATCCCTGAATAACGATTTTGCGAACTATAACTTGCAAGCTTTTATCGAGTTTCAAATATTTGCATTTAGAGTAACTTGCACGGATGACGAAATTTACCACCGAACTATAAAATAATCAAATAAATGGCAAGTCAGATTTTGACTGCTAAAGAGTGCTGTGCATAAGGAGATGAATAACTGAGAACCGAAAGTAAACTAAAAAAGTCTTGAAGGCGTTTGAGTTTTATGTCACTTTGAGTGGTGTAATGGCGGATACCAAACGATGAGACTGGTGCGCAATTGCAATCAAACTGAAGCGATAAACTCAGATGATGTTGTGCTTCACTAAAAAAGTAGTTTTGTGTGCACCAGCTGAGCTCACCATTAACCTACATTAGCAATCTGCTTACAAGCAAGAGAATTATTAGTTGTCAGTTTGCATCCGGCTTCATAAACAGAAAATAAACAGTTTCGGGACCAGAGTTCATAAACGAATTGTGTATCCACAACATAATTTGATTAAGTACGAGTTTGTGACAAATGTCTTAATTTGTCCTTTGATACAGAGCTGCGACAGGAGAAAGGAAGTTTTTTCCAATATATACGAGAACAAGAATGAACTATTGAATTATATGAACACTTCTGATTATATATTGAAAAAGATAAAGCTATTTGTGACCACACAATGACCCAATTTAATACAATATTCCAATATGTCTTCAAACAAATCAATGTTGAAACCCGAACAAAACAATTTCAAATCTCAATGTCTCACTACAACCGCTCACATTTCGATACTCGCCCCCACGGAGTTTACCAATGTTAGCTCCAAATGTAGCTCAACGTCAGGCCAAATCACGCTACTGGGCCTCACTACCAAAACCTAGACAATCCAAGCTCATGATTGGGGACTACAACTCAAAATGTGCAGCTCTATGTCTACAGTTAAACAAAACCAATTTAAGAACTCTGACAGGTCACCTCACAGACCACTGCCGTTTAAGAACCCACCTCATGAAATTAGGACTCTCTCCAGTAAACATGTGTAGATTTTGCACGGAGGCAGCAGAAACACCAGAGCACCATCTAATGAACTGCGAAGCCTTACCTCGCAGTAGGAAGAAATATCTGGGGCATTACTGGCCCGCGGGCAGAGACATTAAAGCAATGAACTCTATCTCAGAGCTAAGTTTCCTTAGCACTGTTGGACTAACAGAAGACCTTTAATAGGTACATGCAGGAGGAGTAAATATATCTAATTGGTCGAGGAACATTTTCCCTTTTTATTTCATTCATTCACTCATTCAGGTCAAATCAGCTCACAGAAATATAAAATAAAATGAGAAGTTTAGGGAAATTACTCTATAAGGTGATTCAATAACTCCACTGAGTAAACCTCATTTTCAGCTCTTGCTGCTGTCGAATGCAGGAATGTGTTGTAAACAAAACATAAACACATTCAAAACTAAGCTGTTGTGATTATTTGAAATCAAAATAGTCTTTCTATCGTTTGTGTTCATGACATGGTAAAGATATTCCACTACTGACCGTCGGTACATGGAAGCACCGCATTTTTACTTGTATGTGTGCTTTGTGTACAGTGACTTCCTACTTCATCAGCAGCGATATTTGAAATGAAATTTTGCTTAGGGCTAGTGCAGTAATTCCGGTCAGCTCAGAGCTTCACTGTTATCACAACCTCACTGTTAGTTGCATATTCATATTTTTAGCTGACTAAATAAGCATGAGGACGAGTAGTCTCTGTCACTGTCCGCTCCTTTCTAGTTTTTAATTACCGGAATAATCTCAATATGAAAGATCAGCCAATGTGAAATCCTCCATAAGATTCATCCTACGTTCAAAATGTCTAAAGAAAGGCTAGGAATGGGCATTTTACATGGCCTAAGGGTGTCTTTCAACTTACACAGTCACAGAATCCATACCTACTCATATTCAGTTCTCCTAATACGTATGCTTGCATTTCGTGTGAGTATTAAGAGTATGCTGTGAATCATTGTGGGTTTCGAACTGTTTGATTCCTCTATTTTATTGTAGCAATTTGTAGCAATTAGAGCGAGACTCGCTTGATGAAGATTCATACAAAAAGTAATCAAAACGTCTGTGATATGATTACTTTTTGTTCAACCGTCCTTACATTAAAAGTACATCAAAATTCAATTACATATGATTACATTGCACCGAATTATTGAAATACTTAATTGATACGTTTATTTTAGAATTGCACTTAATTAAAATTGTAATTGTAAAGTGAGTAAACTAAGAGTGGAACTTCCGCTGATATATCCAAATTCAATTAAAAATATATATTCACACTCGTAGCTACACGAGTAGAGTACCTGAAAGTTAAAAAATTCTTTGAGACGTAAACTAGGAACATTGGCAATACAACTAAAAGTATTTATAAAGGCATTACTTGCAACTTGAACGTCTTTCGTAGCTTCGTTTGATTGCATTACAAACAGAATCGATACACTTGGCGTAATTATAATTCGAGTCACATTCGCATATCAACATCAAATAAGACATTGAGTAATTCAGATTTCAAAAGTGGACTTACCTTTCAGTCACATATGTTCCTCTTAATTATCTCCTACTCGTAATATGAATAAATTCCAAATTCTTTGCAATGTTTTAGCATAAATGAAATTAATTGTGATTCCATCACGCTTCAATTTGAATTAGACATGAAAGCAATTAAATTTTTAAATTATCAGATTTATGTTTAATTAATTGAAATAGAGCAACTAAAATTAATTGCAATTCTGTTACGATGTAATTACAATAAAAATAGCAAGTAATTAAATATACAAATTGGTTTTTAATTAATAGAAAAGGTGCACTACAGGAAAATAGTTCACTATGCTATAATTTCAATTAGAATTCCAAGTAAATAACTGTTAAGATTATTAAAAACACCAAGCAATTGAGATGAAAGAATTTGGAGTACACCCAGAATATATTGTAATTCCTTATATGTAAATCATTGTATTTTACTGTCAATTATATTTGCAGGTAATTAAGTATTGAAGTAATTAAGCGTTGACATCCTGCGAGATGTCTACTGGAAATCTGCATAAAGGTCAGACCCCATCTGGGATTGCTAGGGTCCAATCGGTATATGCGTGGCTTTATGCCAGCCAGGTTAACCTAACCTATCCTAAGTATTTACATTATTAATTTGATTAAATAGTTACTATATTATAATTAGTTAAAGCATGATATATTGAGGATGAGGGTATTACAATACCCTCATCTTCGACGAGATGCTTCCTTATTAAGCTAGCGCACTAAGTTTCGCCTCAACTGCGAAGGCTTCAAAGCAGTTCCAGCAAATCTGTGCTCTATCACAGCTTTGCTAAATGTTCTGCTGTTATCCACTTTTATCTACTTATCATGACATGGGGTTGAATTCCTTGCTCAGCCCATTCGCTTTACCAAAAGTCAACCCAAAGCTGTACACTTCAAGTGCCCACTATTAATCCCGGATCCTTCCCCTAGCCCGACTAACCAATGTGGCCATGTTGGTAACCTGACCAGCAGTTTTGCATGCTTATCTGTTGTCACTGCCTACTGAACATCACTCACTTGGACCGCTCCTTGATACAACAACAAAAACTAAGCCGGCCTGTTTCCTTCTTCGTTTCTTTTTTCCTGTGACAATTGATGGAACATACTCGTTTTTCACCAGAATACCTCTTTGTACACATTTTATGCTTGCGTTGCTCCCAACTGTGTGTGTCACACATAAATAAATTCCTACTCAATAAATTGACCTTCTTCCGGCGAGGAGTTACTACTTCGCCGTGCTGACTGACTCCATTCATGCCCAATCGATAATAAATTGGTTTACTGCTAACTGTCTGCCCGCCTGCGCTTCATTTGTTCCACAGCTGAGCACATTTAATCCTGCATAAGTAATTCAGATGAATAGAGGAGCACATAAAATGCAATAACAAGTCGTTTCGGCTAAGACTGAGTTGTAAAAAGAAAAATCACTCATACGACGCGTGGCCCCCGTCTCGCAAATTTCCTTTCTGACACATTTATAGCAAGCATGTTATGCGCTCCTGTCATTTATTATTTATTATGTATGTCACTGGCAAGAATTTCATTAGGTCCATAAAAAAAAGTGTGCACCTCTCGCACGCACCGACGCGTAGGTACACAAATTTCTAATTTAAAACTCGTGCCAGGAGCGCCCGGCAAGCCGACCGAACCGAGCTGAGCTGAACTGGGTGGGGCGGAACTGTCGTGTAGCTGCGTTATAAAATATTTAATTTGGAACTGCATTCGCCCGCTTCTTGCTTTCCCCTGACAACCCGCCACAGAACAGGCACAAGAAATGCACAAATAAATGAGTTTCATTCCCAAATATATCCTCGTAAATTTAATTCGACAAATTTCTTCAAATCCTCGCTGATATAGTTACGAGCAGCAAAAAGCGAAGAAATAGCGGAGGAGGTTCTGCGAGCATGAAGTTGGGAAAACAAGTTGGCCAAAAAAGGAATGAACCATTTTGAGTATGTATATTCAATTGTCAACAAACGAAAGTCGTTTCCAATGGTAAAAGTAGACGCTAAACCTAATCAAGGGGTGGGTGGGCGTAGCGACAACTGAAGACTGACAATAAAATAGGGAGGAGAGTTTACAGATAAGCAGTTTGCTGCGGACGAGATACGCTACATGGCACTTAACAGGCAGAATCTGATCTGGTGAACAACGACGCCACTATACAGGGTGTGTGGGAGTATTGAGGCTTAAGTGCAAGTCTGTAAAGTTATTAAAAGCACATGTGGCAGGAGGGGTGAAGCCAGATTTTAATTATGTTTAGTCATGAAAACTTTGTCACTCTCACTTGGATATATTCAGTGACCCCCGATAACTCTTTGTATATCTGGCATGTTATTAATTTTTTTATAAAAATGTTTGTCAATGATTTATCCGATTCGTTCAAAGATAATCAAGAGCTTTATTTGTATAAATTTTACAGTGAAAAATTTTATTTCCCTGGAATTTCATTTTCAAGGACTTTACTTACTGTTTGAGTGGTGAATTTCATTGCTTTCCTGCAAACAAAGAGCAACAATTGGAAGCTGTAAGTTTTTTTTAGATGTGTATTCAACTCACAAATATCTCTGGAATTAGATTTTGGGCAATTACTGAAACCTTTGTCACTTAGAACTCCCACACATCTGATATAGTTCCTTCATCCAGGACATATAAAATGTAGCACACAATGTCACCTATCCTGAAAGGGACCAAGTAACGTTTTGTGCACAAAATCAGATATTTGGGTCAACTGAATGGTATTTCCAACTCGAACTCAAGAACAGATCAGTTAGTTCCCCTCAAAGCCATCACAAAAGAGCATGGAAGTATATTCAGTATATTCAACTAATACCAAAAACAATGGACAATGTTCTATTAAACCCCTATTTTGGATATACAATTCTCAACTTGAATACCGATTGACGAAAATGATAGGGGTAAAAGGGTTTCTCTAATGACTTCGACTGGTTTAAACTAATAATCAACGACCCTTAGCTAGAAGGAAGTATACAAGAGCAAGTTGTTCCAAAGCACTTGCTACCCAAATGCACAACCAATGTATTTCAGGTGGAGTTAAACATCTACCTCCATACTCTGTATAGGACGCATATGCCCTCTGTATAGGACGCATATGCCCTCCGTCGGACAGTGTAGCGCATAAGTAGCAAAACACAAACATTGCTTCGAATATTTGCAGGCGTGTCTCGTATTATGTGCATGAGGATTTTGTTTGACTCCTAATAAAAATGTTTTTCAAAATACGAAAACAACAACAAAAACTTTTGTTTGTGAAGTCGTCGATGTTGTTGTTGATGTTGTTGTTGTTGGAGGAGTTGTTCGCATTGTAGGTAAATACATTTTTGTCGTTCCTATCAACGTGACTGGAAAAGTTTTTCAAGTTTTAAATTAAGTTTCAAAAAAATTGCCAACTGCTTGATTCATGTCCAAACAAGAGTTGCCTGACCACTTTGCTGCACATCACTTGGCCCCGAACTGGGTTAGTGTGTCAGCGTCCGTTTTGTATTGCTGTGTGCGAGCAAGTCCTGGCATTATCCCGGCGGTTACACGATGGCCGTAGTGGTCATGGTGGTTTGCTTCGACTTCACTTTTAAGTGCATTTAAGCTCTCACATAAGCAGACTATTAAGTTGATTAATACATTTGCGATTTAAGTGCAGTGTGTGATCCATTTGAATGCTTTTACTTACACACCATGGCCCCCAGTGCGAAATGGCAACAATGCGTCGGCCAGTGTGCGTCTGCCTAATTAAAAATTAGTTAGGATCCATACTCATGGCTATGTTTCATTTTATCCAAGACTGAACAAGATTTAAAGATCAGGTTCCCTTCAAATCCAATTCAACTAAAGCAGAGGATATTGCTATAACCGGAGTATTCTGCTTATGAAGATCATAACATGGTTACAAGGGTGTCACAAGTATGTTATGGTCCCATTCTAAGAAGAAAATACAACTATAGTCACCAAGTATCGGACAAATTCAGGATTTTGAACTTGATTTAAATGACATCCTTTCACAAAACATATTATAAAAGACAAATACACACTTAAAACTCGTAAATTTTGAACAATTCAAACTGTTGCTTCTACGGCACCAACCGAAGCTAATAAAGCCATACCGCTTTCCAATAAGAAACGAGGAGAGGAACATAAAATCCGCCAGGAATTTGTGAGCGCCGACTTCGCCATATGAATTCAACAAGCACCAACAAGCGAGAGAAGATTGTTTCACACATCAATTTTCCCCTTCTTCGCTGCAACAATATGAATTTTATTTTTCAGCAGGAGCGTAAAACCATCGATAATGAAATTGTCCACATCCTGTGTCTGTTCTCTTTTTGTTCTTTCCATTCTGGAGTGAATTTTAAGTTATTCATATTTACTTCGCATTCCTGTTTCAGTCGTCATAAATCTTGGATGCATATCTTTTTGATGGCAGGTCGTCATTGCTCTCGTTCAATTTCGTACTAAAATTTTTCACTACCCCAATCAAACACAACTACTCCGCATGCTGTACGCTTATGTGGCAATTTCCTAATGGGTGGGTGTTGCTTGTGTGGCATGTGAGGCACTGTTTACATTCGTGTACTGAACGCGCGTACGAAGCTTTTAAATTAAACACCCATGAATCAAGTCATTAATATTCCCTTTTGCTGTTGCTTTATATGCTTTTTTATGCTGCTTGTTCATTTGTATTGGATGTGGCAAGTGCGCTGGTGTGTGAGTGTGCCGCAGTGTGTGCGTGTGAGGGGATTTTTATGTATGTTGTACAATGTTTTAAATCCTTTGTAATCGTAAATTCTCATTATTATTCCGCTGTGATCACAACGCGTGTATCAACTACAATTACGAATACGCCAATGTCGAACAAAGGATAACATCCTTAAATATATTGTGCGTTAATGCTTCACACACTAATACATTTGCACAAAGTTATTGCGGTTCGTAGAGGAAATTTGCAAAATCCTCCCCAGGCTACACTGAGAAGGAGCACTGCCTCGCGGTACGTACAGTGAAAACACTCAAAACATGGACTCTCTTTTACTGACACTTAATTTGTGTCTTTGTTGGCAACGGACTTTATTTAGAGCAGCCTCATTCTATCATATCAAAGTGAGAAGGCATATGCTGCCAGTATTTTTCCAGCTAAAACTGAACTTCAGGGTTCAATTTTCAAACAACATAAAAACACATGAAGCGTCGAAGTTCATTGCAGACTCCTTACAATGCTCTGTTGACTTTATTCATTCAAAACTATTGTTCCAGTATAAGTCTGGAATTGTTTGCAGTGTATGAGTTCCTCATAATTGCTCCAGTAAATCCTCTCATCTCCATTTTGTTTATATCTTTCATGTTATTCCTTAATTAGAGTAAAGTATGTTTGGGCCTTTGGGGTTCCTCATTGCCATTAAGTCCGTTATGCTCTTGCTTGGGTAAGTTTAGCATTTTTTTCCTACCAGCGGATTTAGTGCTTTAAGACCAATCTCAGTTTGAAGGTTGTTTACCTTCAGCCAAATATTTCGGAATTCCTTTTCTTGAGAGTCTAGGGCATTGCTCTAGTTTAGAACTTTCAGACCTATACAAATTTGTTAACAACTCCGGCTGGTTGTAAATGTTACAAAAGTATTACCATTTTTTAGGCTCGTGAGGACATGGCAAGAAAACGGCACTCTTGCTAATTGCCAGCTATTTTACCTACCTACCTACCTTACCTTGGGTCCCCTCGCTGATTTTTATTACCTGTTTGTCTTAGATACTCAGTGGTGGGCTGCCTTCATGTGCTTGCATAATTCTTCATTCAATAGGGTTGATCATTGCATTGGAGTATATATTCCACGCCTGCACTATACCTTCCGTTACCAAAGTCTGTGTTTGTGAGATATCTGTAAGCCAGTTTAAGAGATCATCTATAATCCATGATGGAATTCCATCCGATTCTTACATATTCAAATTCGTACTTCTCTCAAGATTCAAAATTTTGTATTTATTCATAAGGATCATACAAGTAATGTTGACAAATTTCGTCCTATTCAGAATCTTCACATATCCTTTTTGATTATTTGTCCTCGTTAATGTATTCATAAGCTACAATCTCGCTCCTAAAATGAATTTACTCGTGTAATAGCACCATCCAACTAAATTTATGTTCCGAGTATTTATGATATCATCGCTCCGAACACATCTAAGAACAGTTCTATTAGTGTTTTGACCTTTATGTGTTCCGCAGTGTGATTGATGGACATATTTCTTATTTGAATTTCCGCTTCTATGCGAAATGCTTCACTTCCATTATTTTTTCTAAAAAAATCTAAAATAAATATTCTTGTTCATACAAATTAGAAAACACAGAAAAATGATTGATTAAAATAAGTGCGAGGACTTTTTAGTTTATGTTCAATCACCTTGAAAAGTAGTTCTATCTATTATACATTTCGATTGTCCATGCCATAAGAGTGGAGGTAACAGCATTCATGTGGAGGTCCTCTGCCCTGAGAAGCCACTTAAGAAATGAGAAGAATTATATGTGATTGCAATGAGAGTCCGGTATAAACGAACTCATAAGCTGCTTGTCTGTAATTCTATGAATCTAACCCAAAATATACTCTCCTACTAAGTAATAAATACAAATTCATCAGAAATAAGTGTAGACACGATTGTTAAGTGGGCATAGAATTTAAACTTCTCAAATCAGTTTTACTTCCCTTGAAGTCATTCCGCTATTTCTTCCTTCTTTTTAACATTGTGAAATTCACACCCTACGGTAAGAACGCTTCACAAGCAACACCAACGAAATTATATAAAAACGTCGGTACCGAGAAAATCTGATATAACATAATTTGAGAGCCACGAAAACTGTTGTCCTTTGAGAAATAATGCGCATAATACTCCTAACAAGAATACCTCAAACCATACAATATATAAATCCTCCTTCTGATGGACAAAAATAACCACCTACGACTTGAAAGATGTATCAAGTCCTCATTAAGGATTGGTAGAAAAGGATCGTATGTTCACCCTTCAGCAAGATCAGAATCTGTCGGAGAGGCTTCGGGCACATCAGCCATCAACGAACGCTACCAATATTCGCATTCTGTAATGGTATTATTTGTACTATGCTCAAGTATATATCTAACACCCTTGCTTTTCGAGCAATAAGACTTTCGCACAACAGGATATTTAAATATCAACCGACATATTTTAGAAGCAGTGGTCATTCTCTCAGTGGAGGAGTACAACATCCATCCAGGAATGGTCATTCCATCAACACTCAGCATCACCACACAGGACGAGACTAACACAAAAGTGGTTCTGATACTTTTTATCTGATTCCACTATTTCGTATGAGTGGCCTTTGTATGCAGGAACTGAACCCAAAGGATAACTGCGTGTGGTCGCTTTATGCTAGTAAGACCTCCGCTACCTCCACAAAAATTTAAAGTCCTTGAAGTGAGCATTGCATTTTCGGAAAAGTGTTCACGCGCCGGGATTCAATTTGATCCCGTATTTATGTGTTATTCCCTAATTTATTAGATTCGCGCTGTTGTCTTTGAATTGAAATATCTTGCAAAAGGTTGTATACAATTATTTCTGGTCACCCTACAATCAAACAATTCGACTTTAAAGGAATCCCGCAACTTATTAGTTGAATATATCTTAAAACTTTTTTATCACTACCATAATTTATATGCCCTCTGTATTCAGGGCTAGAATTTTCCCTAGAATCAATATGAGCACATTATTTATATCTCGTTAACATTAAATATTGGCCAAATGGTAACGCAATCTGAACATTATCCTCCAGTGATACTCGTACTCGGTATTCGTTGCATGCCTAGTCACGATTAATTTCTCAAGAAGGCATTTAGCTGCCCGGAATTGAACCGCCTGAAGGGATATGAAGGTAGGGGGTACTACTCAACTCACATTTTCCCTTTCCAAAAGTGTTCAAGTCTTCATTGCAAGACTAATACGCAAAATGTGACAAATCGCGGAATGATTAAATGAATGGTGTATTGCCCTCCCAACTAAGAACAAACTTAATCACAAATTAAAGAGGGCGAGCAACATAGGGCGGCATCTCTTGGGATGTATATTGTGCCGCATCATAGTTGGATTCCGTTGTGTAAGTAGCTGATAACATACTCGTACCTGGCATAAAAGATGTCTTAGTCACCAACCGTAGTGTTGTCTATTGAAGGATCCTTTAAGAAGTTAGTAGTACGGGGTAATGGAGTTCTAAATATCGCAGTTCCATTGGATAATATTGTTACGTAATTGCCTTCTTGAAATTTCTACCAAGCTCAATACTTGGATTCGTATCGCTGGATTGTGTAATAAGCAAACAATTCCCTCTTCAGTTAGAACAATTGGCTTTATTAGTATTCGTCCACCTTACTATTGGCTTTAAAAGTTTGCTCGCTTCTCACACTTCCTCTTCGCTTATAGTTTGCTTCAGTTCGTCAGTTGTTGCACCACAATGTTTTATTTATATCCGCTTCGACTGCCCGTTGCTAACACGATGACCGCTTTGCGACGATCACTTGTTAACTCTCCTGGCTAATAAGACGCTCACGATGTTTGCTGCCACTGTCAGGGTCACTTTGCCACTATCACTGGTTAACTGATCTGCTCCTACGATGTTCCCTTTCGGCTACGCTCACTGTTTCACTGCTGCTGCAACTACGATGTTCACTTGGTCACTTTCACTTGGTCACTGATCCCGATCTCAAATGTGCAATCGCTTATATACCTCTTGCACACGAGAACCTCAACCAGCCTCCGCGTGTGCATTTTTATGGGTTAAAAACGACGCTCACCCTAAAACCATCAACCAATCAGACGGCGTGTTGATTGCGTAACAATATTTGAACATTGTCGAAAGAGGAGCCGAGCGCAAATAGACACTAACAATTTAGAGGCAAGTGATTCCGTGTCCAGGAGTCCTTACAAAAATGTGTACTAGTATCGATTTTATATCAATATTCAGTAAATACATTTATTTATTTCAAAAAAAGGATTCATTGAATTCAATTCTTTAATAAATTGTTATATTTTTATAACACAAAATTACCTTTGACTGCAGGCGGAATTTATTTAAATCCTTCTTGGGTTGTCCAACACTCTGCTCAATAATAAGTGCATCTCTATCCACATAAGTGTGGGAGAAAGTATATAAAGCATTTCGTCGTTACAATACCACTGAGCAAATGGAATACCTTAAAATAGTAGAGTAAATGGACGAACTGTGCAGCTGAAAGGATTCTTCCATTGAGCTAAGATTTAATTGAAAAAGGTGGTGATGAAGTGAACGGCAAACTTGGTTTTAAACCCGGAAAAATTGTGCTTTCTCCTCTGGTTAAACATGAACCAGCAAAATTGTTTTGCATATGATATTTTGGGTATTGGCTGCAAATTGATACCGCATTTCTCATTTTGAAAGGGATCAATTTCTTTCCAATACAACTGAGGAGATACCTAATGTACATATATGTATTTACTTTATGAAGCTATTCTCCTTCAACTAATTTGTATCCTTTTCCCCAAACCCCTTCTTCTGATATTCATCTCACAGCAAATAAATAAATATTATTCCATTTCTCTAAGTAGTCCTTGTTTTTCGATGTGTTGTGTGTCATTATCAACCCTACTCACTTTCTGCTGCTTAAAAGCCATGTCTGGCTGCTCGTAGGAATCAGGAAATCTGTGCTAATTCTGAAATATTTCAGCATATTCTCAAGTTTTGTTCACAATTTATTACATGTTCATTCCATTTCCGTGTTTACCTTATGCCTTTTCATATTTAGCACCTGCATTAAGGATAATTATATCGTTCAGCCAAACACACAACCACACAAACACACACACGCCCACACATGCTCACACTTAGGAAGAAATGCACACCACGCACACACACACACAAATAACTCTCGAAGAATTTAACATGTCTCTGGATCCGTAAGTGAAGAGGAATTTAATACATTTTCAAAATTGTTTCCAGCCTCCTTCCCAGCGATAGCGTTATGCTAATTTAAGTGCACCCACTTAGGCCCGCACACACAGCCGCATTAAACACACCCATGCCCGCGCGAGCGCTGAGCAAACAACTTTATTTGACAATGAACGTAGTCATTTTCGAGCTAAAAAAGCATAAAAATGAGAATTAATTTTAACTATTAACGGCAACAAAAGTCAAAAGTTTATCTTTAAATTACTCAGAACACACGCACACGCACACAGAGACACTTCCTTTGCGGAATAGCCCTGCAGTGAAAATGGAATTTGGTTCCCAATACAAACAACTGGCATTTTCCTCGGAAAGTAATGAAGACACAGACAAATGAAAAGAGGAATTTTAGGCCAGTGACAAGAATGATTCTCTTTAGAGTTAGGATATCAAGGTATTCGAGGAATTGGTAGACGCAACGCAGCCAGAAGCCTTCGACTTGAATAGAAATCAGATTAGTGAATAAAGGAGCGTTGGGAAACCAGGAATTGGATTGGATTTAAGATATTGAATTCCCTGATTAGACACTGCAAATGCCAAAGATTCTTGATGATGGCGATGGAGATTCCTAAATAACTACGTAGCCTCCAAGACTTTAATCCAAAGAAAGGATATGGATTAATATCGGAGGGCTCCGACTTTAATTTATGTATGCCAAATCGTTTGTCAAAGTTCAAAACAACAAAAAAAACAAAATAACTATAAAAAGCTTACACGGAACTGAAGACAGAACTTTGCGATTTCATCTTCTTAACAGTCGCAGATAAGAATGCATAATGCCGTGTCTCCTTTGTCGTAACTTTCATAAAGTCCTGTGTGGCTCATTTCAAAACTGATAACCTTGTTTTCTCCATTTTGTGGCTGCTTAAGCGGAGCCTTTGCTTACGACAAAAAAGCTAGTTTAGTTGGAACTGTAATACATGGTTTAATACAGTCTTGGAATGGGCTTCAGACTTCACTAGGGTTTAATTCGTAAACGAGAAGAGGCTTGTTCGAAGTTGTCTTAGAGAATTCCACAATCACTCGTACAACTTTTTCTATAACGATCTGCTTGCTTGTCTCTTATCGACCCAGAACCCACACTTTTTCAGAAACTATTAATAATTAAGTGATTATTAATTTACTTTCCATTTATTTGTTACTCACAAGAAGATTTTTGCCAGAAAATTGTCAGTGATCTATTCAATTCCATTACTTCAGAACTTGCAAAGATTCCCCTTGGATAAGTTGGCTCTAAATAAAGATTCTAATGCGACATTACACCAGAAAATTGTATCACACAATAAAAATATTGGCAAATTTTGCATCATATTCAGAAATACTTATAAATACAATTACCCTTATAAGACTATACACATCCCCACACATTAAAGTTACAAGCTTTATAAAATGCATAAAGTTTAAACCATTAATGATTCAATACTGTTGCTTTAGTACATTTGTGCAGCACATGTATAGACTACCATTAAGTGTAGCATATCTCTTAAACTAAATGAAACCAGTTATCGAGTATACGAATTTTCTCTTGATTCTCTATTTACTATTCAAATCTATTTTATGGCATTATAAAATAACGAAACCACCTCCTTCGCTTGATGATACGTGTTTTACACCATTAACCCATTTGATATTCTCCATCAGTTCTCCAATTATTCTAGATTTATTGGGGTAGATGAGTTACTTAGCATAAATACATAAGAAGAAATGTATTAGCATAAACTTTCCACTTCTTGAACATCACTCTTCCACGACATTATAGAATCGCTCTGAATTTTTCGTCCATGATAAATTGTCAAGCCTTGCTAATGATGGGCACAGAAATGGACAGCAGAATATTACCATATCATTAATAAAGTAAACAATTTTCCAATATCAACACTCCCAATAGGAAAATTTAAAGATATCTCGTCCCTATTGGAACATGATTTACTCCATTGAAGATATTTCTTAAAAATTTTTCATTCATTTCATTTCCATAATTCAACATACTTTAAAATGACACTCAGGTATTTAATGTTTATCGAGTGAACTCATTGCCGAACTGATTGTCGTGGAACTAGTTCTAGTCACAGGTATAAACGTGACTATCATTATATATAACATATATAACTATATAAACAATTTAAGTTAAGTTTCTAATATAATTTATTAATATATTTTATCAAAGATCTAATATTGTATATAACTATTATAAACGTAACTATTAAACCAACGACTTCCCACCAGTTCGTGCCGTGTCCGTTCCTCGACTACTTCTTTTATGAAATCACTAGAGTTGCCACACAAGTAAGGAAAAGATCCGCCAATCTATATCACTACAGAGAAGTAGCAACCTTTCCAAACTAATTACAGAACTAGTTGCAGAAATAGTTGCAGAATAGCACCAAAAATAGTTCCAAAAATAATTGCAGTTATAGTTACATACTGGATAAAGAACTACTTACAGAACTAATTATAGAATTAGTAATAGAACTAGGTACAGAAATACTTACAGAAATACTTACAGATCTAATTACAGAATTAGTAATAGAACTAGGTACAGAAATACTTACAGAAATACTTACAGAACTAATTACAGAATTAGTAATAGAACTAGGTACAGAAATACTTACAGAAATACTTACAGATCTAATTATAGAATTAGTAATAGAACTAGGTACAGAAATCCTTGCAGTAATACTTACAGAACCAATTACAGAATTAGTAATAGAACTAGGCACAGAAATACTTACAGAAATACTTACAGATCTAATTACAGAATTAGTAATAGAACTAGGTACAGAAATACTTGCAGATATACTTACATAACTAATTACTGAATTAGTAATAGAACTAGGTAGAAATACTTACAGAACTAATTACAGAATTAGTAATAGAACTAGGTACAGAAATACTTACAGAAATACTTACAGAACTAATTACAGAATTAGTAATAGAACTAGGTACAGAAATACTTGCAGAAATACTTACAGAACTAATTACAGAACAAGGAATTTTCCCTGCTGGACATGCTCACTAGTAAGTAGGTGCATGGATGTGTTTGAATACTCGTACGTGTGCTTGCGTGAGCGTTTTCCCAAATTTCCAAAGACAAGCAAGCATACACGGTTTTCCGTAATTAATATACGCCACCACCCTCCTGCCCCGCCTCGACCCACTTAGTCATTACTACAAATGCTTGGCATGAATACCGTCGGAAAAACACAACACAATTATGCACCATTTTGTTATGTAATTAATTTTCCTGCAGATTAGTGGCAACTGTCAAGTGTAGAACAGGCGGTTGCCTGTGTGAGTATGTGGGAGTGTGTGTGAGAGCGACCCAGACAGGCGTGTGCATATGTGCTTACGTATTCCGCTTCCGCTTGGTTTAATTCAATTTTTGTTAACCGAGTTTCCACTACAAAGAGCCCTGCCATGAGAAAGTGCCGCTCTGCAAAATACAAAACATAATTAATTACGGCAAAAGCAGCCATCGATAAAAGAAATATGTGGTCCTGTGGCTGTGCACGTGTAGGTGTAAGCGAGTATATATATATATATATATATATATATATATATATATATATATATATATGTGTGTGTATGTGTGTGTGTGTGTGTGTGTGTGTGTGTGTGTGAATGGTTCACGTTCCAAGGTGTCTTCTGTTGTTTTTAATTAGTTTGATAACTCCACATGGACTCAGTGAGCGGGCTTTAAATGAAATATTCTGCGGTGTACATATTTTCATAATTGTAGAAAGATGAAAATACCTCGTGTTGGCCTAATTAAAATGTGCGCTCTGAACACCTGCCTTATGCCATACTCTAATCCACTTCCATTATGCAAATTTCTGCTCTTTAATTTCACAGTTTTTTACTATCTCACATACCCAGATTTGAAACTTAGAGGTAGGCATGCTAACAAATTTAATTGGTATGATATTCAATGATGCTGCCAATGGCAACAGTACTCTGTCCAGTGTAAATAAATATATCCATTTAAACTTGGCCAGGATATACCTACTTCGAATTAGTGCATATCTTTAAACAACTTCAATTGAACACAACATTTAACCGGACTCCTTGTTTAAACTATAATTAACTTTTCAGATAGTATAATTTTGACTAAACGGCTGAGATAAAGCACGAGTCCAAGATAGTTGTAATAATTTAATAATAATTTAGCTTTAGTAGTTTGCCCAATGGCCGACACTAAAATATCTTTTGTGTCATACTACATTTGTCATCTATGATCCATGTGATCACAATTGTCCGATCTACTATGCCCTATGCCATAGCATTTCGTCCGTTTGGTGATGTTAAATCGTCACAATAATTTATCAGGTTCTTTTCTACCTAGATGTTCCTTCTCTAGAGAATGGAAGTAGCTGAAAGTCATGTTCTTTTCCGCTTTATGGATGAATTTGAGAATGTCCATAACAGGAGCATTCTTTAATTATTCCAGAGCCAGCTAGTCGCGGTGGAATATATTCATTCTGGTTCTTGCCAACGCAATGCAGTCGCACAGTATGCGTTCCGTGGTTTCCTCTTCTTCTAGACAGAGCCGGCACTCCGTATCATCAAGAATGTGGATTCTAGTCAGGTGATATTTCAGGTAATAATGACCTGATAGAAAACCTACTATTTTTCCTATGTCTGCTTTGCACATATTGCGCAATTCTTTATTGTAGGTGAATGGCCTTACCAGTCTTTTGGCTTGGCGAAGCCCCTCTATCCCTTCCCAGTGTGACATTCTGAGACTATGTTCCCAGTTATCTACCCTGGATTTAGCCTCCGCCCAGTTGATACCACAGTATGGCTCCGGACCTATGAGGCTTGCTGCGGAACCGGCCCTAGCCAGCTCGTCAGCAATTTCATTGCCTTTAATCCCCGAGTGACCCGGAATCCATCAAATTGCAACCTTATATGTTGAACCTAAAATTTGTAGGTTGTTGAAGCATTCTTCCACCAGTTTCGATTCTAAAGAAATGAAGCTAATGCCTGTAATGCAGCTTGACTATCTGAATAGATAGCTATGTGTGCGCCCTTGATACCCGTTTTCAGATTTGTCCTCGCACAGATTGAGATTGCTTGAATTTCAGCTTGGAAGACGCTAGGCCACCTGCCCATTGGTTCTGAGATATGGGTATTTGGTCCATAGACCTTTGCACCGACTCCGGTGTTTGTTTTTGAACCGTCTGTGAACCATTCTAGACTTCTAGGGTCGACCCAAGGTCCTCCTATGTCCCATTCATCACGGTCTGAGATAATAATCTCAAAATTGCGATCAAACTGTCGTTTTGGAATCATATAGTCCGTTATTGAGCAGATTATGTTTTGATCTGGATAGATTATGTTTTGATAGATAGTTGTAATACGAGAACCAGAACATGATGGATCGAACACCGCTTCACTAAACTTGTATAGAGAGTCTATCTAATTTAATCCTTAGGCTACTTCACCTGCATATGTACATACTCGTACATATTTAAAATAGCCAAGTCGTTCGTAATAGTGAAGGGTGGGAATAATTACTTGAAGCTGCCTGGTGATACACAACTCTGATTTTTGAGTAAGTGTCCTTTCTCATACTCCTCCACACTGCAGAAATTAATCTTTTGCAAAAAAGCCACACCCTATTTTCATATCAAGGTAGATAGTACGAAGAGACAATTCGGGAATATGAAGGGCCAAATATGTTTTTCCAATTACTCTCCTAAAGAAACAATTAGAAGAGAATAGAAGAGAATTAGACTAATTAGAATTTTCTACTAAGCCTCGCTACGCTCATCTACAAGGAATAATCTGCAGTTCTTGGCTACAGAGAAGCATTTGACTATAAATGTATCTGCCAACAGTTGAGATATGACGGCCACGTCTCGAAGACCAAGAAACTACCTTTCATTTATTCTATACTCAAGCTTCTAATGAACGAAGAATAAATCATTGGAACCTTAACAAATATGCAACCACAAGGAAATATTTATTTCTTCGGAATTTGAGCCGTTTCCATTTAAAGCAAAAATCAATGCCACAAAATTCCAACTGTGATAAATTGAAGGTATTATTTAAAGCATTGCATTCTCTTTCCTTCTTTTAACTGAAGTCTCAGCAGCTACATATGCAGCAGATATGCCAAACCAATCCTCAATCCAGCATTAGTTCTGTTGTGGCTTACCTCACCCCTCCACTCTTACAATAGCAGACATTTTCTACGAAACATTGTAAAAAAAGAAAATAATTCATTCCGATTCGTTTGTAACTAAATAGGATATAGGATACGACCAAAGATACGAATACCAACAATATTTATTATATTGCAGTGGCGCTTAATTTGGGGAATGTTGTCATTTTCCACCGAGCACTTCGACCAATTTGATCCTTTGTGCGAAGCTTTAATTTAAGCATCCATATTGAGGCTATTTATAAATGTTTGCACTTTAGGTTACCATCTTCAACTTCTTCAACTTCTTCGACTTGATCGCTTATCACTGTCGACAACTGTGTCGGTTTTGACCGGCCACTGCATAATGGGACAGCACGCAGAAAGACTGGGCCTACCCTCAAATGACTTCTGCCGAGGCTGTGGCTTCGAGGAGGAGGACGAGACGGTTTTCCACCTCTTATGCCACTGCCCATCCTTGAGCAGAAGAAGAATTCGCACCTTTGATGCCCCATTTCTTACAAGCCTGACAGAGCTGTCATCCATTAATATTAGGGACATCATTAGGTTCATCAAAGTATCAGGATGGTTTCCTGAAACATGACGGGGGAGTCGTGCCTTTCCAGGCGCTGTCCTTGCGCTGACTATCACCATCCCAAGTATGGGAACCTTTTTAGTCAGTGCTTGAACGGCGCCACACCGTGGTATCACAATGGGCCATTATATGTGCTCAAGTGTGCTTTTGGCAAACTGGGCGGCCACTCCTACCTACCTACCTACCTAGGTTACCATGTTCAGTTTCAGGTGATATTTTAGCAGCCCCCATTTGGAGGAATCTGCAGACTGCTGCAGACTGCAGCGCCTTCACAGATAACTTGCACAGAGGTTTCCAATTCCTGATTGCATAATCTGCACATATCCGTAGAGGAAATTCACAGTTTTTTGAGATGATACCTGGGAGTGCAACAGCCAGTCAAGTGCCGGTGAGGATTCGGAGGTTTTCCCTATTTAGCATGAGGAGCTTTTTAGAAACTCGTCTGTTTGGGAACAAAAATATTTTGGCCTGAGGCTCACCTACATTATTAGTCCTAATTATGGGAGACTACGTCGAAGCAATCACAGGTAGCCCAGAGTTGGAGCCATATATCTTACATTAGATACAAAAACTGTCATATTCCGCCTTGCTTGCAAAATGGTTTAAGAATGTGAGGATGAATTACTTGAATTTTTTTTTTTATTCTAGTTTCAGGATTTGTTTGTAAAAACTGAAAAACTCCAAAAAGAGTGCTCGCACTACTACTTAAACAGCTACAAGAGTTCCATCGGAATCAATTCTGGTTCAGTCTTGGAAAATTCACAGATATATTCGTATCTAAGCAGGAATTTTCTAACTGAACTATGTAGGGAGCACCTTCTGAAATCCATTGAACTGCATAAAAACATTGACATATGCATGCAAGCGACAAACAGTGTGCTAAAAGGACAACTATTATGTAGTAGAAAGGACTCATCAAATTTGACTTCAATTGGCTTCTGACTGTTAAAGTCAAATGTCAAGAATGAAACTGTTTCAAACCGAACAACTCATCCAAGTACAAACTCGTAATGTTAATTTTTATGACTACAACCGAGTTTTTATTGTTATGAAATCTGTGAATGAATCAGCGCTAAATGTGTTTCTTCCTTCACTATTTTCATTGTAAGACAGTACTGGCACCTCCACCATCATCAGAGACGGTCGTAAAAAGCAAATTGATGTTTTTATTACCAATTTTATTACTATCCGACCTCAATTTATATTTTATAGTGTCCAACACTCCCGCAGCACTCTCGCTTAATTATAAAATATGCTCCTATTAATCAGCTCCATTCGGTGCGTTGATTTTCATTGATTTTTTATCATTTGAATTTATTTTACAAACTGTTTTTATTTCATTATTTTTTATGTTAAAGAACGAGTACACCGAGAGTACTTTAATGTCAGCCCCATTCCAGCGCAACGGGCTGCTCGTGGGTCTACTGCGAATATATTGAAGTGTGTACGAAAGTTCACAGACTTCCCAAATGAAGAGCAATCATTTTTTGTGATTTTCGGGGTGATTTTTAATTAATTTCACTTTAATTGGCCTCGCTTTGAGCATTCCATTCCAGCATAATTATAGCTGTCTCTTTCACACAATGCGGCCAATAAATCATTTCGATTTATTTGTGGAAATGAATTCCCTTATTTTCTTCCTTTTTCCATCAAAATCAAAATCACACACACATGCGCACACATTCCCCAGCACCACCGCCCATAAACAACGAATTTATAGGTTTTGCATATTTACGGGGTCGTGCGCTGTGCAAATTTTTAAGCATATTGTGTGGTGTGTGTGTGTGAGTGTGCCTGTTTGTGTTTGTTTAGGGTTAATGTATGCGTTACACTTTGTTGAAGCAAACTTCAAAGCGGAAGTGGAATTTTAACTTGTTCATTTCACTTGCACTGGTCCTTTGTGTGCGTGTGTAGTGTTTGGGTGTTGACATCCCAGCAGGAAATTGAGTCGCTGGAAATGCCGTCACCTATGACGAACCTTGCTTTTGTCATTGTAGCACAATACTAGGTAAAGCATAAGATTATAAACGGTGAAAAGCCTCAAGTAAACGGTCATAACAGGACACCTCTATAACAAACCAAAAGAGTGGTACCAAAACGGCGCTATTGCGCTAATTGCATGTGGGTACATCACCACTTAAACCAACCAACCAACCAAACGGTCATAAACACCTGTTCATAAATAACAGATACCGAGGCATAAACGCCAATAACAACAAATCATTAAGAGCGAGTCAAGGACAACAGGTCCGAAATGATGGTATCGCTATTCAACTAATAAACTAGGTTCTACTGTAATAACCTCTGTGGTTCTGTGTTGTAATATCCTCGGAGACAGTTAAAATGGATAAACTGTTGGTATACCTTAACCGAAGCGATAAGTGTGTGTATGATTATTATTATTATTATACCTTGCACCAAGATGTAAAATGAGTCTTAATTATGATTAAGAATACTCTGAAACTGTGTGATTTAGGAATTTTCAACACGTGAATTCCTTAAGTTAAAGGAAAACGTTTAAACATATATTTGGGAACTCCTTGACACTATCCAGTGATCGAACTCTTAGGAAAACTAATGACACAAATGAGAATTGAAGGTGGTGGAAAGACTTGCGAGTTTAACATAAGTTATTTGTTTCACTGAAGTGACTTCAACTTCCATTATAATATTATGATATGGAGACTGTGATATGTATCACTGTGATATGTATCACTGTGATATGTATCACTGTGATATGTATCACTGTGATATGTATCACTGTGATATGTATCACTGTGATATGTATCACTGTGATATCTGTATGTATCACTGTGATATCTGTATCATTGTGATATCTGGCATATGTATCACTGTGATATCTGGCATAGTATCACTAGATCCAGAAAAAGACATGAAATTGTCTACAGTGGCTACATTTGTTTTCAAAGCGCCAGCACTGAACGGATTTGTCAACAATAATAGCATCGACAGCAATGTACAAGTATGCTTGGCATATACATATATCAGTGGAGTTAAGTGATGAGCGATATATCGATCCCTTTGTACCAAAGACCTAATCACCGGTACGGCTTCTAGCAACTTCTGCAGCTAACTAATGTTCCAAAAATTCTGGCAAAAGCTTTCGAACAACATGAAGTCTCAAACTCGAACCAAAGTTATCAACTTGTGCCCACAGAACCCTTGTCTACACAAAAGGAGGTTTGTGTATTGACTCTACTCGCTACTTAAATCACCGAGTTAAAGTGACGAGTGCCTTTATCGCTTTAAAATTTACTGATGCCAACTGGCAACGATGGAGGTGTTTGCTGTCTTGCATTTGGCCTGTTTTGATGCCATGGAATCTAATTTTTCCTCAATACATACCGTTGCAACCATTTTGGTCGTCCTGTGAAGCGTCCGAAATTAAATTATTCCTCCTCATTCTTTTAAACTCCTGCAGCAGTCAGTGGTGAAATGGCACTAATCACAGCTTGTAAAATGCCTCACGGGAACATAATTACCGTCATCATAATCCCCACTGTCCCCATAATCCCTATGTTTACGTTGAGCAGGCTTCTAGTGTGCTTCCATACCACTTCAAACCAGATCTACGTCGCTATTTTATCGGTCCGAGCAACTGTATATCATATTTTCAGGGTAGTAATGACCCCTCCCTTATATTTAAGTTGCAGATGCTCAGCTCAGTGCTGATGCACTTGGTGAAGATCGGAGTGAACTTTGTGTTGCAACACATTCCAAGAGAATTAGTGGAAAAGAGATAGATGGAGAATCATTTATGATTCGTTGTTGAACTACCATCGATTTGGAGATCAGTCTTTCCGTTTAAAAATAAATGAGGGAAATAATCTACATTATAAGAACAAAATAAACTGCTCACAATATTTGAACAATGCTTCAAAAACCCAAAACCTTACAAAATCGCTTCATCCACACTTCTGCTAACACAACTTACATCTTAAACCGAATAATATACGAGTAGCAAAAGATAGTTTTTAAGTTCTTAAATGAACTATAAGTAAAGTTCTTAAATGAACTATAAATAAAGTTCACAAATAATGAAATAAACAGAACTCAGAATGATACTCGTATCGAATTTCTCTTGACTCCTTCAGATGCTTGATACGCAATAATACCGCCGAGTAATAAGATCAAAAAACCTACTCTCCTGTTTCACCCACATTTAAATGACTCAGTATACCAGCCGAAAAACTATGTGTACTTATCTCCGATCCGATGCTATGAATTACAAAATAAATATTTGCATCTAATCTTATCGTGTCCTTGTATATTAGGAACACATCAAACGACCCTCTCGTCGCTGAGTGCGCGCGTGGGCGTGTGTTCTGGTTGTTCTTTTCTAATTTTTCATTTCTCATCCCCGGTCAAGCCTGTAAAGTGGTTTGGATTTCGCTGGATTGTTCCTTTGTTTAACTTTGCTTGGTGTTTGTGTTGTTTTGTTTTGTTTTGTTTTCCTTTCACTTTCTCTTTTTCTACTTTGTTTGGCACTTTTTTGTTTTGATCAAACACACGCCTCACGTCACACCTAATCGCTTATAATGCTAGTCAACATTACAATCCTGCAGCGTGTTCCTTCCCGTTTATTTAATTTGGACCAGTGCATGGAATCTTCGCCTAATTTTTCGGCTAAGGGAGAAAACATGAAAAGAAATTTATATTTAAGTATTTATTATTCTATTCCATTTTGGTTTTCATCGAATTGGACGTTTTACTAAAAGCATTTATTTCAGGGATACTGGAAAGTTTCTAGAACGAAGAACGCGTTGCTCACTCATATTCCCGTTAAAAAATGAATAACGTCCTAACTACCACCACTTTATTTTTTATGGCATTGTTGTAGTCGCTTTTCAGGACATGAAATTGGGAGTAGGATCTAATTGTAGATGACAATAGACAATATTTTCGAACATCTCCAGAAATTTTGGTTTGGCGAAATATTATGTTATGCTCTACAAGAACAAGGTTCCATATCGATCGATCTTATTCTAGCTCTGTCGGGAGTACACCAGAAAACTAGATGTCCTTAGTCCACATAATGTTCAACAAATAATAGAAAATACAGGTTCATCGCCTGAATGAGCATTCTTTTGCATTTCAATCTCTGGCTGAGCCATGGACATCCCAAAGACCACATTTAAGAACAATTGAATAAACCCTAAAAAATTGTTTTCTCTGTGAAGGGGTGTACTAACTTTGGGACTGTAGACGGATGTTTGTGTTGAAATTTTCCCGACAACCTTTACTGGAGAACATTCGATTCGGCACCATGGGCACCCAGCAAGAACAGTAAAAATTGTTAGTTGCCTGGACAAGTTTTGATCGGTTTCCTTTTCTGAACCTTGCAGCTTAGAGGTGTGATTCCAGCTGAAAATTGAGATGATTTGTGGAAATGAGAACTTTTCATATGAATAAAGATCAATCTTGATAGAACTGTTACAAAACGGTTAATTTTCTAACAGAACAAACAGTAAACAAATGAAATCACAGCCATAAAATTACTCTCCCAACTGTTACAGCAGAAGCTCGTTTTATAAGAAATTGAAATGCTGAAATAAGCTCATCGGGAATAAAGATAATTTCAAAGCGAAATGGTGAGAATAATATGCAGTCCACGAGTATATTATTTCATTTGTCTCCCCCTGACCTCGCCTTTCGAACACAAGTAACTAGAATTGTGCACATAGTGAAAGAATTCCCCACAGATGTTAAAAGTTGAACGAGATAATGGCATTTTCTGAGAATATAAAGCTTTCTCGCACCAGAGAACATTTTATATATATTTTTGGATGAACCCAAATTGAAGCTTGTTGAGAAGAACTAAAAATGGAAAACGATTTTGACAGGTGTGGCGAGGGCTCCATTAACACACCAAATGAAGCGATCTGTATATTTGCTGCAGGTCTAAATGATCTTCTGCTAATGAACCAGCCCCAATTATCGGCCTGAAAGTCAGCACTATTCGAGTAATTCGTGGTATACGGGTAAGGGAGAAAGTGATCGAATTAGACCTCCAGAATGAGCTTCGCTAGAGACAACAGTGGTGGCAATATGAGTGAAATCATCTATGAGCAATTATGTCTTAAGTCAGAACGATCGATTCAAAGAGATCATTAGAAAAGGGTATAGTGGGGTTTCTGAACTCTAAAATGAATTTATTCTGAAACACATTTATATTTTGTTGAAATAAGAAAGTGTTCGGGGGTAAATTCCAGCCGCCAACAACATCTCTAAGGGCGTTCATGATTCTAGTAAAAACCACATTTTGAATCAAAACCTAATTTGTTGAATTATTTTTTTCTTCCAAACTCATGTCACGCTCAAAATCTACCCTTTATATTGATTGAGATAATCGGTTAGTCAGGTATGGAAGTGATGTTGTGTTCAAGATACGAGTACATGCAGAGCTATCAATAAACTGTTCAAACATCTTAACATTGTAGATTTGTTTCGTCTTCCTACTGACGGAGTATGGATTTATGTTGGTGCCTATACCAGGAAATTGTAGCTTTATTGTCCTTGAATATAAAGGATTTTGTCTGTCTCGGAGCGGCATAAACTCATACGATTATTGGGAGATTTGGAAAATGTGGGAAGAAATTAAGATCATGAAGTATCATCACTCCACAGGACGCCAATTCTTCTTGGTATTCTGTCCGTCCTTAATGTATTTAATGTCAAAGAGTTTGAATCTCCTCGAGTCAACAATTGGTAAAGAGTTCAGAATTAGGCCAATAATAAAATTCAATCTGGAGAACAGGATGCGAAAATATGTCTTCGGTAAGAAAATCGTAAAACATACCTGAAGTGAAACAGAGAGGTAGGGCGAGAAAATACCTGAGTATAGAATCAAGAAAAATCACTGGTAATTAACTCCATTTACAATTGTTCATGTACAATAACTGTGTTATAGTGTGTAATAGTCCAAACTTTTAAGAACATTTTGAAATCTGTCCAAATGGCGGCTCCAGTCAGCAAAGTGAGGGCAGAGCTGAACTTACTTTTGAATGATTTGCCAAAATATGAAAATGCGGCCCACATTACGAGGCAGTTTGCTTCTTCATTCTTTGTTAGTGCTTCTGTCTACCGCACAGCAATTCATTACAAATGCGCCACATCTGCCTCTGTATCCTGTCAACTGCCAAATCCATCGATCAACAAATTTTCAACCCCCTACGCTGCTGCGCCCTCTACGCAGCAACAGGATTCGCTGCAAGAATGGCAGCCACAACAACGCAGTATCAATCATTTTCCCACGCATTCAATTATGAATTATGAATGCTGCATGACTTAACCTTTGCGGAGGCAGTGTCCTTACTTAATGCATGCATAGTTTGCCAATATTTTGGAGGCATTCTGATGGTCTATTTCAAAAGTCACGATTCCAGGAATTGGGGAAGTCAAAATTCAATTTAAAATAAATGCTGAGTATTTGATTAAATATTTTCAATTTTCAGGAATGATTGTCACAGTCAGCAGTTGCCTCAGCTCCAAGCCTAATTTGGCATCCGTCAATTTTAGCTCTGTGTGCTGAGGCTAGAATTGTTTGTCAAGTTATAAATTTGTTCCAATATTCATTTAATCTTTCGTAAGGACTCACAAGCTCAAAAATTTCAACTGAGCTCTGTCTGCTCTACAAAACTCCTGAGCTACGAGTATGTTAGGCTCGCAAACTAAGCCAAGAAAAGTTGGGGAACTTATTTGTGAGATGATTTGTGCTATGTCCAGGTCGCCATATGCCCTGGGACCTAAGTAAATAACTTTAGCCTTCTCAGGTGTCGATACTTCTGATGGTGGAGGAAACCTAAAATCAATATTGTTCCGTATTTGCCTTTCTGACAATTTATACCAATCTCAATACTTGGATTCGTATCGCTGGATTGTATAATAACCAAAATATTCCTTCTTCAGTTAGAACAATTAGCTTTATTAGTATTCGTCCAACTTACTATTGGCTTTAAAAGTTTGCTCGCTTCTCACACTTCCTCTTCGCTTATAGTTTGCTTCAGTTGGCCAGTTGTTGCACCACAATGTTTTATTTAAATCTGCTTCGACTGCCCGTTACTAACACGATGTCCGCTCTGCGACGATCACTGGTTAACTCTCGTTGCTAATAAGACGCTCACGCTGCTTGCTGCCACTGTCAAGGCCACTTAGCCACTGGTTTACTGATCTGCTCCTACGATGTTCACTTTCGGCTCCGCTCACTGTTTCACTGCTGCTGCTACTACGATATTCACTTGGTCGCTTTCACTTGGTCACTGATTCCGTAGTCAACTATGCAGTCGCTTATATACTTCTTGTATACAAGAACTTCCACTAGCCTTTGAACGCAATGACAGATACCTTCTCGTGTGTGCATTCTTAGGGGTTGAAATCGACGCTCAACCAATCAGATGGTGTGTTGATTTCGTAACAATATATAGCAGTGAGTTTGAACAATGCTGAGTCTTTCAATTGTCATAAATATCAACAGCAATTCATAAACAACAAGTCAGAAATAACGAGTCTTAATTAATGAGCCATAAATAGCAATTCCTACAGAAGAAGTCCTAAACAGCGAATCTGAAAAAACAAGTATATTTTGCACCAATCGACTTAGTTCTGGAAACTATCTGAAAGACTTCAAAAGCAATAATAGTATGCAGAAAAGAGATGCGTCATTGTGAATGAGGCACTTATGACTATTGACTCGATAAGAGTGCTACTTTAGGTCTAAAGTGAATTCGGAAATTGACTTCCACAAGTTCCACGTGCAGTAAACATCGCTCTCAAATGAACCCTTGCTAGTTATGACTACCTAGTTCCGCAAGTTCTTGCCATCTCCCTGAAAGTTTGAAGATATGTTGACAAGTTTCCTCTGTAAGTCATTCAGTGACTTGTTATAGAGCACTTTTCTGGGTTGTAGACAATTCATAGAAAGTAATGTGCCAGTTTTATAGTCCGTAGACACACAACCGTGGAATACCCCACTGCTTAATTTCCAAACTCATTTCATTTTCATATACGATGACAGGCCACAAAGGCATCTGCGAAAATACAGCAGCGTTATTTGCGCAATTTTGAGGCTATTATTATTTCATCAATTCCCCAAGCTCGTTGTTTGAACAGAAATCATACTCGAGTGCGCTGAAGTGTACGAGCGAAACGCCGTTTATGCCAGTGTGATTATACTATATGCAGGAGCCAGCACGCGAGCCCACTTGAAACTGTGGCAAATCTGCTCGGCGTGACTACTCAAAAGATATTTCACAATTGAGTGCATTCGAAGGAATTTCTGCTCCATACGAGTAGCTTCGGAATAATGTATATGTCAAATATTGGCAGATAAGGAATCAGATTAGCAGCGCAGCGCTCTCAGCTACATTCGGAGGGGTTTCGGAGCCAGCCAATGGAATATTTGAGCCACTTAAGAGGAGGTACGGGCGTGCGACCCCAAAGGCAGCAACTAAAAATGCGCCGCAAAAGATTTCATTTTCAATTTAATTTAAATGCAAATTTCCGGGCACCAAACAACAGCGGCAAATGACATTTGGGCCTTGGCAGTCGATGTCGGCACTCGCAGTATAGCGCCATGAATGAATCTGGCCGTAAGTGGATTAGCGAGCGGGAGGACAATTGCAGCCGTAATGAAATAAAAGGCGGCATAAAGTGCAATAATTTACGCCTTTATATTCAATTAACTTCGTTTGCACAGCGGGTGCGCTCTAAACACAGAACGGAATCAAGTTAAAAGACCGGCAAATCGGAAGGCAGGATACGCGGCGGGACACAAATCCACTAGGCTCCAGTTCAGAGGCGGAATAAATGAAGGTTTTAATAAACTTCCAATAACTTGAAATATCATGTCGTTCTGCAATAAAGATAGGAGATTATTCCATTTAAATATCGAAACAAAATTGCTAAAATCGACAATGAAAATAACTGGAAGGGTGGCAGACGATTCCATTGAGCGATTCTGAAGTAATTCAGCATTTGATCACAGGAATTGCTCATCTTCAATTATTAAATGCGAGTTCAGCTGAAGAGAGGATTTTGTTCTGGTTTCTTATACGAGGATATTTCATTTATTTGGCAGTAGAGAGGAAGCATAAACTCTCGATAACATGGGAACATCATGCATCTTAAGACAATCGCTTCAGCAACCAAAAGAGGCGTTGCCGAACATTCTACTAATTGATTGATAGAATCGACAACTGGTTCCGACAACACCGCGACAGGAGCAAACCTACCTAGCCAGCTTATCAGTCGCCTCATTCACTTCTTGTTTATGTTGCCAGGAGCTTAAGGATGGAGCTAATACCACTTTGCACTGGAGAAGTAAGCTAGAAAAAGTACAAGTATTCTTTAGTGTATCCCACTTGAAGACCACTGGTTCAGCTTGTAAGCAGCAATGATACGGATATGTCAAAAGAAGGGGAAAAAGTACAGATTCTGAAGGGGCAGTCTATTTTGAAGCACTTCGGAAACGTGCGCGACTTTGAGACTAATCTAAAAGGAATGATAAATTCATTGGCGTCGACATGAGATATTCTGTTTCGCGACCTGTCCGTCCGCTTCCCAATATGTGTTGGTTTGTGATGTCATGAGACAGATCTCTGTTGCTCGGAGCCAACTTGGTAAAGGCATTTTACGCTAGAAAATAACCAACACTTGAGAGAATGTAATTAGAACCTTGTTTGTTGTTATACTCCAAAGCATCAGATCTATTTCAACAATACTAACTGCAAGAACACAGTCACTAATCCATTTGTTAAGTTCACTCAAATTTCATTCCTTCGTCTCGACAGCAGTACCACAACATTAACCGCATATTCCAACGTTTGTATGTCCATTTATCTGGGGTCATTTATTATAATCATCCATCAATTATAATCATCAATCCATATAAACAACCATCAGACCGCTAAGAGTATACCTCTCCAGATTTAATGACAGCTTCACAAGTCTGCTTCTATTATTATCGCCACCAATATGGGAGTAATCCCCGAAATTAAGCAGTCATCTAAACATAGCTCGTTTCTCGCACAAAATGCCACAATACGACTCGCGATTAGATTCCCCCTTCACCTCATTTATAGAAGTCTCCGCTGCTCCACTTTGGACATAAAAAGTATATCAACCGTTGGAGGTCCAGATACCAATAGTTAGTTTTCTCCAGTACAACCTCATTGAGTAAGGCGAGGAAGTAAAGGAGCCGATATGGTAAAAGAGATTCGATACGGTAAAAGAGCCGGCATTGCTTCCCTCTCCAAGCTATCTGTTTTTTATTCATTATTTATAGTGTTCTCATTGTAAATTTTGTCTGTATCGGCTTCAGCAAGTCCGATTTAAAACTTTTTATTTATTTTTCAACTTCCTTTCATATCAACTTTTGCCTCGGATCTAGACAATCCATCATTAACTGAATATAACATGCCATAAAACAAAAGCACTTTCATCTTAAGTGGCTCTTTCCCTTCACCTGCCTCTTCAAGTCACAGTTATGGGTGGCAACTGTGCCCAGAGTAGGTTAGAAGGCATCTAATAATTATTATAATGGATGATAATCGCGTGTTCAACAAGCTTTTGGAACCAATTTTCAGTCACTCCGATTAAGACTGTAACTGAACTGTTTTTATATACTCGTAGTAACCAACCTAGCCTAACATCACCACCCTGCAATATTGCGGATAGAAGCTCATCACTCATCGCCAGAGTGGCACTCGTGTAGACAATTTCGGCATTTCTTTATCGCCCAATGATGTTCCAACTCATCTTTTCGTTCCCCAAGTGCACAGTTAGAAGTCGCTGAGCGTACCACAGCTGTTTGAGAAACTTCCTAATCCAGCATTAAGTAAAACTTTGTCTATCCTGCCCCTCTTTCCATGCCCTGGTATGCACCAAATGCCTGAGATTGATTTTAAATGGGACGCCGGCCCAGCAGCTTGGCAACGAGGCCGCCGCGCCGGCAGAAGGCAATGAGGCCGCTCGATTTGCTGGTCTCGGCCACGCCACTACCGCAATGAAAGTGTGAATTATCTTAATGAGCAACTAATTTATCTTAGCCAGCTGTGTGTTGGCTTTAATTTGGTCGACACTCTTCAAGTCCGTCCCAGTAAATTATGCCAATTGCACCCACACAGCGAAATGAGGCAGAAAATTTAACTGAATACTTCTCCATTCCTCGTTTTGATTTTAATGTCTGGACATAAAAAAAAACAAAAAGTAATCATGAATGCGAAAGATAAGAGAAGAGGACTGTGCTTTGGAACGAAATTTGGTGCTGCACACGTATGTAACATCTCCTTCCTTCCTGGACACAACTATTTTAGTACGATTACAACTTTTTTCTATTATAACTTTTTTTTTAACTCTTATGTGGACAGACGGACAACGTCAATTCAAGGACATTGGTTGTTCGGCAGAGATATTAATGGAATTCTCTCTTATATAACGAAGCCTCATTTTCATCAATGATTGATATTCGGAATGGGCCTTTAAAACATTTTATCTCCTTTGGTAGTAACTCAAATTCTGTGATATCTAATTTTGTATATTGTATTTCTGCAGAGCGTTATCAAAGGTGCTTTCCCAACTTTCACGTGGTTTTTCGATGAAAAAGTTTTCACGATTTTTGCAGCTTAGTGCTCCCTTCGGTATTCTATGATATGCCCTTCTAAATGTCCAGTCATTTGTAACTTCTCTGATTTGATGATAGTTTATGCTCATGATCATCATATGACTTATTGTTGTACCACACTCTCCATTCTAAGTACTCATAGAATTGGATTTCTTCGTAGTATTTTCGTACCATTCTGTACTTGTCCAGGTATCCTCTCAACACAATAATAGAAGTCTTATGAACATTTTATGTATACGGAAGTTGCACTGCCTGTCTACGTACTTTGAGTTCATTGTCAACAGAAATGTATCAATGAATATGCTTCCTCGAATCCCATTTATTTCTATGGTATCCTTTTCTATCTATCCTTCCAGGTGATTAAGGTTTGTTTCATTGCTCGTTATTTTAGTTTTCATTTCTTATGTTTTGTCTATCGGATTGTTACTTTCGGGCTTGGGTGGTATATTTTTGTCTTCATGGTTTTGTAGAGTTCTTTCGTTGTTGTTTCTAAAACATATATATATAGATCAGTGATGTAATAACCATATAACTGTTGACCATATAACTATCTTTTTGTATATTCTTTACAAATTACCTTTTGTATATATGGTCATCTTTCGCATATTTGATAGATCAAGCATCATAATTTGGGCCTATATCTGTGTAATCACGAAGACAGCCTGCGTTTTCCAAATGGGTGTATTGAAGTTTATTTGAATATACTTCTAAAGCCTGTGAATATTTAATGTAAAGTAATCTCCAGCATTCTTCGAACCGGTATCTTTTTGTAGGGTGATCTTCCTGTTATTCTTATGCGAAACTGCGAAGGGTTTCAATTGCGCCTCAAATATAACGCTGAATATTTTGCATGAAATTCATAGAAAGGATATCTTAAAGTCTGTATACTCAGAAGCTGTTCATCAAAATCAACATGGTTAATGGAGGGGTCCTAAAGGTGGTACAGTAATGGGTGTAAGCCCTCCAATTTTGTAGGAGCAAAAGCACCAGAATGCTGACTCCACTCTTTGCAAAGATTCAAAAATCTTCCAAGCTAAGCTTCACGCAATCAATGAGACTACATTAAAATGTTTGGGAAAACCGCGAAGTAATTTTAAGTTCCTTATGTGGTGTTTTGATGGAACACTACTCCTTTTTCCGCAACAACCACTTAAACAGAATGAAACTCACTGACGACAAATTATGATAGTTTTCGCTAGCTAGATAGGGAGTAGCAAGCGATGCAGCATGTACTGGCCACATTCTCTGCCTTCTTCCGAAAGAGGATGACCCCCTAGGATAAGCGTGCATTGTACGAAGAAACTACCAAATCTGACATTATTAATTTCCTGATTATTGTATAAAAATTGGTAAAGTACGGAGGCATTGTAGCCCGCCATGAGCGCAGTGCTGAATATGCCACTCTCGGTTCAGGCTATAGATTGGATTCGTCGGTCCCTTCAACCTTTCTTGTGAATTATACTTTGCTCCAATCATCCAGAATAGATTCTTCCATACACACATTCTGGGTAATTCGACAGAATAGTACGATAACTACTACGAGTTGGAGTGCTTTCGTATACGCCCTGATGGAATTTCGTCATTGTCGAATCCTTATTTGGTATCAGTTTGTCTATTATAGTTTCTATGTCTCCAACAGTTTGTGTAGGTCTCTGGCAAAAACACCTCTATTCGATCCATCTTGTCGAGAGGTTCTCAAATGTACAGAACCCTTGGTTTCTTTATTGTGTTATCATTTCTAGCGTGTCTTAAGTTAAATGAATCTTACTTCCATTGATTGAGCCAACGTCGAGCAATAATGGCTTTTTGGTTGTAGATGTCAGTATTAGCAAAATAAAGTGACTTTAGTTCTGTCTTCCAATTTAATCTGAATACAGTCGGTAGAAGTTCTTCACACCATCCCTGACTAGCCGTAAAAGAACACCAGTAGTTATTTGCAGATATTCTTTCTGGCGATATGGTCGCTCCCTTCTATTGTACCTGACAAAAGTTGTTCGCTCAGCACAAGAAACTTGTCTGGGACATGAAGTTATTCGACTACTTAGGATGAATCTATATAATGATGCTAAATGTCAAGTAAAGATCCTCCTCATCGAAATCTGTCCCAATTTCGCAGGATCGCAAACTATTTTACTGTAATAAATATATTGACCAATCCCATTCGGAGTGTTTCAATAGTAAATTTTGATGGTTTTCAAAAGAGTGTATCTGACGATTATCAAGACAGCCCTATCTCCAGTTAGAAAGGAGCTGTGGTTTATCTATTGCACCCGACTGAGACTCTATCAATTGTACACTGCAGATAGTGGGTGCTTTATACAAACTCTAAGATGTCATTTATATAAGTACTGCCAGCACCCCAACGGACCTTCAAAATAACGAACGTTTTTCTACAAAATTCTCCCCACTCTGGCAGATTATTTGACGGTTTCGGTGGAGTCGATCCCGCAAAGGCGTTTTAAAGAATCCAAATTATGGTGCAGAAATAAAATGAATTCGCTTTTAAATCAATAGCACACAAAGAGATGCCGTACAAAAGAAGATGTCAGCCGTTTCGGAAGGCAACAAAAATGAAACAATGTCTCCCCAAACAAACGGCATTCATTGTGCGCCCAGCGATAAAATGCAAGCTCCAACAAATTGAAAAGTACATTAAAATCTGAAAAAATCTGAAGAAATCCTGCCGCACTGCGCTGGGTATTTTAACTCACTTAAATCGCAATTTAGAAAATATGCCATGCAGCACACACATGCCCACACATCCCCACGCATACTCACACACACGCCTACACATGTATATCCAGCTGAACATGTGTGCAGTGCGACAGCGGTGGGGAAGAAAAGCGGAGTGAGTCTGCAAGTCCGCTAAAAATATTCACTCCAACCGTTACAGCATGGGAGGGTAGAGCAAGTGAGCAGGGAGGCGTGCCGGGTTCTGTTACAATGTCTTACGTCCTTTAGCTGAGGCGGAAATTTAAGTATACGAGTATGTGTGTCAGTAAGCGGGCGGCTGTAAATTTAATATGTAGAAATGTATTTATATGAGCAAATCCATCCCCGCAGAAAAACTGACGAATGCATATCCAGAGATGTGACCAGTCTCTTTGCAACCAGGCAGAGGTCCTTCTCAATCGCTGCTAAGTAAGAGTAACTGGTGGGCTTCTTGCGCACTAGTCACTAGTAGTGAGCCTTTCCTAACCCTTGCGAACTAGAATTTGGACTAGTTAGTAACCAGTAACCAAAAAATTATCATAAATGTAGTGTGCTTTGGAGATGATTTTAGGAGGAATTTAGGGAAAATGCATGGAAAGCCCAAAGGAAGTCATAGCAAATAGGGACAATCTGGACCCACTGCACTTCTTGAGTCAATTCAGGCACGTCTGTCAGTCTATTGCTGATGTCCCAATTTTTGCAGTGAACTTATTTCGAGATCGTCAGAGGAATTAAATTCTTAAAATGCACATCCAATTGGGTTGAACGCCCATTTTCGTAAATGGAATACTCCCTTTTTCTACGAAGACATAAAGAAAACATCTCTTAACTACGGCTCATGTTCTGTATGAAAACCCTGTATAATTGTTGGCGATTTTTTTAAATATGTAGCCGTAGAAGATATGGATATACTACTATATATAGAAGATGTGGATACTACTATATATAAAGCTAAATTCTTGGCCATACCATTAAATTATAAGCTCTTTTATTTCTGCTTGAAAACCACACACGTCAAAAAAAACACCCTATATATACATATACTCGTATAGAAATTTTGACGAAAAATGTGCTCTTTTCTTTAATTTTTAACCGGATATGGATGACAGTTGTAAATCTATTATTGATAGATAAGATTATAGATACTGAGAAGTCAATAGTAAAAGATCATAAAGAGCATGTCAAAAAAATCGAGTCATAAAAATGAAATCGCAAGTCCATTATGGCATCTCTGGTCCATTATTGTATTAATGAACTTGGTTTTTGTATATTGGAATGCCCTCAAAGGCAGCTGACATAAAAAATATTGTGACGAGTGAGGTCATTGTGACTTGTTATATGAAGCGATAAATGGTATACAGATACTCATAGGTAGGTAGATTTAGCGGTCGCCAGATAGGAACACTTAGGCCATGATTGACCCGTTGTGATACCACATTAGACACAAGTCTCATTCCCATCTGGGCTTTTTATGAAGCAATTGAAATAGCTAAAGGGTCCAGAAAGTAGTCACCCAGGAAAGTGCGCCTCTTTTTGGATAGCTCTGGGTACGTACATAACAGGTCTTCGATGGACTCTTGCTCCTCCTTGTTCATGCAACTCATGCAGCAGTCATTTGAGGCAATCCCCAGGTTATCGGTACTAAGTGTGACTTGTAAAATTGTCATTTAAATACATTTCGTTAATTATTGTTCAGGTGAATTAACTATTAAATTATTATTATTAAAGGGTTTTCCAATAAGAGGTGTTATTTTGATATTCAAAGAAAAATGCCGGATGTTTTCTTCATAATAAAGAGGAAGGTATGCCGTTAATAATGGAAAACAACATCAGCCAAATAGCCACCACGACCACGCTTACAGGACCATATCCTTTTCATGAAATTTTCCATAACCAAATCGCAAAGTGGCTGCCCTATGTCCTCGATAGCCTCACGAATTCTATCTTTGAGGTCTTGAATCGACGCTGTGCTGGTGGCGTAGACCTTATCTTTCACGTGGCCCCAAAGGAAGAAGTCGCAAGGTGTTAAATCACAAGATCTCGGTGGCCAATTGTGATCCCTCTTCGAGAGATAACACGGTCCGGAAACTTTTCCCGTAAAAGATCAAAGGTTTCGTTGCTTGTGTGGCACGTAGCGTCGTCTTGTTGAAAGTAAACGTTGTCCAGATCAATACCATCCAACTCCGACCATAAAAAATCATTAATGATCTCTCGATAGCGCAATCCATTCACCGTAACTGTTGATCCAACCTCATTTTCGAAAAAGTAAGGTCCAATGACCCCGCCGGACCATAAACCGCACCAAACAGTCACACGTTGAGGATGGAGAGCCTTCTCAACAATAACTCTTGGGTTTTCCGAGCCCCAGATGCGACAATTTTGCTTGTTGACGTAGCCACCGAGGTGGAAATGGGCCTCATCAGTCAAGATGATTTTTCGATGGAATTCCGGATCATTTTCATGCATTTCAAGGACCCAATCAGCAAAGACACGACGTTGTTGATGATCGGCCGGCTTGAGTTCTTGTGTTAACTGAACTGTATAAGCCTTAAGACCCAAGTCTTTATGCAAAATACGGTGTAATGACGTTTGTGGTATGCCCAATTCCGAAGAACGACGAGGAATGGACAAACCTGGGTTTTCTTCAACACTTTGGGCTACAGCAGCAATATTCTCAGTTGTTCTTGAGCGACGTGCACGGATTTTATTCTTCACATCACTAACTTGTCCCAACAGCTCGAATTTTTCCACCAATTTCTATATTGCGTTCCGACAAGGTGCTTCACGACGACCCAAAAATGCTTTAGCTTTGCGAACTGCGACTGCAAGATTTTCACCATTTTTGTAGTGAATTTTAATAATTTCAATGCATTGTTGAAGCGTGTATCGTTCCATTTTTAGTAATGGCGTAGTTTCTACTTGTCAAATGTCAAAGAATAAAAGCTTCAAAAGTGACAGCTACCGAAATACCGGGTGATTCAAAATAAGACCTCTTGTTGGAAAACCCTTTATTATTATTATTCCTTACACCATAATTAATTATGAGTGCAAGGTGTTGGGGGAATGAGTACTACCTAAAGAAGTCTTCGACTCGAAGAGAAAAGCTTTATAGAAAAAAGCATTTTGGAGACCAAGCCCCGGATTTGAGCCTGCGACCCTATTTGAATTGAAACAAATTATCAAATAGATGTTCTTGCATTACTTGATAGAATCCAGTGATCGAACTATTAGCAGAACTAATTTATGTAATAAATATAATCTAGACCTGCTTAAAATCTTGTTTATTTTGTGTACCAGGCCAGAATAACAAAGCGTTCATTACGCGAAAGAAAGGACTAAATCTTTATTCATATAGGTTGGTTGAAATTCTGTTGAATGTTGCTTGCTAAATCCCAATAGATGGTCATTAATAAGTCCTTTGTTGACTAGGTCATAGTCAAGCGGGTCAAATAGTTGGTACTCAAAGCTTTCCATTGTTGGCTTTTTGGCTGATTTAATGTCTTTGTAGTTGCGTTCTTTCCTGGTTTTGGTATTTGTGCGGCTTTCCAAATTTCCGTACAATGTTTTCATCTTATCTTAAGCTGCTTGGACAGCTCGTTGTTCTTCTTGGAAATCATATCCAGTGATTTTCTTGGGTCAACTCTTGTGTATACAGAAATTGACTCCTTCGTAAATGTGTTTTTAATGACGATATCATCAGATGAGTCTAAATGTATTGTCTAACTTTTGCCAGTTGAGAACATTATTTCCAATATTTGATGCCGATTTACTCTTCTTCTTACTGGCTCTTGTCCAATTTCCGTCATTGGATATTGGTGTACCATTAAGGGATAGCTTTGTGATTTTGAGTATCATGCAATGTATCAGGTATAGTAACACCTACCTAAGTGGTAGCATCCTTGGTTTCCTTATTTCGTTTATGCATTTTTCTTAGACCGCTTCCTTTATCGGATTCTCTCATTGCTCGGAATACAGATTCCCTCTGAGTTTACTTCCTGAGTAGTTCCCTCCATGCCCATAATCCGGTGCTCTGTTTCACTACAGGGATCTGGCAATCTGCGTATAAACAGCTCTTTATGCCTCTGTGTGTTTGTGTGCATTGCCGCATCCTTACAACATTCATAAGGATCTGGCGGTCTGCGTATAAACGCCTGTTTGTGAGGCTGTGTGTGTTTGGTGCGTGTGCGCTGCCGCATCCTTACAACATTCATAAGGATCAATTTTTATGACCGATTTTCATTTTATATCAGCGTTTTGGGACCGCTTTTAAATTTTATGAAATTTTATTCCACTCATTTTATTGTATTTCCATTTTTTACGCCAATCTTGGCTATTATCTCCAGTCAAGGTTAAATAAATTTCCCAACGATTTGTTTTCCTTGCGGTTTTGTTTTATCGTCGCCGCTTTATTTGCCAGGATACCGCATGAAATTAAATTGATTTTTTTGTCGTTTGGGGTTTATTTTTGTACGCATTTCTTTTGCTGTTTTTTTTTTGTGTCTTTTTTTTATCAAAACACACCCGAAAAATGTTTGTGATAAATTTCACTTTTTGGCGTTTCGTTTCTGACTCTCACACAAACTCGGACACGTGTCCACAAAGCAGACAATTCTGACCATAAGTGGGTTTATATGACAACGCTCGCATTGCAGCGTATTTATTACTATTCATGTGCGGTCTCTTGATGTGTGCAATAAAGATGGCAGGACTTTATGGCCGCTCCAGTGCCATTGGCCACATATCTCAGGATCATATGAAGTGCTGCAATTTGTAGACGCGTTGTGGAAATTGATAAAATTTATTACGAGTATTATTAAGCGTATTAGGAGGAATGCATTAAACATGCTGACAGATAACCCAATTCCGTCCATTCGCCGGCTGGGGTGAGTGACCCAACTACTACTAAACTGTGTGGGTAAGGTCATGGAAATGGCATCGAAGTCCCTATGAACTGATTGAGCTTAGTAGTTAAGTTGATGTGCCGTCAATTAACACTGCAAGTGTGCTGATTTGGTGGTGTTGGGCAGTTTTTATTTAGCTCCGTGAAGGTAGGTAGGTAGGTAGGGCAGCCGTGTCACCAATAGGCCAGTGATACCACTTAGACCACCAGTTGGGTCCGTTGTGAGCCGCGGATGCGAGGCATGGCTACGCTTCCCCCTCCAGATTGAACCACCCTGAGCCTTTTACAAAGCGAAGAAGGTAGTTAGCACCTGACTGGCATAGACCATCTATACTTATTAAGAAGTGGGATCCTAGTAAACGCTCCCTATTTCTAGCAAAAGCTGGACATGTACAGAAGAGATGCTGGATCGTTTCCTGTTCCTCCTCGTTCATTCAGCTGCGGCAGAAATCATGTGCATAAACTCCCATTCTTCTTGCATGATTTCCTATTAGACAATGTCCCGTGAGGGTTCCTATTAAAGTCCTAATTTGTAGTCTATTGAGTCTAATGATATTCCTAGACACAGATTTAGCCTCGGCTCAGCTCCATGAAAGTTGCTTAATATTTGACTTCAACGATTATGACCACGTTCAAAAACCAAAGTTTTCCAAAGTATACAAAGTTAATGTTTTGTTGGTTGACCTCAGAAGTCACAGCAAAAATTTTACAATTGGGGTTGAGTAATTCCAACAAATCGCTCCTTACTATTGCCAGAGAACACAGAGAAAAGAAAGTCTTTTCGCTGCCAGCATCCGTAGCGGACACACAACGACTTTCAGTGGACTTACCACGATTTTGAGTGGATTCACCATGATTTTAAGTGGATTCATGTGCAATGTCCGTCTGATTTGACGTGTAAGTTTATTTACTCTGTATTATCTGCTATTGCGGACTCATTGGATCAAAAAAAGTCAACTGCATTTTCGGAACGGTCGTTTAAATGAGAACATATCCGCCGTTTGCGATAGTGGAAGACCTCTCATGGATAGTGTGTGAGGAAGCCTCTCATTCGCTGCTAGTGCAAAGCAACTTGGCCGGCTATTCTATTCTTCAATAGTGCTGTCCTATTATTCAACAGTGCTTCAAGCTAAATTGAGTTTTGGCTTCCTTCATTTTCATCCTCAACCTTTTCCAGTACAAGTCTCATATCCAATTCCGAGTCCTGAGATCAATATCATCCTCCAAAACAAAGTCTTTCCTATTCTAGACCATATTTTATCGCACATATATGAAGAGTGGCGGCTCCTTCCATTGGTAGTTGTTCCGGGGTCCTTCCTATTTTGTTGAACATCTCTGCGGTGATGGTATCTACACCGGGAGCTTTCTTAAGCATTTGGACTACTTTTCTTATTGAATCGTCACTTGGTGGATGTATCTCCTGGCACAAGCCTTAAATATGTTCAATGATTTTATAAAATCCAATTAATACCGACAAACAAATCAAGCGACATTTTGTTATACTGCCCCTTCACTTATTGCGCTTTCCATTTGTTCAAAGTTGGTATTGGCCAACACATCATCTTCTCCAGCATCTGTTTTTGACTCTCTGACAAAAGAAATGTTTCCGTGCATTTGCTGAAAACCATTCCTTAGAGACCGAGAATCCAAGAACCATCAAATGCTAGTGTATGGTGGGATTCGTTATCGTTATGCCAGCGGACCCTAATACATAAAGGCGTCGAGAATGATGAAAGCAGAGCATTGACAATAGAAGCCTTCCTTTGAAGATGTTGCCTAAACAGGGGCTTTCAAAGAAAGAGGTGCGGGTTGGTAGCTTTTTGTTCCCACCATCTTTATAATTGTTGATTTTTCGTCTATGAAATTTTAATCGGATCTAAATCTAACTACTTCCTCACTTAACCCCCCCTTTCACTTGATTACCCTTCCGAACAATTTACTAAATATCCTACCAGAATTGGTTGACTTACTAACATGAACCAAAGATAATATACAGTGTACGAGTATATGTAGTATATTGTCTTGTTATGAACATTGATGATATATTTGGACTCATTTCGGTTTCATGTAACAAGATGTGCGGGAATCACTCAGACCCAGCTTACAAACACATGTCTGAATATTCCACTCTCTTCCTTGTTAATTAGTTCGCATTTACTCGTAAATATTGACTTGCTATACTAATCTATTTATCTTCCTGTTCCTTTTGCAGCAATTCTTCTACCATGACTTCCCGAAAAGCCATCAAACGACAACACGCAGAAAGGTGTACAAAAACTGCTTGGTGTGTGACACTTGTATACGGGAGCTGATGGTACTCGATGTTCCGCCCCAGGTAAGCACAAAACACTCGTAATGCATTGCCACAGAGCATCAGAGCTCAACGCGCTCGTTATCGAGAATCGCATGAATAAATTTTCCTCATACGAGCATTGGCAGTAAAATGTCAGTGGAGCAGTGAGCAGTGGAGTATCTGCCCTGTAGGCGCACACGCCGGAGTGAGCGAAGGGTTTAGAGCTACTTTGGCTGCTAAGTTTCCAAAGAAGAAATTCCCTTTCATGCAAAACAATGTGTATTTACGGTTATTATCCAGGGACGAAGAAAATACATGAATAAATTTTCAGTGGTTCTTTCTTATCCTCCACTAATGTTCCCACAAGTTTGCTGTCTGCTGTTCGCATCTGAAACTGGAAACTTTTTTATTTTCAATAAACTCATTGTGGAGGCTCACATCTTTAAACTGAATGTGTCATCGGTACCAGCCTAAGCAGCATGCGTGATTATCGCAGTAGGGGATTTGCCTATTAGTTGAGTGGGTTATCACTTAGAGTGGAGCGATCATACCTGGTAGAAAACTGGAATATTATGAGAAGAGTATGTTTTAAAGTAGATCCTTGCTATTAATTAGAATGTTTGACATGTCACTTCAGTTAAATGTGGATAATTCTGTTCTCAGTATCATTGAACAGGAACTGTGAGTATTTGTCGAGTGGCGTCTTTCCAAATCCTCCTCAATTCCCGGTGATGCAGTTTCTATGAATATACGATGGCGATGTTTCCGCCGCATTTACTTGCATGCAGCAGCGCCAAAACCACTGAGACGATCTCAGGCCCTTTTGCGACACCTCTGCGAGTGCTCCCCAGAAACCGTGTTGCTCTGCGATAATTGTAATGCAACGTATTTATGGGAACTTCATATTGTTGCTAGTCTGCTTTGCCGGCTCCAAGATTCTTCTACCAGATACGCCGGCATCTCGGCAATTAGGTAACTTTTAATTACAAAATTTTGTGCTGCGTCGTCCTTTGTATGTTATTTGCCATCTCCATAAAGATGGCGAATGGTTTGGAGGCGATCACCCCAATTCCCCACTGTACCTAACTACGACCAGTTTATGACGACGGTGCCAGTCCACAGGACGACAGGCGATGCGGCACATGTTGCACACAGCCACCCACACAATGGGACCACACGCATCACCCCATGCCGCACTGAATGTGGGGCTGTTGCGATTTGTCCGCGCTTATTTGCCTGGGTGGATCTGAATACGACGCTTATTGCCCGCCACTGTTGAGTATGGAACCCGTGTTAACCAAGATGTGTGGCGTTATCGGCGGCGTGGCTTTTCGCGTATCGCAGTAAAAGAGCAGATTACAACATTATTATGTTGCCATGAAAAGGTCACGGCCGATACGCCCAAGCGAATTCTGCCCGCAGCGGCACTTGGCCTTTCGTTGCGTCGCCTTTGCCGCCACAGCTGTTTCCGTTTAATGCTCGGCAATAAATATTTTCACATTTACAATGCCTGCGAGAGCGTGGGGTTGCTCGGTAACTGGAAGCACGGCTGTGATATTTTAATAACCATTATTTATGGGGGTTACCTTAAATGGCGGAAGGAATACGCAACGCTCTGCGATTCATGCCACGCCGGTTGCTGGGTATATTTATGTTTATGTTTATGTTGGGATGTTTACGGTGTGTCGTCTTTGAAAACATTTTGGCGTTGGCTTTTCCAAATCACCTGCGCAAATTTGCAGCAGAGCGTAGCCACACAACACCCCTGGCATAAGCTGGCACCGTCTGATGCGTGTGTTGTGCTGCCGAGGGCGCTGACCACTTCCCAGCATCGTCGTCCGTCACTAGTAAGCATAGAAAAGTCCTGCAAAATGCGTATAAATTATGTAAATTGTGGCGTAAGTGGCCCGGCAGAATCTGCCATCCATTATGCAGGATTAGTCTAATTTCTGTTACTAAAGACAGAAGAAAAACCAACAGAAAATATTTTATTATTGTTCTCTTAGTGAAGCACGACATGGGAAGGTGTGCGTTCCTTCAGACTTCCAATCCCATGAACAGCTGCTATTCATACAGATTTTAAGTCACAAAACACCTTAATTTATATAAAGGGATTTCGATATTCAACCCTTTTAAGGACTTACAAGCCCGAACAGGCTTTTCGAAAAAGTTTTAAGAATGTGATGGAAAGTGGTCTCTTCAGAAAACTGAATTAAAGCTGATGAGAAGTCGTTTCAAAGCGAATAGTTTGAATGTCATCCTCTTCTTGGATCCCATTCTAGGCTGTAAGCGTTGCCACCTGAACATCTGATCTGATGTCGAAGTTTGTACTATCGCTACTGATAAACCTTCATTATGCAAAGCAATGACGAAACCTCTGGGATGTTACAAAAAACCTGAGACTTAAACTATTTACCATTAGGATGGAAACTGTCGTCATGTCATCTGCAATATACAGTCCGCCATCTGACTCAGTCGTTACATTATTTGAAGATGATATATGAAATTTGGTGATATTCTAAGAATGTTCTGATAGAAAGCTTACTCACCGTCCCATATTGCAATTTGCTTTATATTAGAAAGACCTTCATCAGACTGCTCGAGTCCTGAGACTTCATTACACTGAGGTATGCAACGCGAAACTTCCAGTCAATTACGTACTTTTTTACTGCAGACTACTGAAGTCCACAGAAAGGTTCTGCTTCGATATATTCATATGCAGTTGATTAGAGATATAAGTATTCCATAATATAAGTTAAATAATGGTCACCAGACTTCAAGAATCGTACTCTGTTGTGAGAGTCATTGAACCACATGTAAAATATGTTGGTTAGATTTTATGGCTTTTAAAGCAATCATATGTTTATGTATTCTCGCTTCCTTGACACTACATAAGTATCGATCCACACAATCCTACAGGAAATATGCCTAGACGAATCCCAACGGAACTCATTATTTATGGCTCAGAACACTGATTAACGATACCAACTCCCATGTTTGTTTTCGTATGATCTTTTGTTTCTGAAAGTTGATCACCATTCTTTCAAGTGTCTCGATTTGAGAGCTCCGTCTAAAACTCCATCTGAAACTACACAGAGTTTTACAATTGTTGATACCTCTTTAATTACTTCATTAAAATTCATTAAATAAATGGGCTCAAGGTCAAATTAATAACACACAAATTCTTGCTTTAACATTTTTTTATTTATAAATGGCCTCCTTCGGAAGTCATCTTCCAAATATGCCGAGTCTTGAAATCTTGAATATGCGAAAGACATCATTACAAATCAAAATCGAGCATCATAGTAAACCACATCACCATGACAAAGGATGTTTTAGTATCCATTTTAAAATGATGTTGAAAGGACAATCGTTACTTTAAGTACAAGGTGGAATGAATAAACGGGCAGACGAGGGGAGTCACCGGCATCTCCAATTGCTGCAGACAAAAAAATCTGCGAAAGACTGACAATAGAACGAAGGTGTATGACCAAATATATAGATAATTCGTTCTCGATTGTTAAAACAGATAACATAGATTAAACTTTATAAAAACTATATATTTGCCATAGTACTACAAAATGTATAAAGGAGGAAGTGTTCAACCAATTACCTTGTGATGTAAGAAACGCATATCAAAAAAGAACTTAACAAGACTCAAATACAACTGAATACGCATACTGAGTCAACTGTATGCGCACTCTCCCTACTATAAAGAAACTGCCATAGGCACGACTTCAACCGAATATCGAATTGACTGGGATGTCCAATTCTGTCCAACAGGAAGAGCATCAGGGAATGTTCCCATATCAAGATATATTAGTAGTCCAACAGGGGGAACAGTATGAAACAAGTTGGTATAAATTAGATTTCCCATATGGTTGGTTGATCTCTTGAATATCCAAAGAACGTTTTTGATAACCGACATTCCACTTTCCTCTTAACCGATACTGTTTGATTATATCCTACTCAAAATGTTCACATTCGACACCTCGTAGACACAAGTCCAACAATCCAAAAGGGGCCCATTATGGGTTGAGGATATTCCAATCGCAGTTTCCGTACAGATTTGCCTGTGCAACCTGAAGAAACTTTGCTTTTTACTGATCTATCTTCCTATCCATTCGAGTACTCCTATTGAGTCATTCTTTCAATGTACTACAAACACTCATCTTGTTACTTCATATGAGGTATTTCCATTCATAATAGTTTGTGTTTTCGTTAAATTTGATATTGTAATATCCCGGAAACAAAATCTTCAAGTTTTTACAATTCAGCTCTCGTAGTTTATGAGCAAGGCTTTAACCGATATCTATAAATAATTTGCAAGTCTGATTTTGCATGTTCTCTTAAGTGAGCAGGATTTTTGTCCAGCCAAGATACCCACAACACATTTCCGATAGCCACTTTATACAGTACACAGTACAATCTACGATCAATCCAGGATCAATCCACGATCAATCCACGATCAATCCACGATCAATCATCATGCGTTGAGTTGTTTCAGTGTTGTGGAATTCTGTTTGAAGAATTATTTCTATGCTGATTCCGGTCCACGATCGCAACGTCAATCATTGAAAACTGACGTTAGGTCTAATGTTTAGTCTCTGAACCCCTCCAGAACTAAAATCTTAGTGTTTACAGTCAAGCAGCCATTAAGGCGTCACGTACATAATGCTTGCTAATGTAGAAAGCAACCCCTTGCAGATATCTCAACCCTTTCCAGTTGTTGATATTCCATTTTTTCCATATATTGTATTCCAGAAGAGCATCAGGTCAGTTAATACCTTCCTAGCAAAGGTAGATTATATTTGGTATATTATGTTTTGCATCTTAGTTCAAAGTCCCCGATCTAGCACTATACACCGATAATGATGATGAACTTCTATTTTTTGATGATGAAGCTCATATTTTTAATTGAACCTCCATAATTGAAGGGCGTCCGAAGGAAGGCTTGTGAAAACTCGTAAATCATTTGGCTCTCTTCCTACAGATTCTGAAGAGCTTTCTTCTAGAAATGGGGTTCTAATTGTTGCCCGAGATATTGCATGATTAGTTGATGTAACACATCCACATCAGTTTTGGAAGAATGCGGTCCGTCCGTACACGACACTGCTGCTAAAACCTGAGTTAGGCTTCGAAAAGAAATCATCAAACTCGCAGTTAATTCGTTGAGACTTATTTGATTCCGCACACACAGATGAAACTGGCTAACGATTGTTCCAAAGTAGAATAGCGTTCTGATTGGACGTTAACAAAGCAATTCAACGCTATGACTTCAGCTAAAAGGAGAGTTTGATGAAAATTTTCATTGCAGCAGTGGCCTATGAAACATAATCCTTCCAGTTTTCATTTTCTATGGAACAAAATTTTTGGGTAAGACAGACAGATAATCCAGATTAATCAGCAGTGCCAATAAAATAAGGAAATAAACAAAACTTTTCGATATATTCTCAAAAAAATTAAAGACTGGTGCTATAACGCAGCCTTGAAAACAATTATCTCCTTCTGCTCCTTAGCCAGGCTCTCTTTAACTTTCAATCCAGTGAACTGGACCAGAAGTGTTCTTTTTTATTAATACTACTATGCCGGAGTGACAGCGCATCAATCTAATTCATTCCTGCCCGCTTTCACCACACCTAATCCAGATTTTGATGATACTCTGTACCCTGTCACCAAATTGTATCATTACACCTGAAGTGCATAGTTTCCAGATATTCTGGGTTACATATTTCGATTGTCTGGAAGCTTCCTCAGAAATAAGAGTCGGTACACATAATCATCACCTCTTCTGATCGATTAAATAGCAATCTATTCATTGATTATACTAGGAAGTCGCACGACGCCAAGTGGACGTGGAAGTATCCTAAGCTGGGGGGTGAGACATAAACAGGTTCATTGTCATTAGAAGGGAAGATATTTTCTACACTCTATGTGAACACATCGTGGAATAATATTCAGGATTGACGGTCTAGAACAGAGGTCGCCAAAGTGGTCTATATAGCAAAAGCGGGGGTCGATCTGTGCCAGGGGATTTTGCGATTTTTGTAAAAAATACAAAGTGTGCTTTAATTAACAGAAAATTACTTTTATGGGGGTCGATTGAGATTTCGAAAAATTATATAGGGGTCGATGATCAAAAAAGTTTTGCGGCCCATGGTCTAGAAGAATGTAGCCTCAATGAATGTTCCCTGCTCTTCAAGCACGCTTTCCTTTAGTTAGTTCGTCTTTATCTGGATATATATTTGCTTATACCTATGAAGCATATTGAATTTGAAGAAATATTTGTAACGTCCAAAAATAGATCTTGATAAGGATCATAGGAGTTAGCCTGTCTATCCGCATTGCCAATAAATTAAAAGAGTTACTCAGATGCTATAGAGATTAAAATCGGCAAACAAACGACTTATCTCAGAAACTGAAAACGATATCACCTAGAAACCCTCAAAGTACAAGTACCTGATATTCGGAAGAGGAATTGTGTTAAAAATAGAACAAATTGGAACGAAAACTCCACCTATTTAATAAATGTATGTATGAAGAATTTAACAAACTCCCCAACTATCTGAGTATTTTGCAAACGAAGAGTTCAGTTCCTTATCATCACTTTTGACAGAAACACTCCAACATCACATATCGTTGTTAATGTCTCTCATTAGTAAGATAGTAAAATTAGAGATGGTTTTGAAGTGTGAACAAGCAAAAGAGTTTAGATCAGGCTTTACAAGATTCCCGGCGAGCAAAGGTAACGAAAGTAATCTGTTACTTCCACTAATGTAGTGATTGATTCCCTTAGAGGTCTCTCTATAAGAGGAACCATAGGCTCCAGGTTACTTTATGAGCCCTAAGGTCACATCTACTTCGGCTAATCTTAGCTATATAGTTTAACTCTGCTACGAAAGCCTAAGAAAACCGGATTTGGGAGGGTTTGTGGAGATTGCTTTGAAGATTTTCTGCAGATTTGTTCCCGCATCAGCTTTATACAAAATAAGAATTTTGCGGAAAACCTTTTTGCTCTCAATCTCAGGGGATTATTCGTAACTGGACCTGTCTTCTAAGCATGAAAATCGTACGTTTTATGGCGACCGATGCTTCGAAACTTCGATATTTAGAAAAATTCCATTAAAGGATTATAAATTTCCGTCTAAAAACTGTTTTTATGGAATGGAAATTTTGGTAAAATGATATATAAAAAGGAAGCGACAGGATTCACAACCAGGAAAATATCAATTTTATTTTCAATGAATTATTCGTTTTTTTTTGGTACTACTGGAGTAAATAAGAGGTCAAATGTTCGTGCTTCCTCCCCTGCATCGTAGGCAATGCTGTTCACCGAGAAGTTGGTAATCGGTTAAGTGGATGCCTGGATGTGATATAATAAAACAGGAGATCTCAGTTACATGAGACGCCCCATGCATATAGAATATAAGGTTCTGGACTGACATGTCATACACTTTCCTGCTGCGAGGTGTCTGAGAAACCTTCAAGTTGGATATAGTCAGAATACCTCCAATACCCCTGATGTTGTGTACTATGAACTTGTTAAGAGGCACAATTTAGTTGCCAAGTGTTTTCCGGTTGGTGTGGAAGAGTGTTCCGCTTTGAAAAAGTTTCCAGTTTTCGAAAAGTTTGCACAAGTACATATTTGTCAAAAGGAAAAGAAATCCGGAAAGTATCTTAAACAATTGGCAAAATTTAATTAATCCCCACACACTTCGCCCCAACTCAATGCACCCAACACAATAAACACGACAACTGAGCGGAAAACTTTGCCTGGCGCAGATAAATCAAAGTCTATGAAGTATCTCCAGCGACGGCAGCGAGCGTACATTTGCGGCACGTGGTGCAGATGTGGGCGGGGAAGTGCGGGAACGGGGAAGCAACGCTCAAGAAACGTTTAATTAAATTCACAAAGCATTTGGAGTTGTTTTTTGCTGCTTTTAATTTTCTTTTTAAGTATGTGAGTTTGATAATTAACAATTATCTCCAATAACAGAGACATCAGCTGCGCTCCAATAGCAACAGCACCACCAATAAGCAAAATAACAACATCCAAGTGGGAAATGTGGTCGATGACGAATTTAGGTCGTCATCGAACACATATATATATATATATATATATATATATATATATATATATATATATATATATATATATATATATATATATATATATATATATACGAGTATATCTCATTTTCGGCTGACGAAGCACTAATAAAGTCACATAGGAGTCCAACGACATTATCGGTGGATACACGATATTGAAAACTGCTTCAATTCGCAGCGATTTTCTAGGTTTAGGCGACTATAGAAAGGGATCTCTCAGTGTTTATAGTCCTGTTGAGTAGTCTTTATACACTGTTGATTAGAGCGGATGATCAGTTATTATCCCAAAAGGCTCTCTCAACTTCTTTCAATATATCGACCATAGGGTGAAGGTGGTAATATTTTGTAATTAATAAGATTCCCAAAGAAAACAACAGAAATGAACCAAATTTGTATGTTTGATGACCTTGGTTCCAAATTGACCACATAATAAAATCAAAGAGCAATACCTTTTGTCGGTCCACAAATAAAGAAATTGGCTCCGAAACTATCCAAAAATCAATAGTGATCGAAGAATCTGTGATCGTACGATTATGTCTCCAGAAATCCATTTGTTCATATTTTTACTTTTCCCGGCCTCTGGGTCTGGTGGTAAGCATTCTAGTCTCATAATTGTGGGGTCACGATTCGAAGCCTTCCCAGGATATGGTCTCAAAATGATTCTTTGTAAAAAAATATTATTCGAGTCGATAACAATAGTTGCTAGTACACACTCTTCCAAACCTTTGAAGGCATAATTAATTGTTATAACAATATTGTTAATATTACACACATTTCTCTTTTCAAATTTGGTAATGAAGGTATGCAATAGATTGCGCCTTAAAACATACTTCCCGAGAATCCGTCAGTGTCTGCATGGGGCTTGTAGCCAACTTTTCGGCGATTTCACCTCCCGGGAATGTATATGAGACAATAATAGAAAAATGTCAGATATAAATATGTGTTTACAGATTCCTGTTGCATGAATCTTATTGACATAACTATGTTTGCCACGCAGTTCAGTCCGTGAACTGCTGCATTAACATTTTTGTTATGAAGTGAGCATAGATCACATTTCCTTGTAAAGAGTCTACAATTTGCGGTTCGCGTCGCAATTGCACTGAAAGCACAGTTAACAAGCTACGAATCTTAACAGCCCTTCTGAAGGAGAGTGCTACAATTTGCGGTTCGCGTCGCAATTGCACTGAAAGCACAGTTAACAAGCTACGAATATTAACTGCCCTTCTGAAGGAGAGTGCATGTGTTAGTGTAATTATTCGAAGTTGTTTTATTAACAACTTAAAAATTGTTAATATATATTATAATATTACACTCCGGAACTCGTGGGTTCGAGATCTGACCAGAATTGCTCCGAAAAATGCTTCCTTCTAAATATTTTTCTCTTCGAGCAGAGATTTCAAATACTCATTCCCCCAACCCCTTGCAGACATAATTAATTGTGGTGCAAGGATAATAACAATAGTAATAATATATTATTACTGCACTTTAAGGACTAAAATACTCGCCACACAGTTTGGTGAAAACCCGGACATAAACCGTATGATTTATATTTCTGACAGGTCTGCCAAAAGGTGTAAATTCTGTAGCAAATATGTCCAAATTCAACTGAAAGTGCACTCGGTCTTTTGTTGTTAATGCCAAGCGAAACAAACCTCATGTCATTCCTGATGTGATTTCCAAGTGGGTATGATGCGCTTTGTAACAGTTGTCTGTGTGTTCGCGTGTTTGTGCGTGCAGTATCAGTTATAAAATGTAATTGTGTTTTGCTTTTGATACCATTGAACACGCTAATTAAATGAAAACTCATGTGTGTGTCTTTTGTGTGCCCAGAAAAAAACCTATTTCCGGAATGGAAGTTTGGCATTTCAGCAGATAACTGAAAACTTTCCACTTTCAGCTAATGTCCAAAACTTAACTTTCCATTCTCTAAACTATCGATACCCATTGAAGTAACATCACGAAACTCCAAAAGAAAAGACAAAAAACGCAATCAGAACAATAGGGAAGCTCAGACACAGAGAACAACAACACCACCAATTACAAGCATAGCTCCCAACCAAAAATGTAAGGAAATGTCTGGAACGTTAGCATGAACATCGAAGTATATAAAGATATGGAGAAGGTATGAGAATGTGTGGTACGAGTAGTTACTATGGAGGAACTGTTCAGCTTTGGTGACCGCTAATTTGGTGGAAGTGACTTTTATAACACCGAGAGTCACCGAGAATTTAAACTAGGGATGTGGAGTCGTCCAATAATGTCTCCAACTCTAACTCTCATCTCTAAATTTTCCAAACACGACCCCGAAACCAACTCCAACAACGAATGTGACTCAATTTGTGTAAGCATCGTAGCAAACTAAATAATTATCTATGCAGGCACACAAGCACGAGTATGCAGATGGTATCTCTCTAGTTCAGTTTTAGGCTAAAAGTATTGTGTACACAATTTAGTCGCTAAAATTATTCCGACCCCGACTACAACTCCACCCATAAACCAGAGTCACTGCTTTAAACAGTTAATTGAAGCTAACGAGTTTAGTCTATAGACAAACATCTGCTTAAGTGGATTAACTGTATGTGATCAGAGATACAGTCTGTTCAACAAGAGAGAAATTATAAAAGAGAAGAAGATTATTTATATATACGAGTATATATATATATATATATATATATATATATATATATATATATATATATATATATATATGTTTTAAATATTGAGAGCTACGTCCCAGTACTCAGTACTCTATGAAACCGCCTTCTTCGGCGAGAATAGCTGCACATTTTCTTGGCATACTTTCAACTAGTTATTCAACATACTTCTTAGAAAGGGAACGCCTTATCGTTTTTTAATTGTTCGGCAGAGCTGCTTCAAATTGTATACAGGCTTTCCTGCAAGCTTTTTTTTTATAATGGACCACACATTTTCTACAGAGTTGGCATCTGGAAATTGTTAGGGCCAATCCATTGTGATGATACCATTTTAATCCTTCCACTCGCGGCAGAAACAACTCCAATGCTTTGGGCCATTGTCTTCTTGTAGAACCTAATACCAATTATTGGATCCAAACATATTCTTGGCTGATTTGAGAAGGCTACGCTAGTATAATTTCACCCTGAATTCTACATTCAAATTTTGCGTGAAGAGGACCACAGTCTCAAAACCGCGTTCTGAGAAGCATTCCCAGACATTAACTTTTACAGGGTGTTTGAAGGTGCGTTGTATGTATTATTTATTGCTTGTTAACCAGGCATGTTTCAGCGGAACACGTGCCCAAAAATCTGGTTCATCAGGAAACACCACATCCGACCAATCGCGTTTACTGTTTTCACCTGCTCAGGTCCTTCTGCTTTTTATGGCGAACCGCAAGCAATGGTTTCGAGGTCCTAGAGGGAAATTTCACCATTGACTCGTGTAAGCGGTGCCTTATTGTATTGAGATCAATGTTAGTTCCTTTGGAAAAATTGCTCCTTAGCGATTCTGTGTGCGATTCTGCTCGAAGTGCTTCAAAATCCCCTTATGCTGCCAGATGGACGTTGCTTGCTATTTCCCGTGATCCGCAGGATCATCCACGATTTTTCCTTCACCAACTACTTAACGATGTATTCCGACTTCTTCATTGCTTTAGCTGCGGCGGCATTTAACAGTTTCGACCCTTTCGGTGTTCATGAAAACACCCCTTCGCTTATACATTGACCAATTTCGTCATATGTTGTCTCTTAATAGAGTACCGCGCAATACTCAGCTGATATGATGAACAACGTCGTTGACATGTGAACAAATTATCGCAATGTGCAAAAGAGATAGTTTTATGTACACTTTAACCATCAATTATCGTCGTTTCTCTCTTGTTGAACAGACTGAGCATAGTTTAATTTGCTCTCTGTCTGAGAATTTATATGAGTCGAAATTCTTGATATATAGACTAAATTGATCCTTATAATAGAAAATAATGTATTCTAATTTTTGACATTTTAATAATGTTTGAATATGATTTCTCTCATATGACCACTGCAGCTGTTCCTGGCGAACTATATTCTGAAGTGTAATTTTCTATTATTTTCTTGAATATTGACGGCCGTAAGCCAGAAATAACTCGAACACTGTGGTCTTCAGGAATAACTCGATCAATTGTTGATAGTTTATCACCATAATCTTGTGACAACGTATTCCCACATGAATTAATCAAGAAATGATGACCTTGGAAACTCCTCGACTGCTCCATATCTCGACATGAGCTTTTGGGCAAATTCCAATATTTAGTTGGATCCCACATAATATTGTCAAATTATGTGGAATCCAACACGAACAAATCTTTTTACAGCCAAATTTGTATGCAATATTGAATGTATGGAAGTGGAAGTAATGCCCAAGGTGTCCTCTATCTCACGATATGTCACATGACGATCTTGCATTATCAGTTCACGCACTGCATCGATGTTTTGTGGCACAACAATCGATTTTGGACGACCTTCACGGAGTTCGTCGGCGACCGAACTACGACCACGATTGAATTCACTGGACCAGCGATATACTGTGGTTTTTGATGGTGCTTTATTGCCATACAAAGAACTGAGTTCATCGACACATTCTTGTTGAGATAATCCACGTCGAAAGTTGTGGAAAATAATCCAATGAAAACCTTCTCTTGAAATTTCCCTTTTTTGGCCAAATTGATTTTCTTAACTCACTGTAAACTAAACAAATAGCACTTGTACATCAACACGTTGTGAGTACGTTTATGCTAAAAAATGTCAAACTTTATTATGGTGTTGCCATATTTAAGCTATTGACATTTGTGTTGCCAGTTCCCGAAATATAAATAGTACCCCTCGTATAAAACGCTCCATTTTAATTTTCAAAAAACGTGAGCAATACCCTCGTCAAAAGATCTAACAAAAAAACGCTATATAACTAAAATAACAAAAAAGACAACTGACTTAAGCCTTATTTAAAAAAAATTTCTCGTTTCTTTGCTGACACACTTAATACACATGCACATTACGAAGGATTAATGAGCTATTTTTATCAGATGACTTATCAATCAAAACTAATCCTAATTGGGTACAGCCTACTGCCAGACAATTTACGACTCCTTTATGGTAAACTATTTATATAAATGTTGAAATCGGAAGGGGGTGATAAACATGTAATAGAGCAGCTAATAAGGTTTATGCTAAGGAGCACTTTCTGGGCCACGTTCAACTTTTCATTGATGAGTATTATCGATCCGAAGCAACCGAATATGACCTTTGATTTTCATATTTATCCTCCGTTCTGTGGGTGTGGGTTTCAACGCCGAACCTTTCAGCACAGAAACAAACCTTTTATTTAACCGCCTATAAAAGGAACTTAATTAAGGCAAATTACAGCCAGAAGGACTCAATCAAATTAAGCTTGCTGCGACGTTTTACTGAATTGCAAGGACATTTTTGATATAGGTCAAATGCGTCAGTACGCATATAAACGAACCCACAAATCAGCACGTCGTTGACCTACGTTAAGATTAGCACACAAACTAAGAGGCGCAGCAGCTACTTTAGTGTACGTAACTCATAGACTGCTGTGCGGATATCCAATAAGCAGCATTTCATTAACAGGCAGCAACTCCCCGAAAGTCCCGCAAACATTCGCTTATAAGGGTTTGTCTGGGTTAAGGCGCAGAAGTTTGTTTGGAGTGTCGCCAGCACAGACACAAAAAGTCAAAGTCAAAAAAACAACACACACGCTCGCACTCAGCCAAAAGTGCACGGACACTGGTGCCCCTTTGACACAAACCCACACTGAGAACCCTTAAACTGTAACCAAAGCCAAATAAAACGGGACCCAGAATCGAGGACAACAGCTGCTGCCTGGGAAATGGCTGCTGAGTCCTGCAGAATGTGGCACAGCAGCAGGGGGCATGGCATCATTGATAAAACCGAAAACGTGAACGACCATTTTTAGCACGACTACAGCAGCCACACGAACAAGCAGCGATAAGAAGCACAGTCAGTATCCAACATATGCAGGGAAATGGGGCCGTAACTGAATAGGGGCCCCGGAAAAATAGGAAGTGAAGCTAAGAGAAGGAATAATTTAATATTTAGTTCATTGCAAGAACCAACCAAACAGTTTGACGATGGGTGAGACCGCCTTCGACGTACCCTACACGCTAGGAGCACTTGTTTAACTCTGATCTAAGAAAAATTATGAGCCGGCACTTCATGGGGATAATAAATATCAGAGAATACAGAGAAAGGAAAGTATTTTTCGCTGCCAGCGTCCGTAGCGGACACACCACGATTTTGAGTGGATTCACCACGATTCTGAGTGGATTCACCACGATTTTCAGTGGATTCGTGTACAACTTCCGTCAGCTTTATTTCGCTGCTTTGCCGTTTGACGTTTAAGTTTCCTTTCTCTGTGTTCTCTGATATATATTTCTTTATGAAAGGGGGCGTTTTCAGTTGAGGCCTTACAGGGAAACACAATCAACAGATAGTTTCATTATGCCCCATAAAACCAAATCTTGGTTATAAATTTTGTAGGGATCTCGAGTTATGGGTGTACGCCGATAATGAGCTTGGCAGTGGTTCTCCTTCTTATTTTCTGCATGTCCTTATAGTGAAATTGGTATTATCGTTCACATCAGATTTCGTCCATCAATTTCGTACCTGGTGTGAAGCTATAAATATATATGAATAGTGGGTTTGGCAGTCTATATATTTGAGCAGCGGTGGTAATCCTCAGTAAGCTGTCGACAGCTGTATAGAGGAGAAGAGAGCGCTCTTTTGATCCAATGGTCTTATAGTAATCCGACTCTTATGCCAAAAGTCAACTAAATATCTCCAACTATGTAAGGAAAAGTGATCAGGATGTGGTGCTAGAACATATGAGTTCATACCTGTAAGGTCTGCTATAGGGGTAGAAGATAGATACAAGTCTATTTCCTATAGGGGTGGCAAACGGCAAATATTTAGTATAATCTTTACTACCTTTACAGTATATAGTAATACTAGAGCACAATTCGAAGCTTTAAAGAGAACACTTCCAATACTAAGCCAGTATAAATGAAATTGTAGGGACCTTGGTGTAGGATGAGAGGACTCTCGAAGAAGGAACTAGCAATATTTTAAAATTGGAAACATTTTGGTTACTATCTCCGAGTTCAGATTTCAAATTCATCCACCGGAGATCGAATCATAAAGAAGATGCAATAATTGGTAAACAAAAGATGGAAAACATTTTGTTGGGCCTTAATATGTTTGATACCTCCGGGCCGCTTTGTAACGAAGGCCGACCCTGGCTCAACCGGCATAAAACCAACAAAAGTGAGTCTAGAGAACAAATAAAAAATGAACGTAAAATATTGTATAAAAAGAAGCTGGAAATAGTCCAAATGAACAAAGCACTACACTCGCCAGGCACTTAGAACAATTTGCATGCAACCTAAAAAGCACAATGGAAAAATATCCTCTCCACTCCACGGACAAAAAAAGGAAAAAAAAACCAACAAAAAAAGATGATTTTTTCGCAAAATGCTCAACACGAATTGTCATTGAGCAACAACCACAATACCTGCAACAACAACAACAACACCAACAACAGCGAGCAACAAGCCACAACAAAAATGGAGCGACAATTTGCACGATATCTGCAGCAACACCAGAGAACACACCATTTGCATATCCATCATCATATCCGAAAGGACATAAAATTTTGGTTTTTTTGTTGGTTTTGTGAATGGAGAACGATTCATGCTCGACTAAAAAATAATTCCTGTCTATTAAGTGTGAACTTTTGTTTGTTTTTCTGAATATTTTGGATTGAATGAGTACCCTATGCGCCGGACACGTGCCAGTGACAGACAGGATGCAGGACCAATTCGCACAACTTGACACTGTATTCGTTTTAATATGCCTTCATTATATGATAATTTTATTGAACTTACAGGATATGGAATAAAAGTATGCCACACCCATCACTTTTGGTGAACACAGAAATTGTAATTTTACCATAAACTCTTCAATGAGTTGGATTTTTTGGAAAATTATGTCATTATTCCATCTCCGCAGATTGCTATCCAAGGAAATTCTGTTGGAAATTCGCAAACATTATTGATACTCTTCTCAGTCGAAAGTGGACCATCTGTATCAAACACAGTAGGGAAAGCGAGATATGTCCATATAGGGATGGTACATCGTTCTAGATGAAACCTATATTTGTACACTCTTTTCCTACATTTAACACAATAGATAACATGGTACTATCGAAATATATTGATCAACGAGTTTCATTGTCCGACGAATTGTCAGCGCAGTTTTATTCTCCAACTCTGGATTAAGTAAATCGTGTTTGAGTTTGTTTAAAATAAACTCTCTGAACATTTTTCTTGAACACGGTATATAAAATAATCTACAGAATGGTGTTTAAGATTTCAGGTATATCGAAGCTTTTTCTGGAGTAATCTTCGTACAATTCTGATCAGATTTTATATTCCTAGAAATACTATTCCGGAGCGCACTGGTATAACATATCGCTCGAAACATCAGGAATTGGTAGACTGATTGTCAAAGTGGGATTTTGATATAGCATTTTCAAAACTGATCGAGAGTTTAGTGGCTTATAAATATTTGCATTCAAACTCCCGAGATATGACGGTGTAAAGTTAAGACCCATAAAAAATACATCCTTTGTGTCAGTAAAGATGAAGCTCGTATATTTTTCTATGCGTCTCTGAAAATCTCGAATGAAACTTATAAAGTAGTTGTAGTTCCACTCAAATCTGGTCTTGTTTTCAAAGAAATTCAGTCTAAGTTTATCAGGATGGATTAATACTATGAATTAGGAATTTAAAATTATAGTCAATTATTCGGACCCCATTATTTGAACAAATGTTTTTAAAAATCCTAATGATCCTCTCGGGATTGTCGAGCATTCGAAATTCATAGAAGAGATTTGCACTCACAATAACGAAATTTAGTTACAATTAATAGAATTAGAAGGGAACATTGCTATCGAATAAATCGAATGAGGAAGAAAAAAGAGGTACCAACCCGATCGTTTTACTTAGGATATGACGCTTTCCGCCTCTTGGTGACAGCCCCCATATTCCAGCTACCATCGGTGGTGCTGTTAATCTTAACTTGAGAACAAAACTCTTATTTTAGACAGCCATCCTTGGCGTAAGTAATTATGTTCTAGAAATAACCCCCATTTCGAGGTATCAGGGCTATCTAGAAATGGGGGTTATTTAGAAAACATAATTACTTACGCCAAGGATTGCTGTCTAAAATAAGAGTGTCTTAGGCCTACCTGTAAAAGACAATTGTTATGAATCTGCAACAAGAGCCTCGGAAAGACCGATTCCAACGAAGCAAAGAATAATGTACAGCGATTTGGAATTGGCTTCTTGGATTATACAGCAATGCTCGAGGCACAGCAAAATGTCCGAAGTACAGTACTTATTAAATTTGGAATGGCGACGTAGAGGCCAGCAACTGGAAGCAAATCCCTCTTAATATAGATAGTTGGGGAAAACCGATGACAGAAATAATGTTCCATCAAACATTAACACTCAATTAAATGTAATTACTTAGATAAATTGAGAGAGTCCTTGAAGCCACAAAGTAGTCACATCTCGGTTTTAGAACTTTGCCGTTATATACAGTTCCTATACCAAATATAATTGTATTCTTACTCTTGACTAACAAAATCAGAAACTTTATATCATGCCGGCAGTAGGGCCCTGCAGACTCGAACTCACATCACAAACAACGATTCATTTATGCACATTGTTTCACTGGCATTGTCGGTCGCTTTTGTGCCATTTCAATTTCTATTTCCCAGCGCTTCTAATGGCGCACAAGCTGCGCTTTGTCCATCATCATAATTCAAACGGTACCCGCAGGTACCTCATTCGTGATTGTGGTCTGATTTCTATTACAGCGGGTTTTGTGTAGATATATATTTAGCTCCATGCTCACTGTGGCGTGGGAGGTAAGCGAATGGCACTCCATTTTAAGCTGCCTATGTGTATCAGCAGAGTCCAAAGTGATTCCAATTTGGAGAGTTGAATAACCCTCTGGTACCTGTGAACTGATGCGAAGGATAGGGTCGTGAGTGGGGCAATAGGTATTGGGCATACGTGGGCACTTGCTTAGCAACTAGGCTAATGTGGCCGGAGTTTAATAGCAGGAATTCTAGAGACTTGCTTGCCCTGTCGAGAGAAGATCTCTAAGGTCGTGGCTTGTGTAACTAGTCATTGGCTATTCAGCAGGCTTGCTTTCAGGCTATGAGTATTCTCTCATGAATACCTCAGCTGTGGGGATGAGGAGGAGGAGGAGACTGTGGAACATCTCTTCTGTAGGTGCCCCGTTCTGGCGGCCTCTTTAGGCAAATACGCTTTTAACTCTCTTACAGAAGTGTCTGACGCGAAGGTCAAACAAATCAAGCGCTTTATTAGGGCTTTGAAATGGATTAACGAGTAAATCAGAGGTGCGTTGTTACGCGTTGGTATAACAATGGACCCATGGTGGTCTGAGTGAGTTGGTTTGTAGACCGGCTACCACGATAAACAAATTTATCTAATTTACCGATGAATTTACACATACTCGTATGTATAGCCTTAGGTCAATGTGAAGTTCCCATATAAAATCTGGTCTCAATATCTCAGCAACCCAAAGAGTAGGCACCTGTCCAGAATAGAACGCTTTGGAAGAAACAAATCTGTAGAATTCTACGAATAACTAATAATAAATCCTTATATCTTCGCTTATTATTATGGTGACTGCAACCAATTAAGAAGCCACTCCCGTACCAACCATTATTTTATTTTGCAGTATTGCTCGGATGCTTCATAATTTTATTCTTTCTTTCTTTCCCGTTACTGTAGAAGCGATTTCCAGCCGATAACTTTGCTGAATGGAATAATGGACATCCGCTGGGGTTGCGAACGGTGCATGCGTATGTGTTGGTATTCGACATGGGAAACTTGGAAACATTTCAGGTGAGTGTTCAGAACGTATACATTTATTGCTACATATTTGGAAACCTACTCAGCAACGAGTGATATATCCTTTTCAAGATTGCTGGAGTTACGGTGTGAATTACGGAATATTGTCCGATCAGAGCACGCCAGGTCCTGCCTCAAAACAGATTCTGTGGAATCTGCTGGAATGTGTGGCAGAATAGTATTGCCTTTTCTTTAAGCTTACCCCGGAACTATACGAGTCCTACGAGTATTTTCGTGATCATTTAAGATACTTAACTGGCATAGCTAAAACGCTCTGTGGACAGATGTCATGGGTCCTCTTCTGTTTCACCTTGACTAAGCTGAATACCTCCAATTCATTGACGAATTTCTAAGGTCCACCAAATACTCGTATTAAATACGAATCTGTAACATGTTAGAAGGGCCAAATTGGTAGAATAGTACTGGGAATCTCGACCAACTGATTCCCAACCCGGCTTTTGAGCACCAGTTTTCTCAAGTTGGTTCAAACCTGCAGATTTCATTTAGTTTCTAATATTCTTAAAACCTCAGCGAGATCGTTCAAAAAGTATCTCTAGACGGAACCTTAATCAGAACCCTGTTTAAGACCGAAAACCTGCCTAAAGAGAGTTGCACTCTACTCAACTTCAGCTGTTTGCATTAGAATCTCTCCTAATCCTAGAAGTGTATAGTAGAACCACTCAATCAACCATCATCACCGCAATAACTGTTTCCACCCCTAAGGAAGGCCCCCCTTTGGAAGCTTAATCGGTGGTATTTGAACCGAAGCCACGCTGCTGCCGTACTATTTCTCACTCTGACTCCTTTTTGCGAATCTTTCCATCGTTTTTAATTAAATGCGCTTTATTTGCTTTCAATTCATTCGCAGTACTGCCGCTCGATGAGAGATCAAATATTGGACAGTTTCAGCCATCGGGACTTCAGCATAATTGTGGTTGGCAATAAATACGACACCGTTACCGAAATCCAAGCAAACTCACAGGTGAGTCCAATGCAAATAAACTAAAATCAACTGCGGTACACTTGAACAACAGCAACAAAAAATGTTTGTACAATTTCTCTTTCCGCTGCAGGAGCTAAAGGACATTTCCACTCTGGTGCGCAAACATTGGCGCTGCGGCTATGTCGAGTGTTCAGCACAGTGAGTAATCGAATTTTAATTGAAAATGATATTTCCTCTGTCAAAGATGAGGCTGAAAATAATCCAATAACCCACGCCTATTTCCCACAGATACAACTACAAAATCGGTGATGTGTTTCGCGAATTGATGGGCTGCACCAGCACGGGGGGCGCCGGCATTGTTGGCACTGAATTTTCACAATCAAATAGGAATAAAGGACGCTGTACAATACTTTAGCGATTTCTGCATAAGTTTTTTAATCACACATTTTAGCAAAAACAAAATATAGCATAAATATTTATAGCAATTACGACAGTGGCGCTACGAAATTAACGCCACAACAGAAAATCGCACAAAAATTAAATATCCTTAGCAAAAAAAAAAAGAAAAAAGAATCCATTACAAAGTGACGACAGGAAAGAGCTTCACTTTTATTTATTGCATCTCATTTGCAGCCAGAACAGTGAACACTCGATTATGTGTTCTTCCCTAAATGGAGTGGGAATGAGTTCAGTATATTCAGATTAGCATTTATCTCAGATCCGAATGGTTCAATGCAGTTATAATAATCAATTTGATTTTAATCTGGTCACCCTAGTACCCAGCCCAGTTTCTGAAGAGGCATAGCTCTAATATTCATGCTGACCTTTACGATATTAAACTATGTGTCAGAGTATAACTAATTTGATTAGGTCCACTGGAAGATTAGGAGAATCCGCAGGAACTCCCGCAAGTTTAAATGGAATTTGGCAGCATTGTTTTCCAAACATCAATTCGCGTCATTTCACTAAATATATAAATAAAATTATATTAGGCGTATTCGATTCGTCACTTGTATCGAGCTCGTATCGAGTTGTGCGAATAAAACGGCAAATGAGTATAGTTGGCAGCACTGTTTCGAAAAAAGCACTGACATATAAAAAATCCCAGGGAAATTTTCATGGGTAGTTTTTTATCTCGTTGGCTTTCAAGCAATCTTCAATTTGGAAGCACTTTTCTATCGAGGATAGAAAACTCGCTCGTTTCATCCGAGTATAATTTACTCGATAACTTTTCCATACCGAATGTCTGTCCTATCGTCGATAGAGTGGCTAATCGAATGCGTCTATAATATACTCGATAACTTTTTCCATACAAATGTCTGTCCTATCTACGACTATTATTGGCTTTTTTCCTTAGCTTTCATTCTTTTTCCTTATTTTGTATTATATTTCATTATTGTGATATATATTTTTTATGTTTTTTATATACTCATATTAAATTGCGTCCTTTTTGTTTCCTTTTCGCTCTGCTCTCATATAAATATACGCCTTCAACCGGCTACTTAAGTAAAGTGCTGCCAAGTCCATGCAATTATATGTCAAAGTGTGTACAAAGATGTAAAATAGCGCCATTAGTAAATCGTATTCGAACTTTTATGGTAGCTTTGAATTAGTAACTGAGAACCGAGTTAGTTCAACCGTCAACGGATAATGTATTCGAGGACACCTATTAACGGAACTAAAATCGTATGTTAAGGGTCTGAAATATATCAAGGGGTCGAATTTAGTTCTTTCACTGGCAGCACTGTTGTGTGGATTTCAGAGGAAAAAGAGGTTCGCTGTTAATGGAATACTGAGTAGGGGGTGCCTTACGTTCTACAAGCTCACCAGACAGAAATCAGTTCATCAAAGCAGGTTATATATTTCTATATAAACCCTAAAAACTGAGGAATAAGGATGTTAAAATTGGAATATTCTAAGTTTAAAGGAATTCTAAGGAACAATAAAAAAGTGAATGGAATAATACATCCGTACATATGACGAGTGCTGTGTTGTTGAGAGGATATGCTCCCCGCATAATCCAGTAGTCTCTGTTAAGTCTTAACAACCTTGTATATTAAATGTTCCCGGTTCATCATTCTTTGAATTCGTTCTTTCGAGCGCATCTGCATTTGTGAAAAGCGGTAGGAAATATTCCTTAATGAAATGCTCCCTGAAAGGACAACTTGGAAAATTGCCCAAATGAAAAATGACGCAAACATGAACAATTTACCATAAATATACGTTCATTTACCCATAAACCCATACTCAGACCCGTATTAGCAATATTTTCACCAGATTCTTTCAGATTTAAGTTTAAAAAGGGATTATTTGTAAGGAACAAAAGTTGCATTTCTTTTAAACTTATTTGCATTTGACCCTTTGGGCCACATTTTCTTTCTCTTTTTGTGGCAAATGTGGATGCAAATTCCTCCGTTATTCATTGGACGTTGTTTCCATTGAACTTGCGTTAAGTTGTTTTAATTATTTTGGTTATAATTTATAGCAAAAAATAATTATAAGAAAATGCAAAAATCCACGCCACTTTTTAGGTGCTCCTCCAATTTCCACCTTCTGAGTTTCTGTCTCATGGCCAGACCCAAATGAACATTCGAACAGTTGCACTTGCTTCGTCCACTCGACTGATTCATGCATATTTAAAATCCCACTTCGTTGTCTGCTTTTTAAATCAAACTTCCTTTCATTTCACTCCTTTTGTCTCAGTTTGTCAACTAAGCTTTACATTTTCTTAGTTGTTGTCATTCTTCGCATATGTTTTCGCTCCATTGCCTGGGTCCCCTTCTTTGGTGCGACCTGAATGGCGCTGCATTTAACTGGCGACTATGGAAATTTGAAATTCATTTCGTATTCAAATTTACATTATCCTTTGAAAGGGCATGAATATGCAGCACGAACGCTGAAGCGAAAGCGTTGATTCGTCTGAAAGCCACTGAATTGGCATTCGCACAGCCACTTGCTGTGATTTCGTGTTCGTCCCTGCTGGGGGGCACTTAGTACGGAGAAAGTATTTGCAGGGAGTACTTACCTACCGAGTAAGGCTGTTTGAATAGCGCCGAGTTGAATATTTGGCGAGCTTCGACAATTTCTTTGTGTAGGGTTGATGGTTCGGAAAGTTCGGCTCTGGTAGGAAATGGAGCTATTATTGCATAGAACACTTGTCTACATTTGGCGAGAGTGAATTAAAAGTGAATTCATGTTTCACTACAGGGAATTACTAGCAGGATACAACAGTGTACTCAGTATTTTCTTTACTAATTTATGAGGCCAAAGAAAATCTTCCAAAAACCAGTGAACCCCTCTCAGTGGTGATTCAACTGTTGATAACTGTTAGCCTAAGAATTACACCATTAGCCCCCCTCTCCACAAATGTAGTCTTAGATTAAGCCGTAGATATCAGTAACAGTTTAGGATTCATAATGCAAAATATTTCGAGTTCTCCAGAACCTTGAAAACAAACAATTGCCATGTTATTCAGTATTCTGGATAGTTAGTTCGTTCTTGTCAGAACCGATATTGGTGAGCATGATAGAAAATGCCAACAGAACTACAGATAGAGCTGGAACTTGCATAAACTTAGAATGTGCCTAGCATATTTCCTCAAAGTTTTGTAAACACTCTTATTGTCCTCATGGTCTTTAATAGTCTTATCTTCTAACATATCTTCTATTCTTACACATTATGAATCATGAACTCTCCCCACACCGTATTCTTGAACTTTTTTGTATTAAGGGGAGTGGGGGTACATGGTATCATTCATATCATCTAATTTTCCATTCATTTTTAGTCATCTTTACGTATTCATCTTGGCCGAATTAGATCCTACATTCGGTGTTCGTGTCTGCTCCTTCCCTTCTTACAGCACTTCCTGAAACATTTTTAGTCATCTTTACATATTCATGGTGGTCGAATTCGATCCTTTATTCGGTCTATTCGGTCTTCGTGTCTGCTCCTTCCCTTCTTACAGCACTTCCTGAAACTACGACTGTTTCGGCATGTCTCTATATATAAAGAGCATCCTGAAAATTCACCTCACTGCAGTTCAGTAAGAAAATCTTGCTTATTCACAGAACAGAAGAATAATTTTTATTGATATTTTCAAACCCCGATTATACAAACTCCTCTTTGAAAAATATGCCAAACATGCGAAAATTAAAATCTGTTATATATAATTGGATAGATATAGAAAAACACGCCAACTACTCTGGTTGCTCCTCTTCCGGAATCTCCTCCTCCTTCTTCTCCTCCTCATCCATTTCCCAATGCTCTGGAGGAAAGAAGTTCAACTTCATGACATCTTTGGACAACACCACTCCCAGGCCAATGGCGCCCAGCAGAGCTGCAATGCCGCTGAACATCCACAAATTGCCCTTCTTGTTCCTCTTGGCGTACCACTCATTCCAGTCGCCCTCCGGTATGGGCAAGTCGTTGTGAGTGGAGCGAGCTGTGCCATCGCAAAAAGTGGACTTGCCACGTACAACAACCTGACAAATGGTCAAGAATTTTCGCTGGCGGAACAAGTCCTTCAACACCATTTTTAAATGTTCGTTCGTAGCAATGAATTCTCTCCGTTGGTTTTGATAGAACTGAAAATGCTCAAAATGAAAATTTCGAGTTCACATTAAAACATTTCAAGGGTGGCTTCTCCGATTTCAAATTCGATTTTCGTAGGTGAAGAGTGTTTTTCTTCTTGTTTTAGTTTCTTCATTTCCTTTCCCAGCAAGTATTCATGATGTTTAATGAATTCTTCAGACCTAAGGCATAAAGTTCGTGAAGGAGAATTGTTTGTTCTGGGAGTAGAGCCGGTGGAGACGCTTAACTTGGTGTCAGCATTTCAAAATATTTTTCCAAATTACGATGCAAATAAATCGTTCACTCATCCACCCAACTCCACGCCTCTGTTTGCCAACTTTCTCGAGTATATAATTTTTGTTTTCGAAAGTACGTAAAAAATGAAATTAATCCCACCATAATTTACACTACAAAAGATTTTAATATTTTAATTGTAATAATATTGAAAATGATTAGAAGCGAAGAACATTTTTTGTAACATAAAAGGAAGAGAAATACTTTAAAGTTGTGATCATTTCAAAAATAAGAGTAAGCAAACCACAAGCAAACCCTTTTTAGAGTTAGGAACAATTTAGAGGCGTAAACTAGTGTCGAATATTGAAATTGGCAGGACAGCAAATATGCATGTAAGCGCAAAATCCGTAAAATAAATAAATTGTATTAACAATTCGTGTAGAGTAAAGTTCAGATTTCAGTGACATAAAATCAACGCACAAATTATGTGTTATTATTGTTAACTTTATAAGCATGCGAGCAATTGAACTACTGCAAGTGTGCGGTTAGTGTACGAGTAGAAATTAAGTATTAGACTCATTGGAATTACTTAGTTATAGCTTAGAAAACGCAGAAACTAACTCATGAACAATTATAAGCCAAATACAAACAAATTATGATAATAATTCACCAGACAATTCGAGGCAGACCCATATTACTGCCCAAAGACAGAGTTCTACCGAATTTTCTACATGCGAGAATGTGAATTACACAATTTTCTACAAGTAGCAAAATGTATTTAGAAGTTATGAAATGTGTTAAGTAGGAAATGTACAAAATTTTCTTTATGTAGAAAATTGAGAAATTGCTGAAGTTGTTGATATATCAAATTTTCTACATATGTATTGTAATTACTTAATTGCTTACGAGTAGAAAAATACTGTGTAGGAGATGTAAAAATTAAAAATTGGTAGAAATTTGGTAGCATTCTAAACAAATTTTGTCATTAATTAAAAGTACACTACCAATATTTTCAGGAAGAATAATTGTGCATGAAAAATACCTAACATAATGTAAAAAATGTAAACCATTTAATTCAATTAATTAAATTTTCTACATACGTTTTCTACAGGTCGAAAATTTTACGTGGAATATACAAAATAGAAAATAAAATGTCTATTAAAAGCTGAAGTTTCCTTTTATAATTTGAACACAATTTGAATTAATTAAATTTTCTACCCACATTTTCTACAGGTGTCAAATTTTACGTAGAATTTACAAGTCTAGTAGAAAATAAAGAAGTTTTTCAAATGCTGAACTTTCGACATATAATTTTCTACATTTATAAATTACACAATTTCAATTTTATCAATTAGATTTTCTACGTGTATTTTCTACAGGTCGTAAATTTTACGTAGAATATACAAAACAGAAAATACAGAAGTCTATTAAAAGCTGAAGTTTCCTTTTCTAATTTGAACACAATTTGAATTAATGAAATTTTTACGTGCATTTTCTACATGTCGTAAATTGTATGTAGAATATACAAAATAGAAAATAACATGTCTATTAAAAGCTGAAGTTTCTATATATAATTTGAACACAATTTGAATTGATTAAATTTTCGACATACATCTTCTGCAGGTGTAAAATTTTACGTAGTCTTTTAAATGCTAAACTTTCGATATATAATTTTCCACATTTATAAATTACACAATTTTAATTTTATTAACTAAATTTTCTACATACATTTTCTACACGTCGAAAACTTGACGTAGAAAACACAAAATAGAAAATAAAGAAGTCTTCTAATATATATATATGTATTATTATTATATTATTATATATAATTTTCTGCATTTGTAAATTGCACGATTAAATTAATTTAATTTTCTACGTGCATTTTCTACATGTCGAAAATTTTACGTAGAATATACAAAATAGAAAAAAAGTATTTTAAATGCTGAAGTTTCATTATTTCATTTTCTATTTAAATTAAATTAAATTTTCTTCGTACATTTTCTATCAGTCGAAAACTTTAAGTAAAAAATACAAAATAGAAAATAAAGAAAGAAGTCTTTTAAATGCCAAACTTTCGATATATAATTTTCTACATTTTTAAATCACATAATTTTAATTCAATTAAATCAATTTTCTACATAAATTTTCTACAGGTAAACATTTTACGTATAGAATAAAAAGTCTATTAAATGCTGAACTTTCCATATTTTTTTCTACATTTGTAAATTATACGATTTTCTGGATGTAGAAAATGTTGAAAACTATGTGTGTAAATGATACGATATTCCACATTTCGAAAATTACATGTAGAAAAAATAAGAAATGTAAATTGTGCAGAAAACTAGAATGCTCAATTTTTGAAATTTTGTTGAAATTTCCTCACGTCAAAATTGTATGTCGTAAATACAAAAAACTACATTTCAAGTTGTAGAGTATGCATACATTTTAATAAAACCCGCCAAAGAACAAAGATCTAAATAAAAATTAAAGTACTTGATGCAAACAATAATTGTAAATTTCCAAAAAAAAATGCTTTATTACATAAACAATATAAAGTTCTTTCTTATTGTATATTTTCTGCATTGTCTACATTTTCTTAATATTCTACATTTTTGAAATGTTTTCTACACTCAAATGTAAGCTATTTAAATATACACGGTTTTGCACAGATCTGTTTAAACTAATAAATTTAAAACTATATGTACACAGAAACATGAAGAACACAGTACATGAAACACAAACCTTAAACATAAATATAAACACACAATCATAAAATTCAAGACATAAACATAAAACATAAAAATAGAATAAAATAAAATCACTCCTTAAACAAACGCATGAAGCACAAGTTTAAACTAAAAATACAATGCATAAACATAAACACAAACATAAACATAAAATCAAAAATACAAAATAAAACATTATCGGAAATCAAAAAATAAAAAAGGAAAATAAATCAACACAAAAGTGAAATAAAACACAAACCAAACACATAAATATGAACCATAAGCATAAACATAGAAATAAAATCAACATAAAATATAACCATAATATTTATACATAAATGTATTAAGGCTGAATTTGTATATACCCGTATGTACAATATCTATTATGAAATATAAAATCTTTGTATGTCTTTACCCTGCAACTGTCTAAATTTAGTCTGCATGTACATAATAAATAAACGAATAATTATTAAAAATATGTTGAATAGTACTAAAAAATCACAATGGACAAAATGGTAATTACATAAATACATATTTACCACACAAGCAAATCGAGTGCTACTCTGGTAATTGTTATAACAATAAACGAAAATTCAACCAAACGGGTTTCCAAGTCTCCCTCAGTATTAGAAAATGTGTATAATAATATATTACATACAGGGTGTCTCATACATTTCAGTTTTGGTCAAAGGACACGCTCAGATTGTACTGGCATCGAAAGCTGTGTAATTTGTAATACCACAAGCATACAATGAGCCTCTTCCTTGTGGGTATTTTAGACAAGGTATGCAAATAGAGTAACACACCGTCGTCAGACCCATTCGTTGGACTTGAAACCAAACCACCAATAATTTAGCTAGTACATGGACAATACATACATTTAAGAATAGTGCTCGAATCGGAACATTTTCCATAAGCCAAAACGCCACTCCGAATACCAATCAGTTCTGATATAACACTTCCGATTAAAGTCAATAATTGCACGAAATGGAACAATGTAGGGAAATTATGAAGCAATTCCGCACAGCGTATATAAAACCTATGATAGAGATTCATAAACAATTCACAATGCGCAAGAACCTTTAAGATCCCTTACTGTCTAAACCCACCTACAAAAAAAGAACACCACCTTCATGTGAATTTAATAACGTACTTAGTATACACACTTAATTCCACCAAAATGTGGTACTACCTTAAGGCGCGACGTCTGTTCATGTAATGTCTGCCGAGGTTGCCACCTCTTTAAAACCGTGTTGATACTCAGACTCTATCGACAGCTGTTTTGAAAACATGTTTTATGACATTGAATGCCTTCGAAGAGTTTTCGAATATAGTTTCCAGTACGCGGCAATCAGAATTTCACCATCGATATCGAAACTTTTAGAACAGTGGGCATGAGTGATCTGAAATCTGCAATTCATCTCACCAGTTAACTAGTGTCAGTATTTCTACCACCACTTATAAATGAGTTAGAGGAATGGCAGGAACAGTCAATTTGCATTGGTATTATTCAGACCTAAAAGCGTGAACTGGAAACTTATCGAAAGCTTCCTCTATTTCTTTGAAGTTCTTAGTGAAATATCCAGCATCTGTTGAATTCCTTAGCTGTCACTTTCTTGCCTTGCACTTTTTGTCTCATAGAGCACCCTGTAAAATGTAATCTTGTGAATAGATATATTAGTAACTGTTGTATTGAAATGTGTCTCAGTCGCAGCTCTGTGTACGACTGAGATATTAACTACCACATAAGATGCTCGTTAGAAAAGTTTGCTAATTACAAATGCTTTTAATTTATTAATTGCGATATTAAATTAAGTGAATGTTGATCATTTAAGCGAAAATATGCCAACGCATTAATTAAAGAAAAAGATTCAATGAAAATAAAGAAACATTTGCCAGAAGCAGCAAGGTTTGTGGTTTGCCGCGAATTCGGCGTTAATCAGCAAATTTAATTTTGCTCTTCTCGATTCCTTTCCAAAATTCGGAATATTGCTTAATGAGCAAACCTGATTCTGTGTTTAGACTGATTTATTCTTACGTGATAATGGCTACTCTAACAAGTTGGGTCGATAATAATGTGATTGTCATAACGACTATCGAGTCAACATCCACTACTACCAAGGTGAATACAAGCACACATTTTCGGAACTAATTTCCCCTGGTGAAGTGCCAAAATTGAATTTGAAGGCAATTGCTCTTTAAGATTGATGTTTAAAGAATCTTAATAATCCTCTGAATTCCTTTACTTTTATCAGCTGCTTTATTGTACTTTACTTATGTTTGGCAATTCACAAGGGAATATATTCACCTTGCACGCACCTTGCACTTCACCTTGCGGTCAAAATTCTCCACACCATTTGTTGGTATGTATTTGGCAGCACTGTCTCCAACTCTACTACTCAAAGAAATGTCCTTTCTATTTGCTTATTTCGATTAACATTTCTGTTTATTTTAATAATTATTTAAAGAATACATTTATTGAGAAATTCTGCGCTTTTGAGGTGAGCTGGGAGAAGATCGCACTCTCGATAGTTGTATTTGGAAATGCCATTGAATAATACACAATAATAGATCCGTCTGAACACAGTGGAAATAAACCTTTCGCTTGCTTGCTTAGATAATAAAGTATAATAAATAAAGTTGTTATTGTTGTAGAATTTACATAGAGAAGAGAAACTACTTTGTTACTATTACAATTTGTATTATTTGAACATTTGAAATTCGTCAAAATGGCTGTTAATTTAAAAGCGCAAATAAACAAATAAAACTAAACACAAACGTTGTTATAATTATTAATTAATAATAAAAAATGCCACGCACGCATTAACTAAGTAATTAATTAATTAAAAAACAAAAAAAAGTAATAAAAACATATTTTTATGCTTATTGCTTGTTAAATGCAACAACAAATGCTTCAAATAAAACAACAAAAAACAAATTTAAATAAAAATAATTTTTGCTAGCATTGTTAAATGTTTATAAATTCATTTGGTTCTTCTTTTTGTTTGCACAGAAAGCGCACACATACACAAATTTGTTCAAAAGTACACACACACACTCACACACACACACAAGCAAGCACACGAGTTAAACACACACGCAAAGTTAGAGCAAGATAATAAAGTTAAAATTAAATAATGAAAAATTTCAAAATTGGATAATTTATAATGCGAACTTAGTATTTAAAGCTTAGCAACCAAAACACGAGAATGTATTGACAAAATTTACAAAACTATATAATGTACTTATATGACAATTAGCATAACACGGCAATTGAATGGAAGCAGTATTCATAATAATGATCAATACAAAAACAACATGAAAATGAAAAACAAAAACGAAATAAAGTGATAAATTGCATATAATTGTAAATGTGTGGTTTCATTTATTTTCTCATAAAAACATTTTTTTCTCCAACCTGAACTCGCTGAATCGAAATTATTTCGAAATTTGTACTAGATCACAACAACAGAAGTCAACGAAGTATCTAACGAGTTGGTGTTTGATTGGTTATGCGTCTTATCAACATGGAACAGTGCTACCAACTTCGATTTTTTCTGATTTCATCATCAGAAATGAACGAAGTATCGACCGAGTTGGGGTTGGTGTGTATCAACGTGGAACTGTGCTGCCAAGTTAGAATTTTTATGATTGCATCATCCAAAATATACGAAGCATCGAACGAGTTGGGGGTGGTCTGTTACCCGCCTTATCAACGTGTAACTGTGCTGCCAAGTGCGATTTTTTATGATTTCATCCTCCAAAATGAACGAAATATCTAACGAGTTGGGGTTGGTGTATTAAGTGCCAACCAAAATAGACGAAACGAGACGTAACGAATAAGCTCAAGCATATGTAAACCAATGTTAATAACCAAAATGGCGGTACGTATTTGATCGAAACTGAACGAAGCATTTAGACATGACGTTCTGTTCTGTAATAACCGAACTGCAAACGTCTGCTACTCGTCACAGCAATTACTTTGTTGACACAATTGTTATTTTTTAAAAAAATTTTTATTAAAATGACGGAGTTTAGCTACGATTTAATCGCCGCTGTGAGGGATGAGCTCACAAGTTGTGTAAAAAGCCATCCATCGATGCATTTGATAACGTCACATTTTGGGTTAAATATCAAAATCGACGTAACGAGTGCAGACGTTTGTCCAATCGCTATCGTTACGTCTCGTCTATTTTGGTTGTCCCTTTACGCGTCTAATCAACGTGAAACTGTGCTGCCAAGTGCGATTTTTTATGATTTCATCATCAAAAATGAACGAAGTATCTAACGAGTTGGGATTGGTTTATGATTCTTGTCAACGTGGAACAGTACTGCCAAGTGAGATTTTTTATATAAATACATCAATACTGGCAGATCTTTTGTTGCTAATGCGCCAACTTTCTAAAAAGAAGGTACTTACGCTATATCTGTTTACCTGATTGTTCTAAAATTTACGATGAATGTTTTCAATTAATGCCCTCGAAGCATTTTTTTGTGCCTTAGATAATCGCTTTTGGCAATCAAGATCATTCCTCATGCTGGACTTTTGCACAGCTGAGTAAATTGGCCAGAAAGAAATCATATCCTAATCAGATCGTATAGAGAAACAGTCAACAACATGGTTATCTAATAGTTGAAGGATTCATTCATATCACATGAGACAAAGATACAGTAATTTTTTTCAATATAAAAACTATTCATGATATCATGGGAAATGATGTTGGGGATTCCGTTCCATCAGATTCCACTTTCTTTGAGAGTTATGAATTAATTGAAATTGCTTTAATTCTCAATCGATTTTACGATCATTTACAAATTATTTTCTCCGATTATTCCAGTCGGGCATACTTCAGAGCTGCCACTTCTCCAATATAGTCGAATATATTCCCTAAAATGTTTTGGCCGATAAGGACTATGATACTTATTTCCGGCCCCATTCTTACAGAGATCACCTCCTCTGTTCTGCAACAAGTCTGCTGCGAGGATGTCTCCAATAAAAGTCGAATTTGAATTACATTAAGGGGACTATATTCTTAAATCGGCTAAATGGAAATAAAGAGGTGTATATACATTTAAAACATTGCTTGTAATATTGAAGATCAAACTTAACTACAGTTGCGTATCATGCACTTTACGAGCGGATTCATAGCCGCCTCCGAGGAACAATTGAATGCTTCCTGGAACTGGGGCATGTTCATAAAGCTGCGATTAATCTGTAAATGGTAAACGGAGTCATTGCGGCCGCAATACAATTGCGCCACCGCGTAGAACAAAATGCGCTTCGAGTTCATTTCGAAAAACTCCAAAACGTAATCCTCAGCGAAGGCAAAAGACTCGCCCTCCAACCAGAACTGATAATCACGGTATGACTCGATGAAGGCGCTATAGAAATGAAATAGTTCCTTCACCTCGGACTCATCCGAAGGCTTAAAAAGCGATTCATCATCATCGTCGTGCCAATTCAGCAGAGTTTGGCGTTCCAAGCAATCCAAAGCGGTGTAGAAACCATCGGAGCTGTACAACAGATCCGAGTCGTACCACAAGTGAAAACCCAGCGTGGCAAAGTAGTGAAAGAGCGGTTGCTTGAGCTGTAAGACACAGAAGTGTAAGAACTGGCGCAGGAAATATGCCGGATGGTTGAGATCCTCCGGATCTACAACGTCAGCAAAGAAAGTATTGCGTAGCTGCAGGCGACGCAATTTGAGCAGATTGCCATAAAATGCATCTCGTTTGAATGGTGCAACGTCGTAAATTTTGCTTAGATCTTCCGCGTCCAAGTTGGTGTGGGCATACTGCTTAATCACACGGGCTAAATTGAAGTCTTTGCGTTTCAGTTGAACAAACAGAAACCGGTACCAGTGCTCGCCCATGAGTATGTCCCTGCGATGTCTCTGAAAGCGTGTGGTGTGAAAAAGGTACATGGCCATAGCAACCTCCCTGCCGAAGTGCTCCTCGAAAACATACCAATGCCAGTACTCGGAGAGCAACATATCCTCGAACTCATCAGTCAGTGCAAAGCAGTCCTCATATTTGAGTTGCTCCCGCGCACGCCAGAGCACAAAGTTGAATACTATGCGTGGCTCTGTGGTGCGTAGGACGGTCAGCACTTCGCTCAGTCGCTTCGGATCGACAGGAATTTTTCGCGCCTGAGCCACCTCCGCCTCGGTAAGATTCAGCAGGCTGAAGAACGTTTCAAAATAGACGTTGATGTTGTCGTCGTTGAAAATATTCGTGTCGTTCTCCACCACATAAATCTCACCGGATAGTGGTAGTTCGCCCATTAACTCCCGACAGAAGGACCACAGCTCACCTCCAATAACCTTCGCGATTTGTGCACTTCTGTGTGGCATCAAATGCTGCAAACTCGCGGTCAGCTCATCGTAACCAGGACAGACAACGTCGCTTATCGGTGCTATGAAAATCGTGTGATCCGCAAAGAAAATATGCAAAACACTGAATACGCCATGTGCGGCCAATTGCGCCGCCAATGGTATCCAGTTCACAGGCGCAACCTTAACCAGTAGCTTCCACTGGTAGTGCAACAGTGGCCACTTGCGATACAAAGTTGCATGCACCGCTAGAAAATCCACCTGTTGCAGCATGTCCCGCCACTGATCACCACTGGGACGTTGCCGGCAGTCGTTGTACACATCGCGCATCAACTGACCCACGCGTGTTCCAAACTTACCGCTATTCTCTTCGAAAAAGTGTCGGCGATCCTCCAGGTTGTACAAAAATGGCGGCGCACTGGCATCCGCTGTTGATGCTTCCGCCGAATCTTCATCCTCCGCCGAGGAGCCAAAGTCTCCGCATGCATGCTGAAAGAAATCTTCACACGGTTGCACCTCCTCACTCAGTTGGTGCACCAATCTGTGCAAATTATTGCGATACAAATTGCTGAAGCGTTTTCCTCCATTGTCATTAAAGGTGCCGACATTGAGTTCCGCCTGCAGCAAAGAAAGCAGGGCTAAAATTAGCAACAAGCTGAGAGATCGCATTCCGCGGTCTCGGTACTGATTCTCGTAATCTTATTTTAAATGTTTGCACTGGTCGCGTTCGTGTCGCACTAATTCTGACGATTTGTTTATTATTTGTTTTCACTGTGCGAATTTTTCATTCAGTTTCGTTCAAATTGTAAACAAATGCGGCCGCAACTGATAAGCGCGATGACTACGCCACACTTTGCTATTTGATTTGACCTTGCTCAAATCCCGATCGAGTCTAGGCGAATAATTCCAATGGAGCACTTTTCATTTCATTTTACGATTGCTGGTCCAAGCAAGTTAAACCTCTGCTCCGGCAACGATTAAGGAGCCTCAGCAAATCAGCTGAGCGGTTATTGTGCAAATCAGGCAGGAAATTGTGTGAAAATGTGCTGGAAATGTACTCAAAATGGCCATTTGCCAGAGATACCTAAAGTTCCAAACTTCCGAATTTGTGGAAAAAATTGCATAAATTAATTTCCAATAATTTAAAATGACATCTTAATGTTTCCATCGTTCGTCGACCGTTAAAGTGCTCAAACCTGCATAACAATTGCACCATTTTCGACCTTTGAATTGGAAGTAAGAATCCACACAAATCCTGCGCTTTAGTAGAGCTTCGAAATGGTTTCACGAGTGAGGTAGAGCTGCAGTGTGGTAGCAGGTGGTATCGCAGTGGACCCATAGTGGTCTGAGTGAGTTGGTCTGTAAACTGGCTGCCACGATAACCGAACTTAACCTAAGAATCCACCTGTTCGATACGCCTGCCTCATATCGCTTGGTTTGAAAGGGGTTACAACCCCCAAACTTAGTGCAGTCGTTATTTTTAACGAGTTGTGATTGAGTTCACTTTGACGACTTAACGACTTGGAACTGTGATGCCAAGTGCGTGTTTTTCTGGTTCATGCAAAGACACTTTTTTCATATGAAAATATTTATGCAGAATTTCTTGCTAGAAAAAATCGAAAAAGTCGGATAGCGAAGCCATAATTACACACACCTTAACTTAGACTCTCGTACCCCTGGGAAGCCATCTAGGACGCGATAATTACACACACTTTTACGTACCCCTGGGAAGCCATCTCGGACCTTTAAAACTTTTATTTTTCTTCGAATATACCGGATTCCCACATTCCGCGGTTTATCGATGGCATCAGCATTTTTCATTCGTTTAGTGCCCCATGAAACTCGCTTGCTCTTCAGCGTGATTTCTCTCTTCTTAGACTGAGCGACTTGTGGAACAAAAACTGCATGAACTTCATCTACAAGATATGGAAAGACATGTGTTTTTCTTCATCAACACCACCTCATACATACCTTATTGATAACCAGCCATCTGAGTCCATTTTTTCTACTGTTTGGAGTAACTTTGGTGTGACCGTTGGCCCAAAACGGCATTTCAAAAGACAGGTTGCGAATGCCATTATTAAAACATCTGTGAGCTTTGGCTTCAGAAGAGGTTAGGCTGAGGAGGTCAAAGATCCTAAGAGCAATTCATTGATACACCATCCTTAAAATATACCGCTGTTGTTTGATGTTCTTTCTCCAACTGGTGAGCTTATCTGCGACTTTATGACAACCGGGCATTTGATCAAAGTGTCTTTCAAGTCGAAAAAAACTTAAGCTTTGACCAAGGTCAGTGGGTAACATCAAACTCGTTGATTTAACTAGGGAGTATAGTCTAAATACACACATCTGCTCAAGTAGATAAATTACCTGTGATCACAGACAGTTCGCTGTTCATATGGATCGATATGCTTTGCCAGAGTTTAGTTAGTTATCCAGGGAAAGAGGCGGCATCTGTTAGAAAACATGCAACATGCAACTAAAGAGTGATCAATGCAACAACAGCCGTCGAAATAATTAATGACTTAAACAGTTCTTTATATCGACGGTTACTAACGAAGCCACCAGGAAATTAAGTCATCAGTTAGTTACAGAAATAATGGATAGTCACTTCTACATAGTAGTTTAACTGCTATCAGACCGTCGGCGATATCTGTAGAAATATTTATTCTCCCTGCAAAAAGATCCATGTGGATAACTGCAGCTAAATCGGAGCACAGCCGTCCTCTGTGGTTTAGTGGTAAGCGTGCTAGACTCACACCTCGAGGGTCGCAGGTTCAAATCCTGCCTCAGGCTGTCTCAAAAATGCTTCTTTCTAAAAACCCTTTCTCTTCGAGTCGAAGGCCTCAGTAGCTAGTACTCATTCCCGCAACACCTTGCACTCATAATTAATTGTGGTGTACCATATAGTAATAAGAATAATAAATCGGAGCACACACATTTACTCCGGACAGATATGAATTTACCCGGACATGGATAAACATGTCTATTCCGATATACCAAGAGAGGTCCAGACAGGTCATTAGTGAGATATCATTAATGAAATACTCCTAATTGAAGGATGATAAAACAAAAAGAAATAAATACCAGTCATAAATCTCAAATGGAATATGCTGGAATAAGTTAAGGGACGATATGACAATATTTGTTCTTGCATCCAGAAGAAGTTATTCACAGCCACTCCTCTGCTATCTTATTGAAACCTTAACCCAAAGTCTTGCCAGTCATCCTTCACAACCCCCCTGCATAAGTCTGTTAATGTGTTTAATTCGATTTATTGGCGACTTGGAAAAATATTGTACATTCAATGTGCCTCTTCGAATATCAACGAGGCCAGCGACATAGAAGGTCCTCTATGATATCCTGTTTCTATTCTGTTTTGTTTTTATTATAAACCCAGTTTCTGTTAACAGATCGCACTTTGTGGAGAAGCAGGAGTCCGTGCCAACTTCAAAATGTTTGCTCTGGATCAGCTTCCCACAGACTCTAGCAAGTGGTCGGTTATGAGACCAAGCAGTGATCAGAAAGTACTCTTAATAAAGTCCAGCTTACAATTTCATACACAATTTTATTTTGCTTATTTTTTATTGATTTTATTCAAAGACATAATCTTCTCATGCACGATAAAAAGCGGAATTCTCTTTTGGTTACATGATCAATTTGTTCTCTGCACATATGCACTCTCTTATATATATATATATATATATATATATATATATATATATATATAGGTATTGATAGGTGTGGTCTTGCCCGTAGGGGCATCAACTGACACTCTTCGCAATTGTTATGCTCTTAAAATTAGCAGATTGATTGCAGGCCAACCAAGTGGCGCTGCAACTGGCGCTCGCACATCCACACGAATGTGCGTGTAAGAGGCGCTTCAAATAACTCGTTACATAATACTCCTAAATTACTCTCTCAATTGACAGAAGTGAATACAATACTTAAGAATATTTCAAATCGTCGGTCTTACAGGTCTCTAAAATATATTTTCCTACAAACTAACTAATTTAGGATAGTTATAGCACAAGAATTACCAGTATTCGTATTACAAAGCAAAATTCCAAACAAATTAAATAACAGTCTACAATCGGTAGTTCCATTTAATTTCATCTTACCACGTCGTTTTGACTTCCAATTCAATATTAACATAATTTAATAATTTTACAAGTCTGCGCTATAATAAAAGAAATCACTTTATAATTATTAAAGTAGTCCACACAATGCCAGCTGGAGTCTTATAATACGCATGTGCGTGGGACCGTGCCAGGCGGTGACTAAGGCAGCAAGGATTTCGCCCTAAAGCGAAAGCCACCAAAAGGGTTCAATCTAGAAAGAAAGGGAACGGAATGTGACGCAGTGGCTGCTTACAAAGGTGCAACTACGATTGTGGAACTACTATTGATAGATTTCCGCTGCATTACGAATGCGCTAATTGGACCTTAAACGCCGAACTATACTGAAAACAAGCACCGCTCTGTCTACGGAAGGATGAAAAGTAGAAGCAGGTCCAGGGTAGTTGCGTTCATTAGGATTCGGCGTTAGCAGACTCGCGTTTTCCGTATCTCCGTCCTTCGATTGCTAAAACTGAATCTTTCAACTGAAGTGGCAAACTGTGTGGCACGGTCCCGATGAAATTAAATGTTAGTTAGCAATTAAATAATCCTTAAACTAAAACAAACTACAGTAAAAATAATGCAAACTTCAAACTTAAAGGTAAGTAAAATAAAAAGAAATGTAAAGTTAACGGCGCTGCTGCTTGCCCAGCTAACTGACGATAAGTACTCTCACTCCATTCTGCTCTTGGCCAGCACCAAACTCGTTTTCAACTCCGTCGTCGACGGACGGTCTTCCGGCTGTACGGCCAACATTCGCTTGAGCAAATCGTACTCCGTCGGATACATGACTGGAAACTGTTTGGGGTAACGAGCGTCTCTAAGCTCTCGCAGCGTCTTAATGCGCTCCATTTCGGTGCCGAAGTACACGAGCAATTCGAAGAATACCAAACCCAACGAATATATATCCACCTTGTAGTCATAGCGCTTGCCTCGCAGTTGCTCCGGCGCCATGTACAATTGTGTGCCCACTTGCTGGGTGTGACGGGCACAGGATGGCAGTCCCGATTTGTCACCGCACCTGGCAATGACGTTGGGCAGTTCAGACATGTCAGTGACGAGACCAAAATCGCCAATTTTGATGCGACCATCCGGCGCAAAGAAGATGTTACTCGGCTTGAGATCACGATGTATGAGACCTTTTGAATGAACGTACTCCACAGCGTCCACAATTTGACGGAATATGCTGCCAGTTGCATCCACGCCGACTTTGCCGACACTGCATATGCGGGCCTCTGTCGTATGCTCCCGCAGCCAATCACGCAAACTCTCCTTGCGGCACAGCTGCATTTGTATGTAGAGGTAGGCTTTATTTTGCACTGGCTTTGGACTGTTTTGCACCATTTCAGCGGGGACCAGATCCCTGCAATTGTTGTTGTTGTTAGGCTCGTTGCTTAGCTGCAAAGAAAGTAGTCTGCTTTTGCGCCTAGTAATGCCGTTGGTTTTATTGTCAGTTTTCGATATGTCAGCTTCACGAATTTCAGCCACATTTGATTCCCCGTTGGCAGAGCGCACAAATTCGATCTGAAATGAGTCCGAGAGCTGGGAGTAGTCGATGTTTTTACCATTCCCATTTAAGCTCAGGTCGAAAGAGTTGGAGTGTATGTCAATCGAAATGGCGTCCGACTTAGATTTCCGTAGCGGGGCCTTTTTGCTTTTATCCACTTCGTCGCCGTCGACAACATTCGAGTCGTCCTGCTCCCGCAACGCCAACGATTGCGACTCTGTTCGAAATACAATGCAGGAGTCATCGTCATCATCGTCGTCGTCGTCCTTATCTGCTTCATGATCCGAGCTGCAAGCAGTGCTGTTGACGCTCGACACCCACGACAATAGTTGCTTCTTCTTTTCAGCCTGCAACAGACGATTATTGGGTTTATTGCTCGTAATGGACGGCAGTGTGGTGCCGTCGGGTGTCTCGATTTGTATGGAGATAGACGAGTCGTGAGCCAACCACTTGTTGTCTTCTTCCTCCTGCCATCCGGCTGGTGGGGTCTCTACCCATGCCTGCAATTGCGGATTAAACGAGGATGAAAATTGGGTTTATAACTTCTCTGACACATTCTTCGAAGAAAATTGGAACAATTTTTGAACTTACATGAAAATAGCGCACAATATTTTGGTGCTCACAATGGGCCAGTGTCTTCACCTCTCGCATCACACGCTCCCGGGACACTTCCTTACTGGGCAATGTTATACGCTTCACGGCGTATTGACAATCATCCAACTTGTTCTTCGCCTCGAAAACGACGCCGAAACCGCCGCGTCCCAAGCAACGCACCAAATCGAAATCACTCTGAAAGCGCGATACGAAATTATCAGTAGAGTGCGTCGTGGATTCTGATAACGAGCGATGGCCATTGGACAGACCGTTGCTTATTGTTTTCGAAGAGCCAGTAGCGGGGCCCAGTAACGCCTCCGTTGACGATTCAGTCGCCTCAAATGCGGTTGGCACGGGTATGTGACGTTCAATCACAACAATCTCGCGCTCGGGACGTTGTCGTTGACCAATTATCAAGTTCAACAGCACTGCTGAGGTAAAGGCAATCACGACAATTTCTTTCCACCAGTACCACAATGACCTAATGACCACTTTCACTGGTAGATTCATATCATCTATATTAAAGACCAAATCATCGTTAAGCGTGTGATTGGTCTCATTGGCACCGGGAGTGTCCTCAATAGCGGGCAGATTCTTGTCTGTGTCGCAAATCGCTTCTTCAGTGTTGTTCATTGTGTCACTGGAGTATAAGTAGAAACCATTGCCATTCACATACTCGGAGGCGTTCAGTACGGACTGGGCCGACACCGCAAACATATCCTCATCGTAGGGCACCAACTCGTTGCCCTGAACGCCTACATCGTTTGGATTCTGCGGCAAGGTGCTGCCGCTAATGGTTTTATCATCTTGAAACATGACTAAAGAATTACTGCTGGCCGCAATTGGCCGCCATGGTATTCTGGGCATAATAGCCTCACTTGTCGTCAAATGGGTGTACAGATTAGACTGGTCCACGATCTCTCTGCGCAGATTTACTGACTCCTATAAAATCAGCACAATACAATAACAAAGCCATGATTTTGTTTGCATTACTGGCATTCATACCTGTATATACAATTGCCTCTGATACATGCCCAAATATATGGATGGACTGGTGGTTGGAAAAGGGGTATCAAATAAACTGTCATCATGTTCCCACAGCCACTGAGCCGAGCCGAACATGTCTATGGACTCCAGTTCATCGGATGCACCTATTTTCCAAGCGTTCACAATGGGATGATCGAACTGCAAAGTTTTCACATTACAACCTGAATGAAAATTACACTGAAAAAATTGAGGTTACCTTATATTTCCATAATAGCAAACTGGGATCAGACTTGCTGAATGCACAAATCACACCCTCCGGTACAATGACCTTGACATCTAAGTCTAAAATTGCCATGTCCATTTCACTGAACTGCAGATCGTGGCACTCAGTCGACCTAATCAAATCCAATTCGTGCTGGCCCACACTGAAATTCCAGCGTTCGACGCCTGTACGCGACTCCACCGCGCGTACTGTCTGTGTTTGCCGACGCACTACTATCACATCGTCCAATAACGGGTCATGTGCCGCTCCATAATCAGGTTCCGTACTTCCAGCGGCATCTTCTTCAGAACTGTCGGCTGCATTGTGGGACTCTGCATCTGCATCCGCATCGGTTGAGTTCACACAACCATGCATGGAGCACTCGTACAATAGCTGTCCTGTGCGCGCACACACGCCATACGTACGCGTTTCCTTGCCACCCGAAATGACCAGATCATCGGAGAATTTTGACGATGAGCTAAGCAAATGTTCGGTGGTAATTGGGATCGGATCGATCGACTCGCCGTCAAATTTGTAAATGCCGCCGCTCAGCGACGGTATCATACGAACGAACTGCCCATTGTTGGTCAGTTCAAGACGGTGTATGCTGGATGAAATCAGTGGTCCGGGTCCGGTCGGTATGCTCCAGCGTAATTTGCCCCCTTTGGTAATGTCCAGAGCGGTGAGACGTCCATCCAGTGTTGAAATGTATAAAAGCCTGTAGAAAAGCAGATAAATTATTATAAAAAAGATACAATTTTGAGAAGAAACAGTTTGAGCTCGGTAGAACTCTAACAAAATTCTTGAACCTGTCGAAGTTGCTAAAAGCCCCATTATCAAATAAATGTACAATGGATCCATCAAGAATAATGCGAGAATCAGGTGTCTTTTTAATTGTGATGTGACCAGGAGCGGGCATTTTAACCTATCTCTTCCTTAAACTAAAGCTGATGAGTAAATAGCACTGCAAAATGGATTAGTTAAGTTGCCATGTGTTCCATAGAAAGGAAACCGAGGCAGTACGATTTAGAAGCATTTTGGCATTTGTGGTTAAACACTGCATTTGCTTTTGCTTCCATTTCTGATAACGACTTTGTTGCTTTATGTTGCGAAAGGCAGAACGTAATTAGAACTGTTTATTTACTTTTTGTTTGGAAAGCCCACAGCTGTAGAAATAGTTGCGGAAAGAGAGGGGCACAAATTGTATTACGTGTAGATTAGAAAAAACAAAACACGGGAGACACGAATTTCTTGTACAAATAATTGACGAACTGTGCGAAATGAGTCATTTGAACTCTTCCGTTTTTTTTTTAGCAAACATTGCCACCTGCATGTCGTGCCTTCAACACATTAAAGGAATAGGAAAGACCTCATGCAAATAGAACTTCTCTAGTCTACAAGTCCAAAGATGTTAAATGGAATGGAAAAACTACCTCATAGGTTCAGACATCTGACTTGTTTCGTGAAGACCAGGGCTTGAGCACAACACCAGAGACGCGCCGAAATTCTGTTCCAGTACAAATCCACTTCTATTGACCAGCTTCAAATTGCCTTCGTCGATATTTCCATACAAAATACCAACAGATCACTAACTAATGAAATATGTAGAAGACAAGTCATTCAGTTGATAGAACTCAGGAAGTGTTCATCAACATTTAACTAAGCACTGGTTTTATGCCCCACGTCATCGAGGACGGTCTTAGATAATGGCATGCACGAAATATGAAAACCTTATTTTTGTCAACTGGATTAAAGAGAAAATTTTCGATACTTGGAATGAAAGGCGCTGCTTAGCTTTTATAGTACAATATACCAACCGGGAAATCGGGTAAATACTACATCACCAAGAACTTCAGATTTTATGATACTTTGTACCTACACTGATCTGGTATTCCAATTGACTTTTCTTCTTTTTTTACTAAGTGCTGAGGATGAAGAAAGCTGGTATGAGACGATTTAACCTCCGCCTATACTATAGTCTCTTGGAGATAACTGAATTAACCTTTAATTCGCCAGAAGTTCCTCTATAAAGCCGGTTACACAGTTGCACAGTTGTACCACAAACCTTCCTTTCATGATTGCCCAAAAATTCGAATTTCAAAACATATATTCCAAAATTGGAAATATTTCTCAAGTACTCACACACAGACTTGTGGCTCATTTTCTGCATATGAGTAATTCGTATAGCAGTGGACAAAATGACCATGCCCTGTTGCCCCAAAATTTTGCATAATTATGTTATTAAAACATCAATTTACACCAATCTGTGGTCAATATCCAGGAGGTATCAATTTCATATATGAGAGGGAGGCAACTTCTATCTGAAATGGAAGGTATATTGCAATATGATCAAGATCCTCGCACGTTTGACGTCAAATTTAACGGTCAGAAAGGAAAGTCCACACTAACAGACAAATGGATATAGCCAAATCGATTCAGAAAGTGACTTTCATCAAGGTAAATATATATCTATATACATATATGCCCAGTTATATTATAACTCCTGTTAAGTATGACCACACAACACGGCTACACCTTTTATATATACCTTTAGGGTATATTGACTAAAAAGTTCTCAGTTTACTTACTGAGGTTAGGTCAGGTTAACCATTTGGCTTGCGAATTACGCAAGTTGCACTCGGAGGCCCATTGACCCATTGTGTAACCTGTTTTTAGGGGGGAAAACCACTCCCCCTCTCCCTCAAAAAATCCTCAACCCCAGAAACTTTTGTGAAGTTGAGAATATCAGTTAGTTTCAGCTCGACTAATTCTTCTAGTTCTTCAAAGAAGGCCGAGCCCATATAGCTTGCACGCCTCCTCTGAAGACCCGGCCAATCACAGAGCAGATGTTTCACTGATTCCTCCTCCTCTCCACAACTGCTACAATAATCTCTGAAAGGAGCACCGTACCTGGCTGCCATTCGGCCTATGATGCAGTGCTCTGTCAGAACCCCCACACCAGTCCTGAGTTCTTATCTACTGAAACGAATAAGTACGTCAGTCCTATTTTGGCTCAGTTTTGGCTACATGTATCAAGGCGTTAAGTTACACCGTTCATTCGTTAATATTTTGACAGTGGTTTCGATCTTGCTTCTGAACTCCACAAGAGGTGGAAGTATGTCTTCCTCCGAACTCAAGAATCAATTTAAAAATTTTTTCTGATTCCAATCTGATTTCTTTCTTCAACACGCAAAGTTTCCTTGTACTCAAAAAATTAAATCTCTCACAACCTGATCTCTTAAAATTACTTCATATTAAACTAATGAAGAAATTTATGTTCCTTTTGTGCATTTTTTAAACCGTATATTAATCTTTACAAAGTACTACAGATTATATAAAAAAAATGATTTTACGAGCATTTTTGGACGGGATCTGCTGTCTTTGTTAAGTGATGCCAAATTTTACCGTTTTCAACTTCTCTGAAACTTGGCACCATTCATCCTGATTTAATTGTTGGAAATTTTTAAATTTACTTTGCCTGCGGAGAGAGCTTTTTCTTGTATGGCCTTCAGTTTTTCCTACTTATAATTTATAGTTAACATTATATATACACCAGATTCTTGATATATACATACTTATATATATTAGATATATATTTAAAAGACCATGTTATTTCTGATATTTAATAGTATAAATAAGTGATATTCCGAGTTGTGTCATCAAAGAGCGATTGAATTAGGTCTAAGGGTTGATTGATTTGGATTCTACGCTTGTTAAAAGATCCGCATTTCCATTCCCACTGCTAGTTTAAAATAGTTGCAGTGAGTTCGTAAATTGGAAGAAAATAAATGCCCAACTCCAGTTTAACTGCCACGAGAGAAGTTGCCAATTTGCCTAACTAACAGGATAATACTTAGAATCGCAAAATTAAACATCTATTTACAATAATGTTTTTATTTTATTAATCCTTTTTACTTTTGTTTAACACATAGTTGAAAAATAATTTGATTTTATTTATTTATTCACAAAACGAAATACAATTTTGGAAAAAACCCTTTTGCGCCAATTACGAAGCAATCATAACAAGTTTTCACAGGAACCAATTTTGTGTTTTCTTCTTTTACCGGCACAAAATTGAACCAAAAAAGTAGATAAAATTCAAACTTGATTTTTCTAAATATTCCCACGGAACAAAGCACAACGCGCGCTGGGTACGACTGAAGCAAACGCTGAGAACGCAGAAAGGGAAGACAAATGGAAATAGTACACATCAGCGACAAACACCGAGTAGAAGGAAAGGTGCGCGGCGCGCCGGAGGGACATAACAAAAGTGGCGAGAACCCAATTCACCAAAGGTATCAGCTTGCTAAGCAGAACAAACACGAACAGACATGCACACAAACTGAACTGATCAATTTAAACGCTTTTGCGGTAGGAGATGCATTCATTTAATGAGTGAGTTGCAATAAAGCATTCCAGTATGAAATTTTGTTTCATAGTCCACCGAAACAGACTTCATCCATATTTGAACAAAAACCACTTCACATTTACTCTATGATTGCTGTAAAAATGCTGGAGAAAATTTAATATTCAGCACAACATTTAACAGAAGAAACGATAGAAAGTCGACGTGCTATCTTCGCTGACTCAATAGCAAAGTGCTCTGGTACTAGAATATTAACTGATAACAATCAACAACATTGCAGAGTGCGTGCGTAGCAAGAAAAAACCCAAGTCTACAATTATCCTTACATTCGTATCCATATTCCCTTAATAAAATAACCTCAATAGAAAACACTAGAAAATGGTCGATCTTTCTAACAAACTTTTCTTACCTTCTTCCAATGATGCGTTCATGTGAATCATCACAAAAGGATATGGCAGGCCGATGTTTGCGTACCAGTTGCCCATCGTCTGCAGTAACAGTGGAGGTAAGTGCAGCAGCAGCCACTATAGAGGTGAGCATAGCTAGATGAAACAATGATTTCCGAAGGTTGCGTATAACATTCAAATTTGTTTGAATAACCATTCTAAATTTCATGCGGTACACCGGCCTCTGCTGGGCAGAACAGTGACCACGATAATAACGAGGACTGCGCGCACGATCGAGGGTAGGATATTAAATAAGCGGAAACGAACATAGATAGCAAAGCACCCATTAATGCCAGAGCTCACATTACTTTCAACACAAAAAACAAACGAAAATTTGGCAGCGTGTATATCACTGAAGGGTAAACACACGCTTAGAAAATAAAAGAGTTTGAAGTTTTGTTAAGCTAATTTATTCTACAGTTTATTATATTTAAACCCGAAGAGGTGCACTCCAACTCTCGCAATCTTCCACTACGTACGGATAGAATTTAGCAAATAATTTAATTTGCTCAGTGGTTCCACTTTTGACATTTCGCTTTGTGCCACTTCCAATGAAATTTCCCTAATTCGGTATTTTATTCAATGTACTTTTATAAAATCCAGAATTGGAGAACACCTGTGAATTTAGTCCCAACGGTGTTGCATTTCATAAGAAAGTTTTTCTATTGAACTGTTGGACCAGGGGACACAGAGCCAGACAATATAGAGAAAAGAAACTTAAACGTCAAACGGCAAAGCAGCGAATTAAAAAAGACGGACGACTCAGAATCGTGGTGAATCCACTCAAAATCGTGGTGTGTCCGCTACGGACGCTGGCAGCGAAAAGACTTTCCTTTCTCTGTGTTCTCTGCTTATTAGTCCTCCCTGAGCAAAATACATTTACCAGGTATTATTATTAGAAGACCGCTCTCCAAATGTCATTTTCTCTCAGTCATAATAAGTGTCAAAATGAATAAACAATGTTGCTTCTTTTGTAAATTTTGGCCGCTATTTTCGGGCTTTGCATTTTTTTCGGAATGAGTAAAAACTCGAATGCCCTTTATTTTTTTGGGTTTTTTCAATTATTATTATTTAAAAACAAAATTATACATACGCACATATAACACCTAATACACTTAAAATAATATTTTTAATCATTTAATATTGCCTATTATTCTGTTTTTTTGTTTGAGCTGCTAATTTTTTACTTAAATATTTAATTCTAAAATACATTCGACATTTAAAAAAAAAATGTTTTACCGCATTTGGTAAATTACCTTTATTGCTTAATTCCATTAACTTTTCACGGAAATTCTTGCAGTGCACAATTTTATTTCCGTTGAACTCTATAAAAATGATCTCTAATGATTGCGTCTTTAGGAACGCTGAAAAATCGAACTTTTTCCTTTCTCCATGTATTATTGCAAATAACGCAACGATAATGGACCATTTTTCTATTTATTATTGTTTATATATATTTTTAAGTAATTTCACTACACTTTGGAAGCTGACGGCAATAATTTACTTGTTTCCAATCACAATAATTTACTATTTCCCTTTTTTAGTTTCTTTTCGTATACAACATTCGCTAAGAGAGCAGATTTGACACATATTATGACTGTTTTCTTCTCACTCTCTCAATTAATAATACCTGGTAAATGTATTTTGCTCCCTGAGTGAAACGGTTTCTGTTCCCTATTCTTTCCCCTTCATCCATAACCAATTTCCTGAGCTCTCATTTTTCATATTAAAATAAGACTAATTTTTAGTGCGACTCTCTTGAGTAAACCAATTAAAATAATGTTGCTGAAAGAAGAAGTATATCTAATTAAATCAATTTTCGTATTTAATTTGATGCGTCAAGGAAAGGAATATTCTGATGTCATTCTCAAATCTTCTTGTAAATAATTAAATAAATTTATCAGTTTCGTTCTTCTGTTTCAACTGCAATACAATTAAAATTGTTAAATCGCATTAGAATATTACTGAAATATACAAATAAAACCCTCAAAGTAACTGCCCAATAAGTGTCACTTTGGCTGCTTCTTCTCCTTCTAAAGGTGCCCATAGACACATCATGCACTGCAAACTGCCATTGAACACTCGTGTACATGTGAGATTGACGAACTGCGTACACACTCGTCATGCATCATTCTGTACTGCATCGTGCTAGTGTGAACATCATGCGTGCGCGAACAAAAAAATTAATTGCCGTCGCTATTCAGCGCTTATTTTATGCCATAATGCAGGCAAACACCGATACATTTCAATTAACACCAACATGAATCTTTTTTCATTAATTTGTTGCATTTTATTAATAATTTATTTTTTATTTATAATTAAAAATACTATTATTAATATCTATATTACTATAATTTGAAAAAAAAAAATAAACAGCAGCAGGGGTATCGGCTGATTTTATTAATAAAATACACACCAAACCACAAAAAAATAACGCAGTTTTCAAAAAGTGAAAAAGGATGTATTGAAATAAAAAAAGGAAACGTCAAAAAAATGAAGAAATTGACAGAAAACCGCAAAATAACACATAAAAAATGAACTAGTTCATCGGCTGCAGTATGTTCATCGAAAAATATCAAAGCAGTTTTGATATTTCATACTGCATTGTCCGTGTGACTCACACACTCTCATCCTCTCTCAATTTCTCTCAATTTCACTAATACACACTTACTGCAGTTTGCAGTGCATGATGTGTCTATGGGCACCTTACCCTACGTCTCCACGGGCAATTTTTGATGGCATGCCATTGGAAATTTGAAGCAAATTGCCAATAGAGACTCGAAATTGCTTCAAGTTGGCAATTTATGTTACCCTACGTCTCCACGGGCAATTTTTGATGGCATGCCATTGGCAATTTCAAGCAAATTGCCAATGGAGACTCCAAATTGCTTCATTTTGGCAATTTATGTTATGAAATATGTTATGCCATAAATTGCCAACGTGCTGTGTTACAATCAGTTGTCATTTGGCTTGTTTGACAGCCTTTTTTCATTTTTTCGTGACGCTCACAGTGGAAGCATCGTCGGACATTTTCGTTTTACCACATCTATTAAATTAAAAAAAACGCTCAAATGAATGGAGACTGTGCATTTGCATTCTTTGTAATAAAGGATTCACCCAGAATTTCGGTTTCCTTCTTTTTTCTCTTCATCGTATAAATAAAAAAAAATTTTCAAGCGTGGGTACAGCGAACTAGATTGCTTGACGGCATTTTCAAAATGACAATGGCATAACATCGCAATGCCCACCATTCAAATATTGCCAACCTTTGCAATCGAATTTGACAGATGTTATGCCATCAAAAATTGCCCGTGGAGACGTAGGGTTAAGACCGTGCTCACATTAGCCTCAGAGAGCGGACTCATCTTGACATGACTCTACACTCTCGTGCTCATACTAAAATGTCATCTGAACACAGCAGCATCATTTGGACGTTTGCAAGTTGTCAGAATAATTTTTGTTTTCCTTTTAGCTACGTAAATCTATTGAAAAAGAAAATTAATAATTCATTTAAAAATGAGTGATAGTGAGAAAGAAAGTATTTTTGTTTTAACGTTATTAAATAATCCTAACTATTAAAAAATAGGGAGACCTACAAAAAAAGGACTATTTTTCGGACTTCGTATTATAAAGCAATGGATTTTGCTCATAAAGCGATATGAACTCCATTGTTTGTATTGGTTCCAATTCATTATTTAAAAATAAATTTACCAATAAATTACCAGAAAATGTGAAATCAGTAAATTTCAAATCAGCAAACGTCAAATTAGTAAATGTCAAAATGAGTCCAGAAATTTTCAACAAAAAAAAAAAAAATACCGCCTCACGAAATTTTCTTTTTCCCACTTACCTCTTTGCCTGTAGACGTCAAAATGAGTCGGCTCTACGAGGCTAATGTGAACATGGTCCAAAACTGCGTAGTGATTCGTAGTTTCATGCATGAATCCCTAGCTTACCATTGAACTAGGTTAAAAGGAAATTTTGCTATTAAAAAGTACAAGTTCAATAACTTTTATTTTCAGCTGTTACTGCTGCAAAACTCATGTATTAATATCTTAATTGTAAACAGTGCCCATACCAGAGATATGACTCTTGTTTTGCGCATAAGCCATGTGCAAAACTGTAGTAGTGTGGCTGATTTTCTTCAGAATTCTGGTTAACCAATGATAAACAAACCTATCCACATAGGCAACTAAAGAGAAACAAAGATAGTTTTTTTTAAACGTCAGAAAATTTGACGTTTAAGTGTCTTTATCATTGTTGACCAGAATTTTGAAGATCAGCCACACTACTACAGTTTTACACATGTGTAAATGTGCGCAAAACAATAATCATAACTCTGTATTCTCTGATTATCATGTAGAGCAATTACAGTATGAATTCTACCTAGTAATAATTTGAAGATGCGTAGTAAATTGAGAGTTTGAAGGGGAGATAAATAACAAAAATTGAACATATCGGCTGGATGCTTTTTTTGTTTGTTTTTTCTGTTTCTGTTGACTACAATTAAAATAGCAAGTATCCTTTTATAATTATAATTAATAAGTACTAATTTTAAATTTACAGAAACAATAATAAATGATGCCAGTGCAATGGGATCGGACCAAAACGCAAATGTTAATTAAATTTTACGAGGAAAATGAATGCCTGTGGAATTGTAAACATAAAAGTTACCCGGACAGGTTGGTGAGGGAAAACACACTCGCTGAAATATCCAATAAAATGAGCAAAATAATTGATGGAATTACAGCGCTGGACGTACGAGCTAAACTCCAAAGCATCAAATCACAATATAGGAAAGAACTTAGAGCGATAGACAATTCCAAACAAAATAATGATGGTGAGCGGATTCCTCGGTTGTGGTGCTTTCAGCTTCTCCAATTTCTGAACCCATCTTTCAGCATGCAACAAAATATTGGCAACTTAGATGCAGCCACTAGTGTAAGATTATACAAATTAAGTACAGTATCATCACAGGTAATTAATTTTGCTTTTCTGCAGGATCAGCAAAGTGGCTATATATCAGACGGCGACGTCGTTACAACGCATTCGGTAAATAGTTTTTAGGGACTTAAGCTCACTTGTTGCAGAAGCCTATAAGTTTATTTGGAATTCAGAAATGTTTATTGTTTTACTGTGGGATTTCTCTATACATTTATATGTGAACATTATTTCTTTCAGACAATCCTTACAACGTCAGTCCGGTGGCACCGAAAACACATGATATCATTGGTAAATCTGTACCGCGACCATGAATGTTTGTGGAATGCTCAACATCAGCATTACCAGGATAAAAAGTGGAGGGTCAAGGCCATGACTGCAATTTACAATAAATTGCGTAAAGAGATGGATGGAATTACGTTGAAGGACATAGGTCGTAAAATACAAAGCATCAAATCGCAGTATAGGAAAGCACTTCAATCAAGTGGTGGAGACGGTGGTAAAGGGAATATCCCTCGGCTATGGTGCTTTGAGCTTCTCCATTTTTTAACACCAGCTCTAAAAATGCATCGGGACACGCCGGACTTGGATACTGACATGGATGTAAGTTAAACGAGCAGAGTAGGTACAATGATGTCTTAAATTAATTTTTTACGTTTTTTTCCGCAGAGTCAGCAATGTGAATACATAATAAATGAACTCGAAGAACCGTTGCCGGTAAATATGAGCTTTTTACTGTTTTATCAATCTATTCAAGTCAGTTTTCCTTTAAAATACAATTTTTTTGGATTATTCTGTGGGCTTATATATATTTCATCAGCTCATCTGAACATGTAGACCCGAACGAAGAATAAACCTGAAATTTGATATGAAGATTAATTGTACAGTTTTTATATCAGTTTGTATCACAGACTCGCCCACTTTCTATGCAGCTATATTCTACATATCAGCTATTAGCCTTACAATTTTATGATTTTTACATAGAACCCCCATTGTCCATTTCAATTTATTCGTCGATTTTCTTGAATATAGCATCTGTGAAGATAGAAGCACATTTGAGAAGGTCTTTAAGTTCGCTGCGAGATTATGGCCTGTATAAGGATCTATAGCAGCTTGAACAAATGTTGTCTAAAAATGCTAATTGAATTTCTCATTTTTGCCATTCTGATGAGACTTTCGTTAGTTAAATATATTTTCGTGAATTCTCTTAACAGTATTTAGCGCTGTTTCAGTTCTGACTGTATTAATTTTTACACGTTCCGGCTCATGATGTAATTTCGTAACTTATTCATTTCAGGCCCCAGGATCATCTGCAAAAGCAGTAAGGCCCACTGGTAAGCAAAGTCGGCATGATTTCCAGGCACTCCAAAGTATTACCAAAACTCCTTTCCAAACGGGCCGCCGATTTGAGTGGCTAGGAGAGCAGATAGTCAGCACACTCAACGAAATGAAGAACGAGGAAACAATAGATGAGAGTATTGAAACTCTGCAGAGGATTATAATGCAGTTCAAGAAACAAGACAGATACCTAACCCTGATCGCTCAGTCACAAAAAAATGACGTACAACATGAAGCAAACGAAGTAGATATTGATTATAAAGACGTCATTATAAAAGACGATTCAAATAATTGATTTTTATATTGTAGTTAGTAATTTTATATAATAATTGTTAAACTATATACTTATATATAAGAATACTAGCCACTGTGGCCCTCAGTTGCAAGTCTTCAATAATTTATTTGTTGAAGATTATAGGTTTTTATCATTAAAACCCGATTCCAAAAAAAGATCATAATTATTAAGTAGGTTATATGGCTGTCCTAAGACTCACATAGGCCCGTTCAAGGCCCATTGTGGCCAAATTTGTTTGTGTATATTGACTTTTCTGGGCATCTTGATTTTTAAAAAAACTCATTATTACGAGAATTATTTTATGCTAATAGTTTTAATTATTTGATTTTGTTGGTAAAACACCTTAATTTGATAAAATAGTTTTAATGATTGATATATTATAATTTAGCTGTAATTTAGTTTAAAATTAGTTTACAATTCTTTCGGAATTAATAATATATACATGCATATATTATGTCCGTTTCTCCCTTATCCCTAATGTGAGGGGTGAGTGCCTTCTTTTCGATTATTTGCTTTGGTTACCAACCTGCAGATCTGTAATAAGGGTGATAAACCTACATTTGTGTTAGAGTCACTCTAACATATAATTTAAGTATAAATATATTTACATTAATATTAAAATATTAACTCCTAATTCCTGTACTAACTTGCGTTCCAGCACTTTGCATTTGCTCGTGTCTGCTATGTACTCTATTATGTACTTATATATTATTGTATGTGTTTCATTCGCAAGAGCGCAATAACTGTCGATCATGACTTTTTAACCTTTAAACTTTTCAACATTCGTGAAAGAGTATGATCAAATGCATGTGCAGTCAGTCGATTGGTAGACACGGGAGGAACAAATTGTTTTTAAAGCTATTATATTATATTAAAGTTATTATTATATTTTAAAACTATATCTAAAGTGAAAAATTGTTAACGATATTTTTATTCTCATTGATAATCTAATGTGAAAAATTGTTAACGATAAATTAAATAAATCAAATGAATTAACTCTTAAAAGTTGTTTTCAACACTCCGTCGACAATAAAATCGCCAACAATTGTCCTAAGCCATAGGCAGGAAGTAATAAACACCGGCTTTGCTCTGACCCTGTTATGGAAAGAATGAGGGATTGTGTAGTTTTAGATGGACACTCTCTAATCATAGATACATCTCGTTTGAGATTAACAAAACTCTATCGAATCCTAAGGCTGGTAGGAATATCAGGAAAACCGACTGAGAGAAATATGTAGATCAAGTTGGGAGTACTCTAAATGTCTGCCCCTCTAGTGTACCAGGAAGCATAGAAAAAATGGTTGGCTCTATCACTGACAGCCTGAACGTGTCCTTGGCCGAAGCATGTCCACTAAGGAAGCTGAAGGGAGAGTCGAAACCTCGGTGGTGGACGGGAGAGCTAAGCAAACTTCGGGTAAACAGTAGGGGAGCATTTAACGAGGCGAAGTATACACGTCTTGAAAATGATTGTAAAGGGTATAGAAAAGCTCTGAAGGCCTTTAAGAAGGAGGTTAGAACTGCTCAAAGGCAATCCTGGTATTCTTATTGTGAAGAAGTAGAGGGAGAGACTGAAGCTTCCAGACTTCGTAAGATATTGGCAGGAAGTTCTCAGAACTGGGAGCTGCAGTAGGTGGTGGATGGTACATTCACTACAACTAGTAAGGAGTCTCTGGAGCTTCTACTCAGCACGCATTTCCCAGGCTGCTCAGATATCACTGGGCATCGAATAGTCGGGAAGTTGGGATAGACGCTCTATCTGAGGATCGACTCTTATCGGCTAATGAAAGTTTCAAGCCTTTTAAATCCCTTGGGCCTGATGGTATTTAACCAGTTGAACTACATAAAACCGCTGGATACTGTAACAACTCTTTTTTATAGCTGGGGTAAAAACTCAGCGGCTCCAGGGGTCGTGTACAGAAAAATATCAAAAGTCCTGCGAGTTATATTAACAATAGCGTATTTATTTAATATAATGATGGGGAGCTCTTGCTCGAAACAATTCTATTTTCTTAATTCTATATAAATAAACTTGCTTAGTGTATACTTGTTTGCCTGTCTCTACGTCCCGGTAAGTATGTGTCTCTGTGACTCAGTGGGAGAACGATTAAAAACCAGAGGCTCTCACTGAGTCCCTATGGTCTCAGTATGACTTAGTGGGAAAACGATTAAAGAACCAGAGGTTCCCCCTAAGTCCCTAAGTCTCGGTTGCGTAAGTGTCTCAGTGATTCAGTGGGAGAACGATTAAAAACCAGAGGCTCTCACTGAATCCCTGTAGTCTCTGTCTGTCTATGGCTTAGCGAGAAAACGATTAAAAACCAGATGTTCTCGCCAAGCTTTCTGTGTTCGTATTGTACTTGGTATGGCGTAGAGCTGTTACTAGTCAGGGTGCTGGTGATCGACGAAGAGAACTACTGCCTGGGCTACGTGGTTTATATAGTCCCAGGTCGCAGCGGCTGACACATGTTGTTATTGGCAGGCCACCGTTGTGTGATTTTACTTCCGTTGACCGGTAGTCGATTGTTGTTGTTGTGGCAGGCTTGTTGTTGTTGCAGTCAGGCTTGTTGGTGTTGCAGTCTTTTGCCCTTGGGCCACCTTCAACTTCTGGCGGTCAGCCACCTCACTCCAACGGTCCCTGGTTAGCCTGCAGTATTGTTGCCTGCCAGCAGCGCTGTCCGGAATCCTGTAGTGGTGTTGTGGTTAAATATTTAATTTAACTGACAACCAGCATTTCATTTGTATTCCTCCTTCTGCTTGCTGGTCGTTGGCGTGGTGGTTGTTCTGTCGTTGTCCCTCTTGTGTTTCGCTCTCGTTTCTTCGTGTTGTTGGTGTAAAATTTCCAAGCGAGCGCACTCGACAAATTCCACCGCTGAGTTCGTGCACTCACCTTCTCTTGTCCTGCATGTATTTGTTGTGTTCCTCGTCGCTGTGTTTTCCTTTTGTTGTTGTTAAATGTTCGATTTAACTGACAACCAGCATTTCATTTGTATTCCTCCTTCTGCTTGCTGGTCGTTGGCGTGGGGGATGCTCTGTCGTTGTCCCTCTTGTGCTTCGCTCTCGTTTCTTCGTGTTGTTGGTGTAAGATTTCCGAGCGAGCGCACTCGGCAAATTCCACCGCTGAGTTCGTGCACTCACCTTCTCTTGTCCTGCATGTATTTGTTGCATTCCTCGTCGCTGTGTTTTTCCTCGCTCTTCGTAAGCATAGCGCTGATTGGCAAGATCGTTGGCTGTGGTGGTCGTTTTTTTGTTGTAATTGCTATTATTCCAACTGGTCTAATGTGCTGCTGCTGATCTGCGCTCCTGCCACGGCCGCGCTAATTGGTTACAATGCTTGTAGTTCTTTTCGTCAAGTTCTCACTGCAGTTGTTTCGGTTGGCATTGTGGGCGTTTCCAAGATGCAATTATTCGGTCTGCTATTCATGGTGTTTGTGTGTATATAGCGACTCTGTAACCTGTGGTGTGGGCCAAAATTTCCCACCGAAGATTTTAGTCCTCACAATACCTGAAATGGCTGTTAGCAATCTTTGAAGGATGCTTTAAGTTTGGGTATATACCTCTTCAATGGAGACAAACTATGGTAGTCTTCATTTCAAAAGCTGTAAGGTGATAGCTTATGCTGATGCCCTTGGTATTGCTGTCTCTGGAAAATTCATATCTATTCTGAGAGATTTGTTGCAAAATGCTCTAGACATTCTTTTAAAGTGGGCGGAGGACTGTGGTCTTGGAGTAAATCCGGATAAGACCCAAGTCATTCTGTTTACTAGGAAACATAAAATCCCTCATTTAGATCCATTTATACTTAAGGGAAAAGCTCTAAGGATTGTAGAAGAAACGAAATGTTTGGGTCTTACAATTGCCTGTGCCACTACCCGCGAAATCACCAGGCAAACTTGGTTGAAGCTCCATCTGCGTCTACCCAAGAATATCATTGCACTCAATAGACTACAAATTAGGACGCTAATAGGAGCCCTAAAGGGACATTGTCTAATACAAAATCATGCAAGAAGAATGGGAGTTTATACGCATGAATCCTGTCGCAGCTGCAGGAACGAGGAGGCACTGGAAACTGTCCAGCATCTCTTCTGTACATGTCCAGCTTTTGCTAGAAATAAGAAATGTTTACCAGGATCCTACTTCTTAAGAAGTATAGATAATCTACACCACTCAGGTTTTAACAATCTTCTTCGTTTTATAAAAGGCTCAGGTTGGTTCAATTTGGAGGTGGAACCTTAGCCATCCGCGGCTTACAGTGGACCCAACTGGTGGTATAAGTGGCATCACTGTTTTCTTGGTGATGCGGCTGCCTAACCTACCTACCTCCTCACTTAGCACTATTGGAGCGATTTCATATCTGAACTACTCCGTTAATCGCTTGCTCCTTGTAAGAACTCCTCTGCCTTCACTCTCTTTCATTATTGACTCTATGACAGAAAAAGTTAGGATCACCAATTCCTCTCAATGTCAGTGCGACATTATTAATATGTAGCAGCAGCAGGACAACTCGAATCTGATGGGAATTCAACGTTTATTATAATATGATATATTACGGTTATAACAGCGACCGAGCATTAATAAGGTGGCCGGAGCAACAGTTTCATTAAATTAGATTGTCGGTTGAATTGTCAATTACAGTTGAACTGACATGTCGCAGCAAATTTCGGCTGTTTGGGAGATCCTGTACTAAGGATTATAGTATGAGATAAAGAGATATCATTATTAATAACAGCAAAGACTGAGCCAATTTAGAAATATTTTTACTCTAATTATTGTTCAGGTTTCTTCTATAGTTATGGAGATATAGAATAATGTAATTAGTACTAAGGAATATTCTACAAAAATTACACTAGTTTACAATGCTTTTGCCACAAAATACTAATATAATTTTCTAAACTATTCTGACCTCCTAAAAAGGCATTTGCCAAAAGAAAAATCTGGGTTGGATCGTTGCTGAGATATTTTCATGATAATACTGATCAAAGCGGTCTATTGACTGAAGCCAATAGTAATTCTGTAAAACCTCGCAAGACTAATCCAAATAAGTTTTGTTAGAATGTATTTGGGATCTACATTGCAAGTGGTATTGGGAACACTGAAATTGGCTTGTTTCCACCATTTGTTCTTGAGGCAAGTGAATTGGACATGGACGCCTCATGTCTCTTCCACTAATTATCAAGCAAAAATGGTTCACCGCCAACAAAATATACTTCAAAGTTAGGCGATCCAGTTAAAAGCAATTCTACCGCCGTTCTTAGACTTCGGACAGAGGGTACGGCGTTCAAGCATCTTGCAACCGTTTCCCCATCCACATCACAAGTTAAATTGACGGATGGCAGATTTGTGAGACCACAAATAAACAAAATTATGTGTGAAGTTCTCTTTGAAAAGCTTTTGCCACCTCTGCCAAGTGCAGCTTGGATATCATTTAAAAGTGCTGTCCACAACAGTGATGTTTCTTTATAACCTGGCAACCTCTCAGAAACGATGAGATTCGTGTTTATGCCAAATAGGGCTATAGTTGCAATTAAATCCTTGTAGTAAATGCACTGGAATCAGTGAACGCCAAACCATCAAATCTAGTTTCATGGCCGCTGCACCAATGTCCGCCGGTATATTCAAATCTCATCTCAGCCGAACCATATTTCTGGCAGTAATTAGCAACAAAATAAATACACCTTCGATTTAAATGTAATGTTTAAGTTTGTGGTTTATTCCAGATATAATTAATTTGTTTGGTCAAAGACCGGTTGGCGCGGCGAGACCAGGAGTAAAATTACGTTTTTAAATAGTATTATTATCATAAACAAATGAAACGAGACTCACTAATTTAAAGAATAACAATTTTGAAACGTTCCTAAGCGAACAGTTCTTGTACTGTTTTCCAAGTAGCGCAATTTAGAACAGTTCTTTGAGCCATATTTAAAGTATACAGTAATAACGCATCGCAATACAAAAACGAAACAAACACGTTCTACGGAAATTATGAATAATTAATAGGAATGAAGGGGGTGGGGTGATGAAGCGGTGAACTACACCAAACATTTGTATTATGCTTATTTATGGGATTATATATTTAACGCCATATCTTTTAACGGACGTATTAGCTTCAAGCATTACCATCCACCGTGCGCCCTTTGACAGCTTCAATGCATTCCTTTAACTTTTTGCTGAACTGCTCCGCTAGCTCCACCTTTTTAAAGCGGACAGCCAAACTCTCCAGTACACCTTCACTCGATTCGGCGTAGTTCATAGTCGCCCAAGCGTAACTCTTTGGATTGTTGTTCATATTGTTGTAAATCAAATCGGCGGCAATGGCGTGATTCAGCACCAGTTTGTGAATCTGCTCGCGGCGCATAAGCAAACGATAGGTCTTTTGAACAGGATGCATCAGAATTTTCAGCTCACCCACACCTATCGCAAATAAATTTAGCTTAGAATTAACAAATATTCGGACGTTCGATCTCAGAGTAACATACCTCGCTCTTTCCACTCCTTGTTTGTAGCATCATAACGAAACAGAGTGGCACGCTCACCGAACAACTTTGTCTCTTCTTCCTCGCCAGTACTGACGACAATTTCGTTCGGTAGCGCTATAATGGGTTCATAGTGTGGATCGTAATTCTCATCGTTAACGCCAGCGTCCCCTCCATCATCATCACCCTCCGCATGCTGCTTTGCTTCGTGGTCGGTGTTGGTGCGGGTGTTCGTGTCGCCAGTGTTTAATGAACTTTTGTTGGATCTGCTTGGTTTTGAGAAGCTGGAGAATGCATTCTGATTAGTCAAACCAATGAAATCACCAGGCTTTTTGTCCGCTTTTTCTGGAGTAGTTTCATCCTTTGCTGTGGCCGCTAGACTTGCAAAGTCAATTCCAGGCCCTTTACTTGACAAATCAGCAAAAGTGATGGCTGCTTCCTCCTTCTTTTCGCCAGGAAATAGAGTGTAATTCGAGTTATTGCCGCTAGCATTGGCGTTAGCGAAAATTGAAGTTTGCTTGGGAAATGTAGTCGAGCCAGCAAATAATGAATTGCCGCTGGCGCCATTGCTGACAACTTCAGTTGTATTGCCAAATAATAACTTCGGGTTGCCATTGGAGGTGTTTTCAGAGTTAGTTGCACCACCGCCAAAAATGGAGGATCCACCAAAGACTGGCTTCCCTCCAAAAATGGAACCACCCAAACTGGCAGAGTTATTAGCGGCACTGAGACTGCCTCCAAATATGGACGTTGGTTCACTAGATGTAGTTTTGTTGCCATTCGTGTTGGCTGCGAATATTGACGGACTTTGACCGAAGGCAACTTTCTTATCTGCAGAGAGGTGACGAAACATTTTGAATCGACTTCAGATACAAAACAAATCAAAAGAGAACTTACCTCCGCCAAATGCTGATCCGCTGCCGAATAAAAATGCCCCTCCTCCTGCTTTCGCTGCAACCGGTTTATCAGTGCTGTTGAGTGCCGCCGTAAACGAGAACGTTATATTAGAGGGCTTCTCACCTGCACTGCTAAAAATGGAAGAGACGTTGCCTCCTCCAAAACCAGAGGATTTGCTCTCGTTTCGACTTTGACCGCCAGCAGTAACTGAGAGCGTGGCAGCAGCAGACGCCAAGGCGCTCTGTTTCAACAACGAGTTGTTACCATTCGGCTTGGGTAAAGTGAGAGCAGGCATTTCCAAAGGCAACTGATCATCCTCACTGTACTCTTTATCGATGTATTCCTCACAAGATTCCACTTCAGAAAACACGAACTTTTCCGAATCGCAGCCAACACACCCTACGCAGCTTGGCTTCTCATTAAAGAACTCATATGGAAGTTTCAACTTGTGAGCGAGTTTTCTATCGGCTTCGGATATGGTTTGGGATGCGCCCGTACTCATCGAATTATTGGGTAAACTAGCCACCGATGTATTGGCAGCATTTGTAGGAGCCTCAATAGGTACTGCAGTACCCGCTAAAGATTTTCGAACCGCAGCCATGAAATCTTGGGCAATTTCTTTAGTTTTGAAACGCAGTGAAAACTTCTCCAATTCAACTGTGCCTTCACTGAAGTCATTCACAACGAACAGCCAAGATTTGTCATCCTTGAACTTGTATTCCACATCTTCGTTGAGCACATGGTTGAGGCAGAGTTTTAGAACCTGATCACGCCTCATAACGACGCGTAGTTTCTGCGTGTCCTTGTGGCGCAGGATTTTCAGATCACCGACACCACGGTCCTTCCATTCGCCCTCACTGAATCGATAAAGTTTGGCACGATGCGCATAGAGCAATTCCTCGTCCTCTTCGCCAGTTTTTACGTCGATCTATAAAGAAGTTACAATTAAATGATATAACACAAAGTAGTGCAGGAGCTCACCTTGTTGGGGAGTGGTATGACGGGCGTGAAGTAGGTGTTGTTTTCTTCTTCTTGATAATCACCGTCGTCTCCGTCATCTAAAGCGGAATCAGCATCGGCTACACCAAACTTCATCGGACTCTTACCCGCTTTGCCCGGGCTCTTCGGCTTCATGGTGAAACAGAAGTCTTTCTTGTCCAATGAAAACTGAGTACCTGATGGTGCTCCCCCGAAAGCGGGCACAGCAGGCACCTCCCCTTCCTTCGGTTGCATGCTAAATGAGAAAGTTGGCTTGGCAAGCGAGGTTGGGGCCGAGTTGGGCGGTGTAAAAGAGTACGATTTTGAAGTGTCTCCGGAATTGGCAGTAGCCAAGCTGCCAAATATGGACTTGTGCGGTTCAATTGGAGCAGTTCCGATGGCGCCAAAGCTAAAAGCAGATTGCTTCTCTGAATTTGAATCGCTACCTACAACGCCGGTGGTGCCTGTTCCGCTATCAGCAGCTGAAAACCCGAAACTGAACTTTTGCGAAGGATTGGACAAAGCCAGAATGTTGGTCGTTGCTTCCTTTTTGGGAACTGTGTCATCTTTAGCAGCATCGCAGGCCTTGCAGTAGCTGGCGTCCGCATTGTTTGATAAGTAGCAGTCTTTGCAGTTCCAAGCACCCGCTTTTGGTTTGAATTTATCACCGAAGCTGCTAGAAGCAGTTGAACTAGTGACAGTATTTGCACTAATTGCAGAGCCGGTGGGAGCAGCACCGAAAGTGAAAGCGGGCTTAGCAGTGGTAGTGCTGGAGTCGGCACCGACTGAAGCTGCAGCTGTATTTGATTCAGCAGCCGGAAAACCGAAACTAAAAGCGGGCTTTGCAGGATCGGGCAATAAGGTAATGGGCGCTTTTTTGGGTACTGTGTTATCTTTTGGTGTATCGCAAGCAACGCAGTACAGTGCATTTTCTCCATTCGAAATGTAACAGCCTTGACAGGACCAGGCGCCTGCCTTCGGTTTGAACGCATTTCCGAAGCCTTTGGACGCTGTTTTCGTGTCTTGTTTTGTATCTTCAGACTCTGACTCCCTCCGCTTTACATTGGCTTCCTCCGCGGCGGTACTCATGAGCGCTTGCGCTTTAAGCACTGCCTCGTGGAACTGCTTGCAAATTTCTGGTGTCTTGAAACGTACGGTAAACATCTCTGTAACTAGCTCATTCTCGGAGAAATCCTGGCCAGCCCAAAAGAGCGCCGTTTGTGAATTTTTCGCATACTTGAAGCTCGTGTCCTTGTACAAGCGCTGATTGCAGCACAACTTGTGAATCTGCTCGCGCCGCATCACCAGTCTCACCATGTTCTGATTTTGTTTATCCTGTAGCAGCTTAATGTTGCCTAAGCCGCGCTCCTTCCATTCGCTAGCGGCTTTGTCAAAACGCAAAAGTTTGGCTCGATGCTCGAATAGAACCAGCTCGTGTTCCTCGCCAGTAGTGACTTCAATCAATTCAGGCAACGGTATAACCGGGGCGAACTCGGCTGTTGGCACGTAGTCATCCTCCGCGTCTACATTTGCTGATGGGGGAGAGGTGTGTGCCTGAGCGGCTTCTACGACTGGCGATGCAGCTGCACCACCTGTAGTTGCTGGCATGACGATCTGCGATTTGGTGGCACCAGTCAAATTACCATCGCCGAAAGGTGCTTGGGTGGATGATATGCCCAAATTGCTGAAAATACTGGCAAATGGCGAAGGGTTTGTGGTAGATGTGGCTGCCTTGTCAAAAGTGAAGTTAGCGAATGGCGATACACCCTGTTTAGATGGATCAGTCTCGCTGGGCTTGGTAACGCTTGCAGCGCTTGTGCTCAAATTCGTCGCACCGAAAAGGGTTTTAGAAGCAGTTGGGTTTGCGCTTGTGACTGTTGCAGGAGCTGGAATAGTGTTCGCAATCGATACTTGTTGAGATTTAGCTGGTTTGTTTAATAACGACCCGCCAGAGTCACCTTTGGCAAGTGGCGTCGGAGTGCTAGTTGCAAAATTGACTGCCGATTGTTTGGCCAAGGCGAAAGAGCCTTGCTGGTTTTTCTCTCCCTTTGCAGATGATGCTTGTACTGCCGGCAGTTGCATGGTAGCCGCCTTCTTTTCCAGTTTCTCAGCCTCTCTTTGAGCCCGTTTAAAGGCGTCATGGAATTCCTTTGCCTTTTCTGGTAGTTTGAAGCGCACAAAGAACCGCTCCAACCTCAGTTCTTCATCAGCAAAATCGTTGGCGAACCAAATATGTCCCTTCGTTTCGTTATTCGGAGTAGTTAGCGTGAGTTCCTTAATAATTTTGTGATTGGCACAAATCTTATGCGTTTGCTCGCGACGCATCAGTATGCGAGACGATCCATCTTTACTCTTCAGAATTTTGATCTCGCCAATGCCACGTTCTTTCCACTCCTTATCGCTGAAACGGAAGAGTTTGGCGCGATAGCAGAATATTACCTCCTCGTCTTCCTCACCCGTTTTTACCTCAATTTCATCCGGCAACGGTATAATGGGCTTGAAGTCGGGACGTGGATCGTACTCTACTTCGACATCTGGACCACTGATATTTAATGAGCTATCATTGAGTGAGTCTGCTAACTCCTTTTCCTCTGCCACCGGCGCTCTGAAGTACAACGAAGAAGTTGTGCTTACCGTGTCGGCTAAAGAAAATGTTGAAAAACTCGTTGGTGTAGTCTTGACAGTATTAGTGACAAGCGAAGGTGCAGAGGTGGCGGCGAACGTATTATTGGTGTTGTTCCAGAACCCAGCTAGGGGTGCATTATTCGACGCCCCCAAACCGAAGCCAGTGAAGCCACTATTAAAGGTCTGCGCGTTATTGGAATGGGTGGATGAATCGGACGTCTGCACTAGACTGGGTTTGATGTGGTGCGAGGGTATCGTCACACTCAATGTCGGCTGCTGAGTTTGTAAAGCACTTCTATTGGGATTGGGCAAGGGGTCCGAACTCGTGATAACTACATTTGCCGGCGGGCCTTTCTCCACGGGCTGGTTGTTGAGTGTTTTGTTGAATTGTATTACTGGTTGGGGAGCTGGTACTGTTGCTGCTACACTTGCCGGCGGCATTATTGGCGACACGTTGACAATGTTGTTAGTAGGGGGAATCAAGGACTGCAATGAGATTGGCACTGGCAACAGGGGAAGCTGTGTTGGTGTAGAGTTCTGCTGTTGGGGTGCAGTTAGTAAACTATACAAATTGGTAGGACGCGCCTCTTGATTCGGTGGTGGGAGCAATGGTGTTGGGGGTGGCATATTGAAGTTTATGCCACTGGCATCCATGAATGAAAGCGGCAGCTGATTTCGTTGTCCTAAAATGGTTAGCAATAAATTAATTCACTCAAGTGGTGGGACATGTAATAATCGTACTTACCTAACATAGCGCCTGTGCCAACAGCTCCTTGTGGCGTCATCATATATGGAGATGGATAGTAATTCATGGCGTAGTTGGAGTTAAACATCGGATTATTAAATGCAGCGGCAGCAGCTGCTGCTGCGGCGGCTGCTGCAGCGTTTTGCATAGCATTTGGCGTATTAATACGTGGTTGCGGTGGAACAAATGGGCTGGAAACACCACCAGGACCTCCAGTTGGTACAGATGGATACATGTTATTGGATGTAGATATTTGGGATTGTGATGATTGCTGATATATTTGATTTTGAAGGGCATCTTCAATCATGTACAAATCATCCAGTACGTGCGAACCATCCTCGCGGGACGGCGGATTCGATGAAATGCGGGTCTTTTTCATTGACTCCTCCAAATGCGCGATGTTATCCTTTAATGAGCTAATTTCTTGGCGCATTGATAGCATTTCAGGTTTGATAGTGTTAACAATTTCTTCCTTTACAAGGGTCATGGTCAGGGACATTTGCTTGACCAGTTGTTCTAGTTCCGTATTCTGGGAGGCAGAAGCATGTGCGGCGGCTGCTGCAGCTGCTTCGCGGCGCGAGCGATTTGAAATAAATGGTGATTCCACGTAGAATTCAGCCTCGGCGTCCTCGTAAGTGCTGGAGTTATTGTGGGTTATTGGGCTGAATTTTTTGTTGTCATTTACTAATTTCCCGGAGATTTGTTGCACACGTTTTAGTTGTGAGTGGATAATGGAGTTGAGGGGGTGGTTTGGATCGGTGCGTGTGTTCTTTAGCAAAGCTGCGGTTTGATGGAGGCACTCGGTGGCACGATCCAAATACAAGCGTTTGGCCCTTTTCGGGGTCCGATTAGCCTCATCTAATTTACAATAAGCCTCTGCTTGTAAATAAGTAGCAAATGGTAACTGCACACCCGAGAGCTCCTCGATAAGCTCCTCAAAGTCTCCCTTTTTGAAGTAACGGGGGGCCAAATATGACAGCGCATCTTCAGCTGTCGCTGACACCTCACGCTCCACGGCGGATGTGTTTGCTCTTACGTACTTAAAATACTTCCTGAAGGGTTCCAATACGCCCATGTTGTGCATTTTGAGCATGTTTAACCCGTATTTGAAAATGCTTTCAGCACGAGCCTCGAGTAGAGCCTTCTCCACGGGCTTAACAATGTCTTGAGCACGAGACACAAACAATTGTCCCAATCTAAAAACAATGATCATGTCGATTTTAGGGCCATTTATGCCACGCACTGCCTCAATGCCATACTGCAGATTGGAGCGAACTTCAGACATATTCTCAGCGCTTAAATTCTTGTATACTTGGTATGCAGCTGTCCACCAATCCGCTTGTTCTTCACTACACAAGTATCCCTGCAAGTTAACAAACGGCAGTATGAGCGGCTTACCAGCGGAGTTTCGCAATCCCGAATTGTAATTGTCGAATGTCTCTCGATCCACATCCAGCATCCGCTTGGATTGAATTGTGGCTGCATACAAAAACGAATCCATATCCAACTGATTCAGTGATTCAGCACCGCAAAAAGCCAAGTTTTGTGTGGAGAAATTCAGACCACTAAAATATTTTGCGCGCACAAACGCCAAATTGTCATTTCCCAAACACAGGTAGACCATGTGCTGCAAGGACTGTGGCTTTAAGTACTGTGCAGGCTCCTCATGAGACTCCACATCGGCGTACGTAGGCAAGTCGTAAGCAGGCTCAGCTAATTTGGGGCTCTTGATTAGCAATGATGATTGCTCCTTGATTTTCTGATCGCTGTTGCAGAATAGCAGCGCAAATATATTGTGGCGCCAATGTTTATCGGAGCATGTCAGTCGAATTTGCGCCAACAACTCGTCACAATTGTTCCAAAGAGTAGACTGTTGGCCCAGGATGCTGTTAATTTGAAGAGTAACGTTCTCTTTATCTGTATTTTCATCGCTGATACAGGAGAGTAATGTGCGACCAGCCTAAATAACAAAAATTTAACAACTTAGTTTAAAAAAAGACTTTCAGCTTTTAAATACCTGAGCGCAGCGGAAGGATCCTTCACGATGCCACAACTGAATAAGTTGCTTGCCATGCTCATCGCAATGTTTCATCCAGGGTTCTTTATTGTTGGACACCCCAGTCTGAAAGGCTAACAATAGTAGTGGCAGCACTGCTTTTACAGTCTCCTTCCACTTATTCTTGTTCTGCAGCAGCTCACGTTTAAAAATCAATGCAACAGAGTGCAACAGCAACTGGCCGCGATAGTGGTCCAAGAACAGAGTCACCAATTCTTTCTGAGTGCACAGTTTCTCAGACAATTGGGAAATCTTGAATAAATACTGATCGAGGTTAAACAGCAAATTGGCAGTGTCTGTAGTGCCACTGTTTGCTGTGCTCGAGCTTAGTGAAAAGCTGAGAAAAACTTGACGCTCCAGACAGATGGTGAGCAACAGCCAAAACTGCCAATCCTTTTTTGTACAAGACATTTGCTCGTATTTATTTAGAACCAGCCACACAATATTGTACCAATCATTGCTGCTGCAGAAGCTGTCATTGAAAGTCATTTCCAGATTGTAGATGTATTGGAAAGCCTCCAATATTTTTTTCTGCTCAATGTAGTTCCGTACTAGACGTACGCGGAGCTGTATGTCGTTTGGCCGAGCACTGATCTCTTTCTGAATAAGTTCCTCAACCTGATTCACCTCGAGATTGTCTTTGTCCATTAGCTTCAGTCGCAATGAAAACACAGCATCGTGTTGTACCATCTCCGATTCGGCGAGATCGCACCAATATGCAGCCTTACTATTGTTGATGTTCTTGTCGTCCAGCAGCAGTTTGCATACCTCAGTCAGCACTTCAGATTGCTTCGCATTCAGCTGCAGAGATCGCTGAAATGCCTGCAGAGCTTTATCAGGTTTCTTGAGGCGCTGATAACACTGGCCAAGTAGCTTATGAGCTTGATCATTGTCGTCCTTGATCGTCAAATAGGACAGGAGGTATTGCTCTGCCGAGACGTACTCATTGACTCTGTAGTAAAGTTTGGCGATGGTAAAGCCGCGCAAGTAACGCTAAAAGAAATTAGGTAGAGAAATTTTAAAACGATCACGAAATGTATTTATTTCTTCCCGACAAAATATAGCAGGGTAGCTAAACAAAATTCCCTAGCGGGAAATTACCCTCAATAACAGGGAGATAGTTGCAAAAGGTTATGAAATTTCAAATTACAAAAAAGAAATGTTGCCTTAAAATAAAATGCAGCGAGAAATACACCGCAGCTTTCAACTACTTAGAAGAAAATTGTAGACAATTGGGCACCTAAATTGCATACATTCCTCCACTGAGTTGGTCGAATTAAAATCACTTCGTCAATTTCTTCAGTAGGAATAAAAGTAACTGTACATCTGTCGTTGAAGTCATAAAAGAGCGGAAATTTCAGCAAGTACCGATGCGGCGATTAAGATTATTAAAGTGGCGAAAAGCACATAACCTCAATTTTTCCCGCAACACAAGCAATGAGACATCAACAAATTTTTTGGCAACTTGAACAAAAATCACATTTTCTAAAGGAAAATAAACAAGAGAAGACAACTAGGATGATGAAAAAGATACGGCGCACTTTGTACGTGATACTTCAAGGTTGGGACAACTATTTTTCTACAGACTGCATTTATGTCATATGCATCCCCAAAGCAGCACATACATATAGAATTTATCTACCTAAATGCCGCTGCAACGGCAGCTGCATTGTACTCACCTCCTTCTCCGAGCGCACTTTGGACAAAGCGCTGCGCACATGAGAGTCAACCTCCTTCTTGGATTTGTACATATTTCACCGTTTCTTTTCTGCAACACACAAAAAACGAAGGAACAGCAAATCGCTTCTCTATTATATTGATTCAATTGAACTTTTTTTTCAGATTTACCTTCACTTTTGCAATTATTTTCTATGTATCTGAATACTTATTAATATTTAATAATGAATTGAAATTTTGAAGAACTTAAATGTATTTTAATTCCATTACTTTTGCGTGTGTCAATGCAAATTTTCAGAATGTTTCACTGATTTGACTAACTTCCACACAATTTTCTTCTTTATGACTCTTCAACAATTTTTTTCCCGCAATGTTTTCAGCATTTCTCAGTTATTTCAATTTCAGACAACAGATGTCGCCTCAACAAAATATCCCAAGATGTCGGATATTTAAGTTTGTTGTTCCTATTTAAAACAAATAGAATAAACATATTTAAAAACCAAATAAGGTTTCCCTAAAATGAAAAATAACTTTTCAAAATGGAAAATAATATTTATAAAGAACATTTCATTAAAATTGGGCTTTTAAAACTTTTCGCAGCTATTCTCCGGTAGAGGTCCAGAGAAATGATATGTGCAAATGAGCAGCTGGTGCATTCATAACCAACTTCATGCTGGTGGTTCTTCTTCCTTTTCCGAGTTAGCTGTGAAAGAAGAAACATGCCGGTGGGTTTAGTTCACACAAAAATTAAAATTATTGCCAAAATATTGCAAATGCGAATGAGAAATGTGCATAAAATGAAGTGAGAAAGTGTACCGCAAGTGGTCAAAGTTGTGTAAAAGAGCAATTTTAGTGTTAAATATGTGAAAAGCAATTAAAATGTCTGCTGCCTCTGCCGTCGTAGCAAAATGACCATGCCTAGTGCATGCTTGGTATATACAATTACAATGCGATAATTGAGTGCCGCAGCAAGCCAATTGTGTTTGCGGGATATTGTGAAATTAATGGCAATTACAAAGTTTTAAAGCGTGTATAAGCCAAAATAGAGCTGATATCAAATATAACAAGTACATTCATTGACTGCACATAACCTAAAAATACGTTCTCATTGCATTTGCAATATTTGGTCCAATGGTGTATGAAGCAAACAAAAGTGAAAATAATTGTTGTGTCCATGAACCCATGCCTAATTATTATGTTACATTACTTGTATATATTGCCTACCAGGAATATTACAAATATTTGTTATGATATTCGTATATACCTGCTTTACTAACTGTGCTTTATTTTTTCTCTTCCTTTCCCTTCGCATAGCTAGCTAAAGATTTACTTCATCCATTGCCCGCTCATGAGAAGCGTAAGCACAAGCTCAAGCGCTTGGTGCAGCATCCCAACTCGTATTTCATGGACGTGAAATGTCCCGGCTGTTATAAAATAACCACAGTTTTCAGCCACGCTCAAGGCGTTGTTGTGTGCGCGGGATGTGCTACAATTTTGTGCCAGCCCACTGGTGGACGTGCTAAGCTTACTGAGGGTAAGTTACCATAATATTGCCTTTTCTTGTCACCATTCGGTTCCACTTACGTTTGTTCTTCTTTTTGCAGGCTGCTCTTTCAGAAGGAAACCCCAATAAGTATCGTCCATAATACGCCTTTAATTTTTTATTTTTAAATGAATAGCAAAAAATAAATTGTTTCATTCACATCAGAGCGCATCTGCTTTTTGAATTAACATGGAAGCGTTCGTTTTCTAATACACATTTTAGAAGTCGCGATGCGTCTATTCCTAAAATAAAATCTATTGATTTTAAATAAAAGTTTTTAAATCATTGAATAAATTTCTTGTGGATGTAAACGACGATCTGTTTTGTGTAGATCTTTAGAATGCGGTTTGTAAACTGCAACATTAATGTTTGTGTGTAACTAGGATACGCAGATATTTTGTAAATAAAACTTTTCCAATTTAATTCGAAAAAATAGGAAATGCGTTGTTTACCTTCCTTTCGCAGTATGTAATGTATAAAAAGTGCGCTCGGGTAAAAAAAGGGACTAGCTTCTGAAAAGTTGATTATTTTTCTCTACACTTATCCCAAATACAACATGGATTGGATTCTACGCTGGAATGGTTATGAGTATACACATGTAATGTTAGCATACAACGTTACTTGTAATATTAACTCGATTCGTTGATTTCAATACATTTATATTTAAAATATCGTCCTACTGATTAGAGTCTGCAATTTGAGTATTTTTAGTTACTTGTGTTTGAGCTTTGGAAAGAGAGCTGGGAAATCCACCTTCGATAGTAGGTTTCATTACCCAAACTGACTGACATACTTCGAAGGCCGCCAATTGAATTGATTACTGGAATACAAATATTACTATATCTTACACCATAGTTCATAATTAATGCAAGGGTTAGGGGCATGAGTACTAACTGTTGAGGCCTTCGACTCGAAGAGAAAGGACTTTTAGAGAGAAGCATTTTTGCGACCAGGTCCGAGGCAGGATTTGAAACTGCTACCTCTAAATGTGATTCTGACAGGCTTACCCAGTAGACCACAGAGGACGGCTAATGCAAATCTTATTTATTTACTATGAACGAACTTCGATTATAGAGTTAGTGCCAAATTGTTTACGGCGATTGGTGCTCTCAGCTTAACTTAAGTCAGGTGACTGGTTTAATGTACTACTCTGACTTGCTTATTTATGTCTTCACTTGAGAATATTATTAAGAACTCACAGTTGTGGGTTTGTTAGTTTGTATCGAGATTAGTTCAATGGGTGGTTATTCTTCATTCGCATGCAGTGTTTGTATAAGAATTGATGGGATGATTTCTGTTTGGTTAGTGTTGGTTACACTGAAGCTGGAAGTTTCGTTAGCTTCTGATTATTCCTAAATTTCCAGCTATAAAAAACGGAATATTATTGGATAGTTATCAGATTGTATGAATTAGTCAAGCTAGGAATGGATTAGAAAATATTTAACGGGTTAATGGGCCCACGGAGAGTGGTAATAAGCTGTGATTAGAGGCAACTAGGCGGGGATTATACCTGGTATAAGTTTTTGGTGATTGTTTTCAATTTTTGTGTTTATTACCTATATTGTGGAGAGAATTATTATTGCTAAGTCTGAATGATTTAAAGAGTTTTATCGTTACAGAGTTATCTGGTTGTCAACGGGTGATTACACCTCGGTCTCAGGTCCTTTCTGCTAAGTTTTAGAAGAAAAGGTCGCTAATATCCTGTCTGTTTGCTTTACGAAGCACTTAGCAGTTCTGCATGAGCTCAGCTCGGACCACCTCCTTTTGTGGGCAGAGTCCACGAAGTCGTTGACAAAGCGCATGATCATTGCAGAACGGATACCAAAGAAGGGCTCCGGACCCGATGGTGAAATTACAGAGCTTTCGTTGGCCAACTTTTCAGCCATCTCATTCCCCACAATGCCCCGGAAAAAACATAATCAATTGTGTTTTGCAACACTGTTCAGTTTTGCCTTACATTCACTGACCAAATTCGAGGAGCAAACAGGGTTAACAGGGGCTTTTAGCGCAGCTTCACTGTTACTGCAGATTCCTATGCACTTCTTTGCCATGTCATCTCAATTGCCCAGCACGCCAGGATAGAGAAGACCTCCGTTAAGAAGAATGTCGTCATCTCTCCTGTGGCAAAGAAGTACTTAGCTTCATCATCTAAGTACCAACCGGATCCGCTACCGTCAGAAGTTTTTGATGGGTCAGTGCAGAAGACATGATGTAGTTCTCAAAGCAAAATCTCTGGACTAAACCATTGACCACGTTCCGGGAACCTTACTTCATATCTCATTCCGAAGCTAACAGAGGTCACTCGATTGTCCACTGGCATCGAGAAAAGTATAGACTGCTTCGACATCTGGTGGTGTATTTGATTGTGCTTCGTCTTGCCAGACCCATTGAATCTGAGTCTGTACACCGCTTTCATTGCCTCCTTACGCATCAGAATATCCAGGGGGAGCAAATTCAGTACGTCATTGAGGGCGTCACCTGAGGTAGTGCTCATTCCGCCAGTGATACCCAAGCATATACTTCTCTGCAGCCTGGTCAGGGAGGATGTTATGGACTTAACCATGGTGGCTCTCCACCATACTACCGAGGCATATGTGATTATGGGTCTAATAAGAGTAGCGTACAGCCAGTACACCACTTCTGGGTTTAAAATCCAAATCTTGCCGAAGCTCCTCTTACATAGCCAGAACACTTTTTTAGTGTACGACAGACCTTCTACTCGACATTACTTTCAGGTCAATTTAGTATCTAGGGCAACCCCTAGATATTTGAAGACAGCTGCAGTGTTACTCCTTTCATCGTTGGTAGTAACAGGCCTTCCACTTTGCGTCTCCTTGTAAAGAGCACTAAGGTGCTCTTATTGAGATTCACTGAAAGACTGCAGATCGCACCAATGCTCAATCTTGTTCAAGACTTCTTGCATTTTACTACAAACTGTCGGTAAGGACCGTCCCGAGATCAGTACGCACACATCTTACGGTTGAACGTGACCTTCACCGTTTTGCAAATCATTGAGAAGGGAATCCACAACGAAGCACCATTGAAGAGGAGAAAGTACTTCCCCTTGGGGCATCCTTTCTTCACCTCTACCTTGACACTCGTTATTTCCTCCCTCCGTGGTAAGCACTCGTTTGGACAGGATGGAGTGAATCCATCGTACAATGGCTTCCTCTTCTCCATAATTGATTGTTGAGGTGCACATTGAGTCAAAGGAGGTAGCGTTGTCAAAGGCTCCCTCAATGTCAACAAACACTTCCAGAGTAAAGTCGTGTGTTTCCAGTCCCTTTTCAATTATTCTAACACAGTCGTGAAGAGCCGATTCGCAGGATTTTCCAAATGCGTACTCCCGGGCATTAAGTGGATTCAGAACGTCAAGCACAATATGGTTCTCAATCATACGTTCCAGACTTTTAAGCAGAAACGATGTTAAGCTTATTGGTCTGAAACTTTTCCGTAAAGCGTAGTCGTCCCTCCCCGGCTTAGATACAAAAACCGATCGCCAAAGGTGTGGAATATATCCATGAGCGAGACAAGCAATGAAAATTCTTTTCAGAATCATCAAGAGCTTTGTCCCTCCTCGCTTCAGCATGATTGGATAAACATCATCGGGTCCTGGAGACTTAAAGTTATCGAATGACGATAAGGCGAACGTTAAAGTTTCTTCGGTAACTATCCTAGAGGCCTGCTATGCACGTGTCCGGCATTGTCCAGAAGTAGGCGCACTTTCCTGGGTGACCACTTTCTGGACTCTTTGGGAGATATTTATATTAAAAAGATTAGCTCCATCAACTGCTTCATCAAAAGCTTCAAATGGCTGGACCTTTGAAAGGAATGGGACCTGTGTGTCATGCGGTATCACAAGGGGTCAATGATGGCCTAAGTGAGCCCTTCGGGCGACCGCTTTATCTACCTACCTACCTACCATCCTAGAGGATATGAACCAATCAAGCCTAGTGGTAGCAACTCCAGCCTGATCAGAATTGTTGATGGCGCTCTGAGGAGCAGTAATCCTGCAACCAGAGAAATGTGTTGTAGGGAATACATCGGGCTTCAACAGTGAATCAAGCTTGGCTGTCCGGTCCTTTTGGAGAACTTTACATAGCCTTGCTGAACTCTTCTGATGCTCCATTTCGCTGCAGAAGTTTCTATAAGAGTGCAGTTTAGAGAATTTAACCTTCTTCTTATATTCTTTCTTCAACTTTCTGTAGGCAAGCCAGTCTGCTTCCAGATGAGTTTTAGGGGCTCGATTCAGATGTTTCTTGGAGGTTTTCGGAGTTTCGAAAGTTCAGCGGTACACCACGGGACCGCCTTGCCTTATCTTCTCTTTCGTTCCGGACACACCACCTTATATCATTCAATCAAGATTTGCCCTAATGAATTAGAAGCTTCATCAATTGACTATTGTCCAGAGTTTGGGAACGTCGCAAATTCTTTCTTCAACAATATTTCCGAATCGTGTCCAGTCCGCTGTTCGAGGATTACGACCTGCGGGAGTCGAGTCTGTTATGGCCGCAAGCCGAAACTATGTAGCGGTGGTCCGATAGAGATTCTTATTCGAGAATTCCGCTAAGCCGAAACAATATTAGTCTCTGCTTCCCCTCTCCCTGCACGATACTTGATTTTAACCGCAACTAAGTCTTGGCAGCATATTTGCCTTGACGTTATGCAGTCAATCGCTTTCGGCAGGAGAATGCAGGACCGCGGACTGACCTCCCCTTCACAGTAAAGGACGGACCCCACTTAATTCCCCCTAAGCTACATATGCGTCTATTCCACACTTTTGGTTCTTGTATTACAATTCGTTGAGTATAGTTAAGACTTTATTTATAACTGATTTTATTCTGAGTTGTAACACTGCTGTAAATCAGAATATATATAAAACTGGTATGTAATTATTATTAGAAGAATAAATTTTAGATAGTTAATATTATGTATCATCAAATTACCCACAGATTGAATCTGAAGTGTCCCAAAAGTCCAGTTAGTTATTGAATTTAAAGATCAGTTGTGAGTGAATAGTTTCTCTCATTGTGTGAATTGTGACTTGTTTCCCTTAGTTGAGGTTTCCGCTTACTTAAAATGTTTTTGGGAAATATTTTTATTAAATATAATCAATGAATATGTTCTGTAATCAAACTCAGCAAGCCAGTAGTAGCTTTGTGATTGAGGGTGAACCGATATATTGATGTTCCAGTGGCGATGAATTGAGTTCCAGTGGCGGTGCCAGACCAAATGTAGACGTCGGCGATATCAGCTTTGCGAGGCCTCTTTCATTTCCCAGTCAGAAGGAAAACGATAAATAGATTGAGACTGATGAATATGTAAATTAAAGTATTTTTGGTGTTTTCTGTACCAAACTTTATTTAACAATTTTACATTACATTAAAATGTCAGTTCAATTTGAATTCCAAACAAGAACTGCAACTTAAAACTAAACTTAACTAAACAAAAGCTCCACTCCGCTCTCTCTCGCTTCTTTCTCTTCGCCCCTCGACCATTTCGCCGTCGCTGCAGCCAGTGCATATTTGCATTAACACAAACATGGACGATGCAGCTCGCTGCTGTTTCTCGTTCCCAACTCAGCTCTCCCAATGCTCCAGCTCAGCTTCTCTGCCGATATGCAGAATTAAGCGAACGAGTCTTTGGATTTCGTGACAAGCAACTATTTCGGCATAACTTGTACTCGTATATAAGTTTTATTGCTAATAAAATGTTGACAACAATACAATCACAACAAAATAAACAATCACAAATTAAAATAAACGAATTTTTCGGCTTTTAGCCCCATTGACTTTTTCCAGATTATGTCACAGTTAACACCAGCAGCTATTTCCGCTTCAATTGACAGAACTGATCATCGTGCTTCCCAAGTAGGTTTTAATCAATTTTAACTTTGAACAACTTCTCCCAGCAGAAGCTGTACTGACTGGAACTGTGAGCATTATTCTGATTGTTATGTAAACATTTGGAGATACTTCCTCCAAATTCTATTCTAAAATGTACTGGACAAGTTGCTTTGCATCGTTGAGGGAGTTTAGTGAATTGGATTTTAAAAGCTGGAGCTCCTCCTACAGTTCATAAGGTTGTATGTCGCTGTTTTCACCTTCTTGAAGTATTGCACCTAAATCATTAGCATGCTTGCATTTCACTCTGAAAAGAGCTCATTGATTTTATTGATAAAGCCGAAAAATGTTTTGGCTATTGTAGAAGAGTTCGCTGCATCTATCAAAAGCAAATTCCAACTGTGGTATCCGCATGGCGTGAAGAATTCTCTTGGATTCATATTGAGTATTCTAGTTCTGACACCTTTATTAATGCCGACCATATTGGTGCCGTTCTCATCTCCCTGTCCTCGGCAGTTTTGGGTATATAGGCCATTTCTTTCTAGTTCTTGTAATATTGTATTTGTTAAATTCTCTCCCGCTGTTTCTGCGACGCTAATAAACCCAACAGAATGTTCCTCTATCGCTCCAGTTAAGGAATTGCAAAATCTTAATATTATTGACATTTGTTCAACACGGCTCACATCCCTGGTGCAATCGGGCAAGAAGGCGAAGTATTTTGCTTGTTTAACTCTGTTTAAAACTTCGTCAATAACGGATTTAGACATTACTGTAATTAATTCATTTTGGATGGCATTGCTCAGATAATGTTGTTTGTTGTTTTTCATTAATATGTTGCCGGTGCTTCCGTAGTGTCAGATCGTATTTGGATAATAATTGTAAAAGGTCTGTAAAATTGCCAATGCTGCGCTATCATTAAGGTTAACTTTTTTTGCGAGGCCCCCTCAGATGCGAGGACGTCTGCAGTCACCGACACCTAGAGCCGCCACTGTTAAGTTCTACCGCCGTGACCAAAGAAGACATTTTAGAAGGTTTATGTTCCGTTAAATCGAATGCTGTTGGTCATGATAATATAATTTTTAAATTATAAAAATTATACTTCTAAACATACTTTCCACAGTCCTGCAAATTTAAAATTTTTCTTTAACCTCATCCGTGTTTACTGACATGTGGAACGTGGCCCATTTAACTCCAATTGCTAAAAACTCAACATCCAATTCGCCATCACATGTTCGACCTATAAGTATTCTGCTTGTTCTATCGAAGATTTCTGTGACGTTGGATATCTTGACAAACATAAACTAGTCTCTGATTATCCATCTGAAATATAGAACTGGCCACAGTTGCACCACAGCAATGCTCAAAGTTTTGGAGGACATTCGGCCAGCGTTGGATAGGTGTGATTTGACTATTCGCTGTTGGATTTATGTAAGGCATTTGACACAGTTGAACACAATATTCTCTTGCAGGAGTTAAAATGGTAGTTTAGTTTCTCTGAAGGAGCAAATGCTGCTACTAAAAAAATACTCAGCTAACCGGTGTCTAAAAACACAGGTTTGACCTTAGAAGCTTTCGTTCAGAGGCGCCACAAGGATTTTTACTTGGTTCGGTTCCATTGTTGTAATAATGTATACATTCACTTGTAATCGGGTCATGCTCAGATTCATCAGTCTCGTCCAATCGGCTTATCAGAGGATTTAAGTTTTAGAATCACCGAAGGCCTCCATGCGGTCTACTTATGGGCATGTCATATTAATAGAAAACGCTATAAGTATTGCCCAATGCTCACATATAAAATATTGTCGCCCACAGTTGGTCCTGGGACATACACCAATTAAATTTGAGTTCACTGTTACCAGTGTCTTGGCTACAAATTCAACCCCTTTGAGTTGGTCAGACTATGCTAACTACAGTGGCAAAGATTAGATTCGATTGCGAGTTCGTAGGCATTTCCAAGAATTTCACATTATGTCCCGGTATCCACATTATCCACGCAAATATGATTAGAATGTCCCGAATTTTGCATATTGTTTCGTCTCCATGGAATGGGTTTTGAACTGCTTTGATAAACTACTGTGAGTTGGAGCTTACGATATACTTTCCCTTTGATATTTTGCAATATGTTAATGCTTCGACTTCGGCTGTAAAAATCGAGGAGTATGCAAGTGGTTCAGACACTTGGAGTACTTCCATGTTAGCATTTTTCATCGCAATTCCGGAACCTTTTCTTTGAGCCGTCAGTTTACATGAATTTCCATCCACAGTTTAACCAAGAATGTTTTCCATTATATTTTATGTTGATTCCAATTAGCTTTGCAGTGGATATTATTTTATGTGTAGTGGAAGGTAGACGTACTATTTTCCCCTTAGCTATATATATTGCCTATTATTGGGTTTTCCGAGGAGTATATTATGCTTGGAATCTGCCGTGAAGTGAGCCATCCCATTATCATTTTGCTCAAATTTCCGGCTTCTGTTAGTCAGTGATGTGGTCCGAAATGCACCCAGACAGTAAAGTATAATGAGGTGTGTGAAGTACACTGCCACCAGAAATATCTGTTGTATTACCCTCTGGTACTAGGATATCCCTATAAAGTCTCATCTAACCATGAAGCCCTTACGAATTTCAGGATGTCGGCTGATTCAAGTCGTGCCATTGAACATTCTAGTACTTGAAAAGAACACAGGAGCTTTTTCCTTTTGTGCATCAACACCCCAAAAATCCCAATTATGTGCTCTGGTGATTCAGTATCCTCCGCACAGAATCTGCACATGGGTGTTGCTATAATTCCTAGCTTGCTCAGATGTTCTTTGAGCCTACAGTGTCCAATCTGATTCCCGGCAAAAATGCTTAGTCTATTCTTGGATAGTCCAGTGTAAGACTTGAATCTTTTGCTGTTGTAGTTGCCTAACAAGAGTCTAGATTGCCTTAAGCTAACGTGGATTGAAAAAAGTTTCCGTGTTGCACAGTTCTCATATTATCTGAGTACGTTTCCCCATGCTCCTCTTTGTATCCCACAAAAGAGTTCTGGTCCTCCTATATTTGTGGAAGCTCCTTCTCTGGCAAGTTCGTCTGCCTGCTCGTTACCTTGGATCCCTACGTGTCCTGGGACCCAGAAAAGGCTGACGTTGTTATCTTTGCCTAACTGGTTTAGTTTCTTAAGACTTCCCATACCATCATACACTCTGCTTCGTAAGAGCTTGTGATCGAATGGCTGCTTGACTGTCCGATAATTTGGATGTGTCCCGTCTTTTGTATTTCCTACTCAAGTTCAACAATTTAAGATAATTTCGTCAGGGTTCCCTTGGCATTCTATGCTCGCTTCTCACAGTTTCGTAGTAGTTCATCAACCACCAGACTCCACATTAAGGGTGAAATAACCCCTCCTCGTGGACATCCTCTGGTTGTGTTTATAACTATGGTTTCCCCTTCCGTATATGTTTCTGCCGATATTGTATGTAAACCATAAAGAAAATATAAAGCAAAAAGTTAATGTACTTTGAACGTTATAAAGGGTGCATCACACGACGCTATTATAATGGCTCGTTCACATTTCAACAAGAGGCTCAATTGGGAATACAGATATATAGAACGCCACCTTATAGTAGCACTGCAAACGGGCAAGCGCATCCAAGCATTTTCACTCAACCTTGTCTGAAATCATGCGATGTCTGAAGGTCGATAGAATTCATAGGTCTTTTTCGGAACTATTGGAACGCTCAGTTAATTAATTTCTCAATTCATTCCAGTACTAACCAGAAACCGGCTACAGCATGCCCCTCGTACTATTTGATCAATTTATATGCTATTGGGGGCAGGAGCTGGCTGACAAGGGTGTCCGTTGAAATGCAGTCAACTGCGGTTTTGAAGTAACGGATCTGACTGAAGAGATCTGTGCAAAATTCCAATTCCATGACTGGCGAGCCAATTGGTGTTTGACGGGGGACGACATGCAAAGTGCTTACGATACAAAATAGATTAGACTTTCCCAGTATTTTGAAAATTGTATTTCTTTGTAGAAGTTATTCCTAAAAATATATTGCTTGACTCTTGATTGCGCAAATTCCGGGCTTTGGATTCATTATTGAACTTAGGATTCAATTGATTTGTTTAATTTTTATGTGGTTAGTCTATTTATATCATCTAAGGCCGTATTTAAACCCATATCATAATGGAAGGAAACAAGTAATATATAAATAAAACCTTATTTTGTATGTATAACATTTTCCAGTTGTTGTTAAGTTTTTTCCTATGTCCTAAATTCAGGGTAGCACACATTCCTCGCAGTTAAGGCAAACCCCATAAATGCTGAAAAGATCAGACAGCCCTTCGGTTTTCCACCTATGGTTGGAGACGCCCGGACAACCATCTCATCCGTATCATGGCAGCTGCGGAGGCCCACCCTGGTGGCATAGTGGCCAAATAGACAATGTCCTGTCAAAGCTTCAGAACAGAGGCAATATATTGCCAATTAAGGGATTAGCTCTTTAGTGTTTCTTTAATCAAAAGAAGGCCAGAGCTACCTAGTCGTAGTACATGTGCCGTTCTTTAGCCACCCTCTGTTGCCCTGTTCGAGGAAGCCTGTAGTAATATGGTATTTGCAGGTAGTGAGAAGTCTTCCCGCTATGCGGGTGTAAGTTAGGGTAGTTAGATTCGTGCCCCGTCTAGCAAGTTTATCAGCAGCATAATTCCATCTTATGTCACAATGACCTGTAGATGTAGGTTACGGTTGCCAGATCAGCCTGGCTATCAAGAAAACTTGCACATGGTCGTCTGACAAATTATACTGTTTCAGTAGTGACAGAGCTTTAAAGATTGCATTCATCTCGTCCTGGCTGATGCTGCAGTAGTCTGTGATTCGGAAGCTTTCATTATGTTGAATACTTTCGCATAATACACCAGCACCAAACCTCCAGCCTGGAGCCATCATTGTAGAAACATATTCCTAGGTCCAACACCTCTTTCCGTTCCTATTCTCGCCTACTTGGAATTTGTGTGAGATGTGTTTGTATAAGACTATGGCTGAAGCCTATTCGAGTCCATCTGCTAAATTTATTGATTCTCGTAGGTAAGAGGCAGACATCTGCTTACCTACTGGGAGAAGGTGTCAAAGGGAGTAATGTCCTTTTGATGGCATTATTCTCAAGGCTCCAGTTGTAATAAGCGCCGCCGATGTTTGTACGGAATCCATCGTCTTGATATGGCCTCATTTTTTGTAGGGCCGTCTACCAGACGAGGACAACGTTGAAGAGTATGGGTGGAATAACCGATATAAATATCTTTGTCATGATTTCGTTTCCAGACTCCATTTCCTACCTATTGCTCTTTTGGAGATATAAAGTGCTACTGCAGCTTTACGAGCTCATTCGAGCGTTTAGGCATTCTAGTTTAGCTTTCTATCCAGCACAAGTCCGAGGTATCTCGACTGTGCTTTAATGCCCAGCATAGTGCCATTCAACTTGGATTCACTGAAGGGGGGTAATTTGGTACTTCTTAGTGAAGAGGACAGGGTCAGTCTTTGAAGGGTTAAACTGCAGATCGCTACTAGAGCACCACGAGGAGAGCTTGTTACGGGCCCCCTGGATTATATCGACTAAGAGCACATCGTCAGAATATCCCACTAGCTCACTCGGTGGTGTTAACTTATAACGGCAGATTATTTAAGGCTACACATTTTCAAAATCGATTTAATCTAAATTGTTAGATATTTTTTTTTATTGTGTTCCTTTAGAAAAGGACTTTCAAATGTAGTTTGCAACATTAACTTAATAAAAGTGGTTGGGGTCACAAAGACTCATCGGATTCACCATTTCGAGCATCGACAAAAGTCCCATGAGACTTCAGCCCCAAACACTCATGATCTTGACTTTCACAATCAGCTGTTAAATCCAAACATATGAAGCCCAGTATTTGCGAGAATACATGGCTTTCGTGACTTGCCAGCGAGTTGCGTATTTTCCACCAGGGATCAATGTGAATTTTTAAAATTTTACAATTTATTTGGATCAATGTGAATTTATTCTAGATAGAAAAAAATTTTAATAATATTTAAATAAATTCACCTTGGATTACATTCATCTTTTTATAGTATTTCCTTGATTATCTTGATTGGTGAACGCGATTGATCTAAGATAAGAATTGACTTTACTGTACTTCAATTTATCCTGGCTGGTGTCTGTCCCCAGTTTTTCTTCACAGGTATCCATTTACGCCACCAAAGTGTAATTGTAAATACAACTGGAATTAGGCAAATGTTTTATATAATATATTGTTACGTAATTGCCCTCCTGCCAATTTACTCTAACTCTCTATACTCGGATTCGTACCACTGGATTGTGTAGTAATCAAACAATCGCTTGTTAAATTAAAATAATTAACTTTATTTAAATATTGCAATTTACACACTTAATATTAGGCTTAAAATTTAGTTTATTACAATTTGCACTCTATTTAATAATTCATTAATCACTTTATTACTTCTCAATCACAATTACAAATGTTGCTGCTTCGATTAAAATGCGCGATGTATACACTGTTACGTTTGCTTTTCCACTGCGTCTCGACTTTGTGTGGTGGTTTATATACCTTTCGAATGGTTGAAGTAGTCAATTCTAGAATCTTCCCTACACTATAAAATAAGTTTCTGGAATATTCTCGAATCTTATCTACACTTATCGAATTTTGTCTCTCGAATATTATCTACACAATAAAAGAAGTTTCAAGAGGGTTCTTGAGTAAGCTTTTTTCGAGTAGATCGTGTCTTGACTTATATACATAGGGTGGTGCATTCATTGTCAAACTCCAAATGGGATCCTAAAAGTATGCAATCATTTGTGTTTCAATATTGAACATAAATGATTGCATACTTTTAGGATACCTCTATTAAGTTCAGTTACTACGGGAGAGGTGTATATAAGTAAAGACACAGTCTTTTCCAAAAAAAAGCTTACTCTAGAACCCTCTTTCGAGGTGTATATAAAATCTGAGAATGTTCTGGAACTTCTACCGAAGTGTACGGAATGTTCTAGAATATTCTACTTCAACCATAAGAAAGGTATATAAGCCACCACACAATTAAAGTCGAAATGCGGTTGAATAGCAACCGTAACAGTGTGTATATCGGGCATTATTTCACTTGTAGCCGTTACAGTATTAAGAAGTGATAAAGTGATTTAATGAATTAGTAAAAATCTCAATTAACTCTTAACTAGGCATGAAGGCTTCTCCAACGCTTTCGATTCACAAGAAAATAATTATTAGCGAAATTAGCTGGTTCAAGTCAATGAAAAATCGAAACATTCTAAAAAAAGTTCAGCCGTGAATTCTTTGATTGTAAGCCGAATTAAATATTTGTTCACTACTGCGAAACATGTTGGCGGATTGCTTTGACAGGAAGGCGTGCCAAACACTCAATTTATCGTCACCACACACGGAACACTAAGTGCGCCCTAGAACCAGAGCCCATAGAGACGGGACACTTAAATGTCAAATTTTCTGACGATTAAAAAAAGTGTTTGTTTATCATTAGTTGGCTATATGGATAGGTTTGTTTATCATTGGTTAACCAGAATTCTGAAGAAAATCAGCCACACTTCTACAGTTTGGTGCATGTGTAAGTGTGCGCAAAACAAGAGCCATTTCTCTGTATTCTCTAGACAGCACGGTGTACGAATGAGTACACAAAACAGAATGCGTGAGGGAATGTCGCAAATTTACACCACCTCTGCGTGTGCGCCTTGAGTCCAAAGAAGTCGTATGAATATGAATATGAAATAAGAATAAGTTAGAAGCAAAACACAAAACAGTCAAAAATAAAGGGCAAAATCCACGGAGAGGCATTGTGATAAAAACATATTTTCAAAGGTGCGTAAAATATGACTAGAATATTTGGTTTGGTAGACAAAAATGCACTGAAACAAAGTTGCGAAGTTCAATAAATAATATATAGTGGATATAGAAGTGTACTTAAACTATTTCTATTGGTAAAATAATATTATTAAGGTACAACTTTTAAGGAATAGCGGGTACAGGAATCAAATATCTGGCCTATGCCATCTAATAAACATCCTGAGTTTCGCTTCCGAAGGCTTTCTTTCTCTTTAAGTCGTGTCGCATGAAGTAGAACACTCCAAGTTCGGTTGCAGTATAATTCGGTCTCATTTAGTGCAATTGCAACGCATACAGAAAGGGGCGGAAAGCTGCACTATCAAAATTATAGGGCAGCGAACACACCAAATGTGATTACTTAGTCTCGGTCAAAGTTCATACGCGCTATGATCACAGTTAACTGAGCCAGTGCTCCTGTCAACTGAGTGCAGTAATCTTGGCATCGAATGCTACCCAAACTATGTTTTGCGAAAATTGACGTATGTCCAACATTTGGTGTGTGGTGTGACTAGTTTCACTAGTCTCAGTACATGGAAGAGGAGGGGAATTGATTTGTGAATAAATCTGCTCGCCTGACTCAGTCTGTGCTCGTCATTCTTGTTCTTAAACCACACGTCAACTGCTGTAACAAAATCTGAAAAGTGCTTTAGTTTCTTATTTAGTATATTTCATATGCAAAATACACGATATCATTGATTCAGTGGATTTCTAATGAGGTACTAGTAACGTAACCACAAAACTTGAATTGGCATGGAATGGGAATACTTTTCTGCTCTGTATTTTATGTATAAATTTCCCTTATAACAAACATTTCTTTTGCAGTTGCTCACAATGAGTGCCGAGGCAGAATTCCTAACGACATACGAATCCATAAAGGGGGCCTACAAGGATGCCATGAAGAATGTGGATGAGGCAGTTGATTACGAAGAGAAAGAGCGTCCAGGAGAGGCGATTGCGGCATACGAAAGTTGTCTAAAAGTCATCGATGATGCGTTTGCTAAACCGGTGGGCTTGCCGGAAAATATTGACGCAGTGGAACCCGAGTGGAATGATGCTTGCACCATCATACAAAAGCTGAAGAGTGCGAAAATAGAAATCTCCTACCGTTTGAAGATATTGCGTGCGCAGAATGGACTGGAGGACGGTGCAGCTGTAGACGCGTACCAAGGCGATGAAATAGACTCGGATAATTCAGAACCAGTCCGAAAAAAGAAATCTGTGCAACTTGAGAATCCGCAGACATACTTCGATATAAGGAATTCCAGTGGCAAATCAAAAACTTATAGACAAATAATTGCCGGTTTGAGAGAGGCGATAGCCATTAAAGACAGTGGCATACAACTCGATAGAGTTTTTGAGTTTCAGGGTAAGATGTATCACATTCAACCGAGTGGTGACGTCTCCACGATTATGGTATTTGGGCTCAAAAATCAAGTAATATCTGCAGAAAAATTAAATAATAAGTTTGGCTTGCAGGGTGAAGTTACCATTTCACTAGCAATGTGCACATGCATTGCGGGCGATAAATATGATTATCTGAACGGCATTTATTGTATACAGTGCGCTATTCCTCCCGAGATGCTACCACCGAGAGATGATAACGAACAGGGTAGCATGGTTTGGATATATCCACTGATACCCACAATCACGAACTGCTACCGAACCGATTATGGCGCTTTCATACTGCCCGACATGGAGTCTGATGTACCTGGCACTGCGTTTGGGATTATAATTGTAGATCCCAGTAATGACACTGGTAGTAACAATGATATGGAGCAAATATTCTTGGACCTGCTTGAGGCTGTGCTTGATGGTACAGTTGACAAGTTTGAGACACAAGGTCCACGCGATGCCAGCCAACAGGTGTCTACGCACATTGTTACTGCGGCAGATTTCGTAGCACGCAATTTGGTGAGAGGTGCAGAAAAAACTGCCGAACTTATGATCAAAAGCACACCTTACATCATGTCGAAAATGGAACCTGCTCCAGCAGATGCTCCGCCCGTTTCAACAAAGTTACAGACTTCCGTGGAAGTGGCTAAAAATGTGACTAGTGTTGCGGCGGGCGTTACCGGTTGGGTGTCAGGTAGAGTCGGAACGGCTTCAATGGCTTTGGGTCGTTATTTAGCTCCTCACATTCATACACAAGGCGCCACATTGCTACAAAAAGGATTCGGCTATGACAGCATGGAAGCAAACAGCAAAATGGAAGGTGCAATGGCAATAGTCGCCGACGCTGTAGAAGGGTTCAGCACCATTTACAACGGTCTCGAAACATCGGCGAAAATATTGGGCAAGAATTTAAGCGACAACTCGGTGAAAATTATCGAACACAAGTGAGTGGTTAATTCCCAAGATATGCACAGTATTATGAATTGTATTACATTTATTTAACTTCAGGTATGGCCCTTCAGCCGGTAATGTGGCTTCTGGCACCTTCGACACAATCGGCAATGCGTTTAATGTCAGCCAGAACGTAAATTACATGACACCCAAGGGTATAGTTAAGAAAATCGCAAAGAATACTGGAAAAGCTGTCGTGGAGGATTACAAACAAAATCCTTCACCTGAACTGTCTCACTATGTACCTGCAGGCACCCTGTATCCGAACCTACGTAGTTTAAAGAACAACTAAGGTTACAAAATGGAACAGCGATTAATACTCGGATGATACGGCTAATTTTAATTTGTTATTTAATTATTTTTAAGCTAAGTGAAAAGTGCAAAAAAGCAGTTCGATTTGAATGTACGACAAAAACGTCGCACAGAGTAACTCATTGTAAGGTTTACCTAATAATTGTGGTAAATTTGACTTATGCCAATGTTATATATATATAATAAAATATATTTAATCTCAGACTATCTTCGAAAATATATTTAATCTCATACTATCTTCGAATAATCCTGCTTCTTTAGAATCAATGATCCTAAAAAGAGCAATGTTTCATGACCAATTTTATGCTACTGGAATTGGCTTCGGGTTGAGAGATGATATAAGTGCGGTGAAGATGAAATTTGTCCACTGAAAAAGAATTCAATTGCAGCAGAAGTTCAGTCACAGGAAGAATTCCACTGCAGCAGAAGTTCAGTCACAGGAAGAATTCAATTGCAGCAGAAGTTCGGACACAGGAAGAATTCAATTGCAGCAGAAGTTCAGTCACAGGAGGAATTCAGTGGCAAGAGGATTTCAATCATAGGAAGAATTCAGTCAAAAGGAATCCAGAAGCACTCAAATAGGACGATAAAATTGGATAGTGAAATATAATAAATAAAATATTCTAAATTCGAGTCATTAATTTCTGTTACGAACCCTGACAATCCGGCGAGCGTAGCCCCGGCCTTACAGGAGATTCATTACAGTGCGTACAGCTCCAGTATGATTTTATTTTAGCAGCGTGCCCCTACCTTGGCAGGATCATCATTTTGTACAGAAATTACCATTTTAGAGATAAATTGGAGATTATTGGGTAATTATTAAAACCACGCCCAAAGAATATGGTAAAGTTAAATCTTTGGCGATATTGGATCTATATAACATAGTAATAGATGTTATCTTTGTAGGCACGTGTTTCATACTAATGAATACTGTGTGGCAGGCTTATGAGCTGTTATGCCCACTGTGAGCACCATTTACCCAGATTCGATCTAGATTCATGGCCTTACTAATATTCCTCTCTAGTCGTCCCTAATGCAATAATTTATAAGCGATATTTTCTCAATCGCACTTATAGGAAAGCTTCTCGTAGAATCGAAAACATTCTGGAAATCAGTAAACTACTAGGAATATTGAGCGGCTGCGAAAAAAGCACGCTTAGAATGATTGGCGCTTTTGGATTCCGCATGGGTCACAAGTCCCATTCCTTTCCAAAAGTCCAGCCATTTGGTAGTTTTTATGAAGCAGTTGACAGAGCTTATTTTTTTGTTTGGAATGTCACTCAGGGAGTCCAGAAAGTAGTCACCCAGGAAAATGTATGTCCTTTTGACACGCACATATCAGGTTAGATGGACTTTTTGGAGATATTACATCTTTTGTGCGCTTGACTTCTTTTCAGGCCACGTTAGTCTAGCTATTTTGGTACTACTCCTCCAGACCAGCTCCCGCCCGCTGCGTCTAAAGATATTGTGTTAATTAGTAGCTTATGGGAATAACGAGGTTTTGCGTAACTGGCTGAATCGGTATTGTAGTACCCTCTCGGCCAAGTTCATACGCTTCTCAGTTCCCTAGAATATCCCTGTGGCCGGAAACCCAGCTCAGATGCAAACGAGTCTGCTTAGATATCTCGCCTATAGATTTGCGGTAGTTCCTGACGGCTTTTAATGTGATAGAAAACTACTAAGAAATATTAGCTTAGAAAACAGAGATTCAGCTGCAAATTGAAAGCAGCAGTGAAACTTGATAAGATTATTAAACAAGGTAACTTATACGAATAATACTTGTTTCTACCAATTGATTGAAGAAAATGACGTAGACCACAGAGTAGAGTAAAACAAAACTAAGTGAAACCGGAACGAATTAAATTTGAGTAGTTTTCTCCATAGTTTCAATAATTGGCTTCTCCTGAGCACACCAGCACACTCCTTATGAATCTAAACGAAGGACCGAGCGAAACGAAACGCAACAGCAGCAGAGCGGCGAAGAACGGACTGACGCTATTCGCTTCACTTGTATTTTCACTGCTTTGGGTTTGTGTCCTTGCTGTAAAGCATTTGACACCTTTTTGAATTCGAGGCAAGAGTCGTGTATCGATACAAAAGTTTATTGTGTGTGCGCTACATTCGGCGTCGTTCGTCACTGATCTATGAGAGCGGTGCGCTTCTCGTGCCTACTATCCAGTATAACTGTTTTGTATTTTTGACTATTATATGCATTAATTAAAGCACCTTCCAGTTCGAAGGTTATTACAATTAAATGTAGAAGTTTTTCTGCTTTCATACAATATTTATTCGTTTTTTACCATAAACACTTATGAGTGATTATTTCAAGTTCAATTTCATATACAGGGTCCTATTGTATACATAATAACATTGTTTAGATACATAAATTTGATTTATATATAAATATATGGAAAATAAGACGCGTTTGTTAATTTAGTTTGACTAAATCGCTTTCAATAAAATCATAGGTATACAGTTCAGTTTGTATGAATTTCAATAATTACATTTAAATAATACATTATTCACATACGTGTGGTATATTTGACTGGTGCATTTTCGTGTTTACAATGAGAACTGGGCATAAAAAGTTTAGATAATTCATTTATTCTCAATGAAACTTGCTAAATGAAGTTTTAAAAGGAGGTGTAACCCAATGAATATACAGATCCATTCAGCTACATCAATTTTGGCTGAACAGAATATTAAATTGGATCGACCATTAAAGTATTTAATTACTAAAATATATATAATAAATAATTTCTTTCCTATAATATAGTTAACAAAATGAAAGAAAAAAGTGTACAAGTGCAAACTGTTTTTGGCATTTTCCTTAATGTTGTTGTAATTTTTATTTGTTGTATATTTAAAAGTATAGTTTATAATATATGTACAAAAGCAGACGCAGAGCTATATAGTTGCATTGTGCTATTGAAGGTTAACCAATTTCGATTGGTTTCAGCGTAGCACTGCGAACTCAAACACTTAACTGTATGAAGTTATTATAATATATAAACTTTGATATTTAGATATAGTTTCACGCAAAATCATCCCTTGGAAAAAAGCCCCAGTGGGTTTGGTTGATCGGAATTCGGTTGGTCCATTGGAGTTTGCACTGAGATTAGCATCTCTTCAAATTCATTGCAATAGTGCACACACACACACAATGCCGAGCATGAATAGAATAGAATGAAGTTGAATTTCGATGCCATTGTACGCAGATTGCATTGTTAAATAACGTTAACACCACGAGAAGAAAGGACTTTTATTTTGGAAGCGTTGCGTAAATGAGAGGAATCTGTTGTTGGTGCTGCGCGATCTGTGTGACATTGGAGATATAAATAAAATGTTTATTAGATATAAAAACTGTTCGCACCTTTCCACAACGACCGCAGGCATTTGAACCAACTGCAATGGCGATTTTCCATCTTTCAGAGCCTGTGTTAAATTCAAAATTTGGCCACGCATCACAGACATTTGTCGCTCGAATAGTCTTCTGTCGAAAGCTTTGTCTTGCTGCAGAATAACACAAAATGGGTTACAAACATTTAGGAACACATTCCTTCCATCAACGGAAATGGAAATATTTTACTCACTTGAAACAGGTAAAACAAATCAGTGCAGATCTCTTCAACGAAATTCATATCGGACAACTGGGCCAGCACGTGTTCTTTTGTCTGATCACTGAAAGGCACTTTGGCCTGGGGCAACCAAGCCCAGTGATAAGGGTAGGCTCGCCACGAATCTGGATGCTTGAATGGAAACGCTAAACCATTATCGATGGCGGCTATTTTTATTTCCGGTGGTTCCACAATATTCCAATCATTTCCCCTCGTTGGATAGGTAAATTTGCTACGGGAGTTGGGTTTGACTACACCGGGACATGGCGCCTGACTTTTATCGGGACATCCCGAAGTAGTTGCTGTCTCCGACTCAGACCCGTCTGGATCTGGCGTAGGCGGTTCTAAAGCCACAATTGGCGCTGGTTCTGCCACTGAGATGGCCGAAACTCTAGCTGCGAGTCCGAGCTGAAACGCCTCGTTTATTGTGGTCCTACCTTCCGCCATTATAGGTAAATCGTATTTGATTAACCAATTATCGTTCCCGCGATCTGTGTTGCGTATTATATAGTCGAGAACGACAAGACGTTCAAATTGCAACTGAAATGAATGAGCGATTGAAGGCGACAGTGTTTCATGTTCGAAACGTCGCAGCCAGTAATCGGCGTCTTTGTACCCTTCGACAAAAAGTTGAAAGGAGCCAGTCTAGAAAATAGCCACCATTTTATATATAAATAGAGTTTTAAGATGCGCAACTGCTTCAATGGGAATTACCTTAAGTGGTAGAGTCATGCGATTAAAGTGCGCCGAGGGATAATGCAACTTTATGCGTGCCTTCAATTTGGCCTTTTGTCGATCAATGCGCGCATAGTTGAAGGTGTCGGCCACTAGACGCACAACGCGTGTATTTGGCACCACATTCAGTAGCAGTTTGCGGTCAACTAAGCTGGCACCCGCTTCGGAGAGATATCTGAAATTTAAAGGAACAAATACAATAATTATATAACAATAAACGTAGCCAATTGGTAAGTTATTTCATTTACCCCTGATTTGGTATTAAGCAGCCACGTCCGAAACAACAAGGAAAGCATAGTTTTTGCATCCATTTGGTCCATTTCGGGTTCAACATGCCATAAGGCTCCTCATCTTTGGGTTTGAAAACAGCCAAAATTTTCTAAATTGTGAAAAGAACAGTCATTAACAGATCTGTGCATATATCTGTATATATATCTGCGCAAATTGAACTACTTTTAATAATTTGTGCGACTTGCGAACCAAAATTCACCAAAGTATGCTCTATTGATGAATTCCCCGTTAAGAAGTCGAGAATAACTTTTTTCTATGCTCTTGTTTCAAAAAAACTCCGATTTACCAAGGACTCCCAACGTTTTAAGGAGTCGATGACAATCTTTGTGCACAAGATTAAGTCCGAGACTATATCGACAAGTGTCAATCTAGTCATTTAACATCCGCTCATCAGACTCATGCATTGAGGAACGTTTATACTAGAGCCTTTCACCGATATATCTTTGTATATAGTAACATATTCGTGTGTACTTACTCCGGTAGCATTCTTCACGAAATACGACCCGCTACTACCCTGATAGATGCGCTCAGGCATAACGCCCTGTTCAATGGCATATTCAGTCTCTACGACTATATCCGTGAAGGCTGGATCATCTGCCGAATTAAGTTAAAAAGTATTAATAAAAATGCGCATTCAAAGTGTAAAAACTATAAATAAAAAATACTAAAATTTTCTGAAGCAATTCGTGCGCAGCACCATAACACGTAATTTCCTTTTGTTGTTCGGCAATTGAAAATATCCACAAGGACACAACATGTCCGTTGCAACGCTCACCGTTCACTATCCTTTAAGTTGGCAACAACATGGAAGCAGCTGCCACTGCAATTAAATTAACATGCCGTGTTCTAGGCAGCAGGAGGAGGCATCAATTAAATGTTCGTAATTATTAATGAAGTAGTACTGGGAATTTTTTAAGCCCTACACCAAGTTAGTTTATAACCAAGGCCGTGGTAGATAAGGTGATCGAAAGTTCCAATTCTTGCTGTGGTTACATTATTAAAAGTTAACAAAGTAGGACGAATACCAAAGATTCCTATTCTTGTTGTTGTTTATATTTTATAAAGATTGGTGGAGGGATAACCAATGTCAAAAAAGTTCCTATTCTTACGTTGTTATTTTATTAAAAGCGATCCAAGCATAACATATGTCAAAAAGTTCCAATTCCTAGTCTTGGTTTGTTGTTATTTTATTAAAATTAAACAAATTTATTATCAACCAATTCCACTCCAACAATTTTTTAAGATTGTGGAAACGCGAATAATTTCCCCACCAGATTCAGCATAGGAGTATGGGAAACGAGTAAGAACTCCCGTAGAATGCACTCCTGCAAGACTTAACTCCAAGAGGAAGATTCCAACAAACACTGTTGTACTTACTCCATTTTTATCAGGCAGATTCGAACAAACACAGTTGTACTTACTCCATTATTATCAGAGGAAGAGTCGAACAAACGCTGTTATACTTACTCCAGAGAGCGCTCAATAGGTTGCTCAATAGTGTCGTAAATCTGTCAAATATTAACCCAAATAAAACGGCAATTCTGATCTACACAAAAAAAGGGGATGGGAATAGAGTCGTATTACTTGAAGTATCTCTCTTTGGTGAAATAAGCTTCTCGAAAGAAACGTTACTGATGTGGAACAATCATTTGGACCATCGAACCAGAATTATCCACATTATGAATTAACAGAAGATTAGTTGAGAAAAGTTTCGGCTTAAGCCTTTGGGCGTGTAGGCTTTAAAAGAACCATCATTACCTGGATTAGGTAAGGTTTGGGTTTAGGTGGTTGTCTAGGAGTTGAAGTTGTTGTCCAGAAGACACACTTGGAAATGTGGAGCCCAATTTTGATAACACAAGTTAAGGGATATATTGATGAATGTCTCGTTGTGTGGGGAGCCTTACTGAAGCTTGAAATTAACACGAATCTCCCCAAGTCTTTTATATTGATTGATTTGAGTTCGTCCAGGTTATTGAAGAGGGAGCCCTTTAGGGGTTTCCATCTGTGCTTGGAGAAGGCTGGACGATGGCAGAGTAGATTGACTACTGTGTCTGCCTAATCCTCATCTTGGCAGCTGCGATAGGAGTTAAGCAGTTCTTTAATGTGTCTGAGATTAAAGGAAGGCTAGCGCTGTCGAGTCGTACTACAGGTGCTTTCCTCCCGCCACCCTCTTTTACCTTGTTTGAGGAAGCTAGTAGTGACCGAGTGTATGCAGGCAGCGAGAGTATTTCCGCTTTGCGGGTGTAACTTAGGGTTGTTAGAATTGTGCCACGTCCTGCGAGTTCATCAGCAACACAGTTGCCTGTCATGCCACAATGACCTGGAGATATGGTGTTTGTGTACCAGCTCTTGGAGAACAGAGCGTCAGATAAAGGAGACTATCTTCGAGGAGGCTGATAGTGAATATTTTTACATATTCCAGTACCCGTTTGATGGAGCAAGGTTACACAAATGAAGACGCTGAACCAGCTGCCTAAGTTGCAGCTCAAAAGCCTGCGTAGATCGTGGATCGAAGAGAACTACACCCACCACTACTCTGGAGCTACTTTTAAATATACAGCATAGAAGAGCACACATATTGTGCCACTGCGAGGCTCTAGCTGAGAATACTCGCAACAGTCCCAATGTTGGCCTCTGCTGACATTCTTAATCTTAAATAACTTAATCTTTAAGGTAAATAACCTCCTAAACAAATAATAAATACTCATAATAAGTGATATGGAAATTATTTACAACATTTTAAGCGTGAAGAAGCGCGATCATTAAAATTGAATAAGTCCAAGGTGTTCTTTTTTATGAATAACCTGAATTGCCCTTCCATATATATGAGCCGAGATCAGCATCGCCAGGAGAATTTCGATATTCCTTTGCGAACAATGAAAAAACCACTAGAATGAGAGAGTACGTGGTTGGGGTTTGTTTTTTTTCCAAGAAGGGAGACGGACTTTTCTCCAAAAATAGAGGACGTATGCGTGGCTGTTGCCTTGAAAGCATATCTTAGTCGAAATCCACCTACTTGGAAACACACATTTAACTAATGAATAAATAAACATTATCTTTATTATGTGCAACTTGTCATCGTTCCGTTGTTCATGTTGCGCCTATCAAAGAGAATTTACGAATTTGCTCATACGACAAAAGCAGGTTTCTTCAAAGGACATTATATGGCTATGAACAATATTGCGTGATTAATTTAGTAGTTAGCTGCCGTCTCCACCAGTGCAAAGTATTATTTTAGGTCCTAGACCCACTAAATGGCTCTCTGATGCGGATAGTGACTAAGACAGAGCTCCTCGTGCCAGCTGAACAGTCTGAAGTTATGTCTTTTAGCAGCCAATCAACCAATCAACAAACCAACCATCCAATGTCAACCAGAGCACAATCAAGACCAAAGGGGAAAGCTGCAGACAGAGGAAGAGTTGAGTAAAAAACTAGATTTCCTCAATATAAAATATCATTCCAATTGCACATGCAACAATCTCTCTCGACATATATATAGTACTACTGCATGGTAGCCTCAGGAAAACACATTTAAAACTGTCTAGGGACCTAATGCAAATGAGGCCTGTATGCTATGCACCTCAAATTACTGATTTGAAGTGAATATTTCTAATACGGAACTCCTGCTTTTCGGGAAGTATCACAAGATGCCGCGTCTCAGCATGTCTGCGTTGAATGGCACACTTATGGAAAGAAATAAAGATAACAGACGTCAACAGAACAACACCCACCACTATGGCCCTGGAAACTATACTAAACCTCTGGCCGCCTTTGACAGATTTTCAGAGAATGCGGAGCACCAAGATTCAACACAATTATCCTATAGAGACCACCACGAATCGGTCACGGTCATGCTAACATTGTCGACAACTTCCCCTTCCGAAAGATATAGATTTCCAAAACACTTTCCAGAATCTTCTTTCGAGCAAAAATTCCTGCAAGAGTGGTGAGAGTGGAAAGAACGCATACTCCTTGAGGAATCGCGCAACACAAACCAAAAAGTGTTCTTCTACATGGATGGCTAACAAATGAGTCAAGCGATGGCTCCAAGTCGACAGCGGATTCTACTGTAAATAGTTGAATCTACCTGGTCATTGCAGTGTTTCTCAAGCTGAATTAACTGTAATCAGTCAGGCAGCCGCCTGGCTTTAAGTGAATACGATATCCTATAAGGGGCTAATTATTTACACCGACAGCCAGTCCGCGATACAGTCGCTACTACTAACTGCATATCTACACTCAAAAACTACCCTACACTTCAGCAGAGCATGTCTCAATGAGAATTCGTTCAGTACGACATGCACCTGTGTGCTGGGTCCGCGGGCATAGAAACATTGAGGGCAACTGTGTAACCGACTAGATAGCCAGGGGAGGCACCGAGCTGCTAAACATAAGCATAGGACAAGAGGCAGGGATACCACTGGCCACCTGCAAACTGCTGTTGAAAACAGAATACCCAGAGGGCAAATGCTGACCGAAGGAGTCGTTTATCACACTTTTAGTAGGCATCGGAACTGGGCACTGCCTTTATTGGAACACATGGGTACAAGCTTGGACTCTCATAACGACTTCTGTAAAAAGTGCGGAAAGGCGGAGGGCGATGAAAGTGTGGAATATCTTCTATGCAAAAGCCCAGCGATGGCAAAGAGGCGGTTCCACTGCATGGGAAGTTATTTGGAGATATACAAATTTTAGTTAATATGTTAGGTTCTAGATACAAATATATCTGGAATATAAAATTGTATCTGAGAGAAACAAATATATTTTGAACACATTTGACACTATTATATCGAATCCTATTGTTCATTTTGCAAAATAAAAATAAATATATACCATTAGAATCTATTCAAATATATGCCGATAATGAAACATGAGTCGTGAAGACACCAGTTTGGAATGGAGATACACATACGAGTATATGTTGAATATATATATAACTTGTCTTCGGGATACATAAATATATTGAAGATACATATATGTATATCTGTAAAATACAAATGCATCTTTTAGATTCAAATATATCTTTTAGATTCAAATGTATCTGTTAGATATACATGCGTCTTTGAGATACAAATGCATGTTTGATATACAAATTTATCTTTGATATACAAATGCATCTTTGATATACAAATTTATCTTTGATATACAAATGCATCTGTGATATACAAATGTATCTTTGTAACTATGAATGTATCCTTGAGATCTAAATGTATCTTTGAGATAATATATCTTGAGGTTGCAAATATTTATATCCGTAGCATACAAAACATATATTTGAGATATAATGTAATTTTGAGCTCAAAATATATGTATCTTTGAGGTACACATGTATCTGAGATACAAATGCTTCTTTAAACTACGCATCTGAGATACAAATGTGTCTTTGAACTACACATCTGAGATACAAATGTGTCTTTGAACTACGTATGTATCCTTTAGCTTTAAATGTATCTTTGGACTATGAATTTATTTTGCATAAAGGCAGTTATCTTGAAGATAAATATACCTTTAGGTTGTAAATATGTTTATCTGTAAAATACAAACGTGTCTTTCGAGATACAATTACGTTTTTGATATCTAAATGTATTGTTCGAGATACAAATGTATCTTTGATATACAAATTTTTCTTTAAACTACGAATATATCTTTGAAATACAAAGTTATCTTTGAACTACAATTGTATCTTTGAAAGACGAATATATGTTTGAAATACAAAGTTATCTTTGCACTATGAATGTATCCTTGAACTACGTATGTATCTTTGAGGTACAAATTTATCTTTGAAGTACTTTGCAAATATCTGTTTTATCCGTACAATTTATTGTACATGGTTCTAAGGACGGGTGATTTTCACAGCCACGCCCACTATTGACATATTTGTATAACTTACGACCAATAAAAAAATTTTGGACGAAATTATACGAATGTGTTTATTAACGCAAATGGGGTCAATCAGATAAAGGACACGCTTCCGTCCCATATAAGGAACTTTGGGGACCCCAATTAAAATTACCCCAGCATTGCTCGTAATAAAGATATATGAATACAATTAGGTAGCAGTATACATTAGGTCCTACTAGCATGCATGCAAAATATGGGCAGATTATTACTACTGCCATGCCCACAAGTTAGCCAATATTAATTTCTAGAGAATTATGCAAGATTCATTAACGAAACTTCACACGAAGTTTCAGAGTGCTGATATAAGACACAAAATAAGAAATGGGCGGTACATTTTGAGAGCCACGCCCTGTATTGATACATGTTTTAAAGTTAGAACCTATGGAAAATTCTTGGCCAAATTGTATATGAATAAGAGACGCTGCAAAGACATTCGCAACAAATGGGGATGATCAGATAAAGGCCACTCCTCCACCCATTATAATCAGCTCAGGGTACCATACCGCAAATGACCCTAGATATGCTCCTAATGATGATATCCGAATAAAGCATTGCCATTGTTTAACTCGTACGCACATGCAAAGCCGAAGGGTATTGCGAAGTCGGTCTAACCCGACTTCCAACTTGTTTACGTTCTTTCGAAATTCAGGGTAATTGTATTAAATTCAGAGTTATTGTTTAGTTAAGTTTATAGAAATCGTTCTAATAGTATTCGTTTAATTTCTTTGTAAATTTTTAATCTGTTGACGTCATTTGAGGCAGTTTGCAAAGTGGTTGTTACTCGGCGCCACACTTAATAATTGATCCATATGAATATTTTGTTTATAGTCATTTCAAATAGCTCGAATGGCAGTGACTTCTGAGATCCATACGAGCGCGTCAATCGACCTTTGCAGCTGAGTACGGACCATTACAGAATTAAACACAATTTTAAGTTTGTTGTAGTCCAGCACATGCCGCGCACAGCTCCCGTGGCAGTAAATTGAGACTCATTAATATGTAATAAGGCGACACACATGTCCCTTTAACGTCATTCCCACGTACACTACACGAATTTACAAAGCAATTACCATGAATTTCTGGTATGACGATTCCATGAAGAGAATTTAAACTGCTTAAAGAAATTGTGTCTGTCATGATTGTCGTTTGCAGTGCACTTTGTTTAATTATAGAAACGTTGCAGTGCCATCAATAGCCACCAATCGGAGGTGGGCTGAAGTGCAACGGACGAAAAACAGCAACAATCAAATAGGCAAAATCGAACACAAATGTCAATGCAGGCTTGAATTGTGTATGCACAGTGTCCTCTCTCTCTCTCTCTCACTCTCTCAGTCCATATGACTATGGTGGAATCAAAGAGTACACATATACAGAGCTTGCATGACGAATAGTTGCAAAAATTTTGTTCAAGGGGTTTTCTAGTAAACCCACCGAACATAAAAATACACGCATTGCATCTCGCTTCCCCTTGCCGCCCTCACCGATTTTTGTGAACTCGTATTCACTTCCATTACACAAAATTTTGAGTGATTCAACCTCTATGTATGTACACTCTTTGGTTGAACATCAAAATCCGATAAAAAAAAAGGGCCGACACTTGCCTCCTATTTTTAGTTACAGTTTTTGTTTAGCTTGGATCAGAGGCCGAAACGTATTTTGTAAAAGATAAATAAATAAATAATAAATAAATATTTAATATTTAATTAAAATTTAATATGCTTTAAAAAGCAACTGCATAGGCATAAATATTTGTTAAAAAAAGAGTTTTTCACGAAATTCAATTTGCGTTTAAATAAAGACAAAGAATAATCGATCGGAATCAGAAAAATGAATCAATATTTAATTAAGCATTACAAAATACGGATTTGCAGCACAAACACAAAAATTATCAGTCATATTTGATATTCGTATCAGCCGCTTTATTAATCAAGTCTTTTGTTCTATCGTTCTTGGGCAAAGACCACAGCATATTGTCTGCTAGCCTCACATGGACCAGCTGAACCAATTGCCCTGAATGATGTCACGTTGTAACTAGGTTCAGTTTCAGTTCATGAACTAATGGCCATGAATTCTGCATCATGTTGATATTTCCCTTTGACATTTCAGCACTATTATGTTTCCTTTGCAACTGAAAGTGAACTCTGCGTGCTCCACTACTGGCGACGCGATACGAATCACATCGATTGACAATGTAGCTTAGAATGTTTCTCCTGTGAACTTTCGAAGCAAAAGGGGCAACAATCACGTGATCAGAATACAATTCACTCGGGAATTGCAATCCAAACAGGCTCCATGGTCAAAATGAATTCTCCTTAGGTTAGCTAAAGGAAGCTCACCTAGGCCAAAGATTAGCCCGTTGTGATACCACAGAGACGTCGAACCTTAAACTGAAACACCCCCGGGAGTGAAAGGGAAACCAGAACGATTACCTGATGAAACGAGCGATCTTGCTTATACTAATGGTGGATAGCTCAGCAAGGGCCTCGGGGAAAATGTGACCCCAGCAATCGAAACTCCTCTCGAGAGCACGGCAGTATCATATTAGGTGCGGGATATCCTCTTCGTCCCACAAGCCACAGCTGTTGTATGTCATTGGTTAAGCCTCTGAGCATGTTTGCCAAAGACACAGTGGGCTGTCAGGAGGGAAACTTTTGTGCTTCCTATTGTTAAGCACTTGTTTAATGTAATGCTACAAAATCGATCATTACAGTCGCCACGTCCTACAATCATGTACAATTCAATAATCTGTATTCAATATTCTCAAATATGAAAATTCTTCAAAAAAGTTATCAGAATTCCATAACAACAAGTAAAGAAAGCTTGAAGTCGGGTAAGACCGACTTCGAAACACCCTTTACACTTAGATGTGCGAGCGAGTTAAACCATGGCGATGTACACTATTTTATTCATATACCATCATTAGGAGCATATCTAGGGTAATTCGGTGGGGCACCCAGAGGAAGGGAGACGATACGTTGCCTTTATCTGATCATCCCCTCGAATTTTGTAAACGTCCCAAGTTTTAAACATGTATCAATACAGGGCTCTCAAAACGCCCACTTTTTTTTTGGTGTGCTATGCTAGCACTGTTAACCTTCCTGTGAACTTCAATTGAGGAATTTTGCACATGGAGCCTGTAATGAATATTGGTTTTTTGGGGGCGTGGCAGTAGTAATAATCTGCCCATATTTTACATACACACTACCGATTTATATTCATATATCATCAATATGAGAGCATAGCTAGGTTCATTTTAGTTTTAGTCCCGAAAGGTCCTTATATGGAAAGTGGCCGTCTCCTTCATCTGATCTACCACATTTATTGCAAATGGCTTTATAATGTCCACTTGCTATTTCATCAATTTCCAATTTCAGCTATAGATCTCAAGTCATGAATATGTTAATAGTGGTCGTGGCAGTATATATACACCGCCCACATTTTACATAGCGCTTAGTGGGACCCACATCTATATAACTGCCAAATAGCGTCACTATTCCATCAATTGAAAATTAACTGATTTTTTCCCTTTACATAATTGTCTATAACTTTGGAGTTTATCCATAGATTATCTTCAATAGTCCTTTATCGCTTCGTAAAATGAAGAACTGGGCTGCGAATTCGATTTTTCCCAGATAATCGATCGATAAAAATTACTTATTTTACTATCAAATATTTCCGACAATACCAGCCAAACTATTGAACCAATTTCGTGTTAATGTCCGTTGGCTATTCCAGAACGGAAATTGCTAACACAATATATTGGCAACTAAGTGGAACCTCCTCCATCATCTGTCTATATCTTTCAATATCATTATTATTATTACACTTTGCACGATATTTAATGAAGTTTGCAAGTGGTGGAGGAGCTACTATTAAGAACTAAGGGTTTCCCTAGAAAGAACCATGATTGAAGCAATGCCCTTGGCAGGATTCGCTCCTGCCACCCCACAAGTGTTTAGTCTAGCATGCTTACCGCTAGACATCAGAGGCCGGCTATCTTGAAATATAATATTAAAAAAACGGATCCCATTTTCGGAATCATCGAGCCATTTTACAAAGAAATAGACACCTGTTGCGACAAAATGTTTGCAATTTGTGTAAACTGGGCGTGAATTAATTCACCCTTAACAGAACTGCTCTGTTTGATATACGAAGAATCATCATTTTTGTACCATCTTAATAGGAATTGAAACTAGTCACAAATAACACATTTTTATGATACATGTATACATATGTGGTCCTTTAACTCCTTTTGGGGCGTAGGGCGTCAACTCAACTCATGGAAAACACTACTCATATATTTCAAAAGCAAACACGGACTGACGCAGACCACCTTTGGCGGGTGATTCGATTAATACAACAAGTGTTCATTTCGGAACGAAACTATATTGGATTGATTAAAAACCAAATTACAGAGGCCTGACCGCCCTATGGAGTAAATACGGATGACGTATTCAACTGTCTGAAGAAATTGGTTTCAATTTCCATGGAAGACGTTAGGAACGCGTCAAACGGTGGATATCGTGGTTCGGCACAAATTGATTAAATACAAAAAGGACTGAATTGAATTTAATGCCTTAAAGCTGAAACACTTACAATTATTCTTCAACGGGCAATTAACGCAATTACACTGCGCGGTGACAATTTGAAGGGAGAACGATGAACTAAAACTCATAAGCGAGAGGGTATCCAAGCGCACAGTTTCAATTGATTTTTTTTCTTCAATTTCATATTCTAGCTCTGCTTCGGAGTCATCTCCTTCCTCCTCTTCTTTCTTCTCCAACTGTTTAGTCTTCTTTGAATCATTTGGTCTGCAGCCTTCATGTCCACACCCGCAAATATAATATACTGACTCGTCTTCTCTGATGCTCCTTTTTGATCTTAGTCCATGCACTGACATTTGATTTGGTTTCCTTCCAAATTTTGAATTTTGATTGTTTTTCGAAACATTTTTACATTTGAAATAAAATGGAAGTAAAATTCGAAGAATTTTTTGAGAACCAAAGGGGGTTTGTTTCTGTTTTAATGGCGATTGAATTTCCAAATAGGAAAACAAATGTAAACATTCGAAGGTGGATATGCTAAGATATAATATAGTAGACATGTTGAATTAAACAAATATTCAGTCGGTGCCACTGACACACCATAGCACCATCTCTTTATGACTGTCTACAAGCAGATAAGAGAATAATGGTCTTTAATAAAAGAGCTCAATTGAATGAATTTACAAAAAAACACAATTGAATGAAAAATTAGTTAATGTTTGAACATTAAAGTGTACTCAAACGATTTGACGAGCAACCACACAACAATCAAAACAGACGTATTAATTTAAAAAAGAGAACAGGAGAATTGGACAGTATTCAACTGATTGATATCCACCTTATGGACAAAGTTGGTGAAAACATGGTGGTGGAAGTGAAGAGCTTGGTGGAGAAGGCGAAGAGCATGGTGGTGGAAGTGAAGAGCATGGTGGTGGATGTGAAGAGCATGGTGGGGGAAGTGAAGAGCATGTTGGAAGAGGTGAAGAGCATGGTGGAGGAGGTGAAGAGCGTGGTGGAGGAGGTGAAGAGCATGGTGGAGGAGGTGATGAGCATGGTGGAGTAGGAGAAAACGGCAGAAAAATGTCCGTTAGTGAGCGCAGCACTCACCACACATTTCAGAATCATTTACCAACTATTTTTCTTATATATTCTACCAATAATCAAACTTATGTATTATGAAATATATTCAATTAAATAACTATACACTACAATTTTCAGTATTCAATATGTAAATATATAAATACAATGTAATATAGTAGTAAACATTTCAATAAATTCCGACCAACTTCAACACTCACGACCAGAAATACATTATAAAAGCCTCTTAACTGTAATTACAAAATTCTTTTAAAATATCGTCCGTATTTTTGCTGCAATTTTTACGTAAAGACAATGGCTATCGCAAAGCTATTACCTACTCAGTGTGCCCAATTCTAGTTGAGTTACTGGTAGCCAAACCGCGTTCACTATCTTATACCAATCTATTGACCCTTTTAGAACAGCGAGCAACAGGCAAATTTCACTGTCTCGTTTAAATTTGCTAATTATTTGTGGAAATCGTGCAAATAGCAGCATTTGCCACACCCCTAAATCATCTAAATCCTTCATCAATTTATATTTAATTGGAAAAATGCAACTCGGACCTTTAGGACTAAAATGATTTATTATAAGTCTTTATTCTATCATTAAATACGACACATAAACGCCGGAATACAAATGCTTTACTAAGGACATACAGAACCGAATAGAATGGATGAGATAACCAAAATAATCGCAAATGTAGAAAAAACTTTTAGCAGTAAGACTGGATTTAGTGGTTTGGTCCAGAGATTCTTATACAAAATTGGTTTTGTTTAAGCTAAAATAGTATCTTATTGATTAATTTATAAGTAACCCCGCCCATTTATATCTTCTTATGTATTTGGTTATAATTGTCATAATTAGATGGTTTAAAAGATATTCATAGATTGTCTCTGGAAATGCGATTATTAGGCATATATTATCGATAGTAATTATATTGCTTTAAATTTTCAATTAATCAAGTTACTACATTCATTATAACTCATCGGATATTAATAATGGCTAATATATAGCATAGAAAAAATCTTATTCTAAGCACATATCATAAAAATCGGACTTGGCGGCACAGTTCAAAGTCATATAAACGAGCAAATTCGAACTCGTTAAAAATAGCGACTTCGTTTGTTGTTGCAATTCCATACAAACTTTTAAAATAAACGGCAGTTGGGGAGTAGAGGCTAGTGACCTACATCAGAAATGTTTAAAGGTCCAACTGTGAAGTAAAGAGAAACGACGCCGATTCTAAACAGCCGCCACCGCATCCCTGCACTGTGTAGGCTTCATTCAAAGATTTTCCTCTTTCCTCTGACATCGCCATAAATATATATTATTGTAGTGTGCTTTTGCTGTGACCGCACTTAGTTTGGAGTAAATTTCAATATGATATGCAGATAATGTGAGCACAGAGCCTATTTTTATTATGAAATGCGTGTGTGCATACGTAAATAAATACAGAGTAACGAGAGAAATTTACCACAATACACAACACTGTTACGGCTTCCGATTTGTTGCTATTTTCTAGGCTTCGTTGCAGTTGAATATGGTATGGTGTGGCACAACGACTTGCAACAGTCTGAATGAAAAGTTTGTATCAAATGTTTTAAACACTTACCCGCAAATGTGTTAAAAGCAAAATCCACATGATCGCGTCCACCGGCACTACCACCAAGCAAGGGCTGTGACTCACGATTTTCAAAGCTGGCATCCATTGAAACACCCTCGTAATCAACCTCGGGTACAGAGTAAATTTCGTCACCGTCGTTGGCGTAGTCGCGCGTGTAATGATTCAGCGGCAAATTGTGTTGCGCGTGCAAGTGGCGCGGTGATTGCCGTATCGCCGGAGTCGGTGCTCCGCTTTCGGATCGCGGAGAACTACTGTGATTACTGGGATTACTTGCGGTGGTGCTGCTGCTTGTGCTGTCACTGCCAATGCTACTGTGACTCTGTGCTCTGCCATTGCTTAACGACGGCGAAGTAGCATTTGAGAGCGGAATGATCCCAGTTGCGTATGCGTTTGGTGTTATTGTTGTTAAAAGCTTTTGCTTTTCAGGTTGCAAGAATTGCGTTTGCGGAATCTGACTACTGCGATCCTGAAGACGCCCATTTAGTGTTTCAGTACTCACATCATTATAAAAGTCCCGCTCGCCGATAACATCAATGCCATTATTACGCTCGTTTTCCGCTCTGATTTCATTGTCGTCGCCGTCGCCGTCGTCGTCGTCATCGTCAACTGATAAGAGAATTTGCTCTTGTCGTGTTTTTTTGGGTGTTTTCGTTTTGCTTAGTCCAATTGTGTTTATCTGTTAACAAAATAAATGCAATTTAGATAAAAGTTTACATAAATTTAGTTTTGTGAAGAATAAATTACACTTTCAATATTAAGTTTAAACTACATAGAATAAAATGAGTTATTTGGCAGCGCTTACTTCTACTTGTGTTATAAGTTTAGTGGCATTTGTTGCTCCAGGCTCATTTGCGTGCGTTGTAATATTTTCATTGGAAAAGGTACTGATGAGGTCTACGTCTTCCAATTGCACAAGTGGTGGATCCGCAGTAGTCATCGGTGCGTACAGCTATATCAAAGTACTGGTAATACCAAAGATCACAGCAATACAAAAAAACACAAAAAACACTTGGATGTGCCAATCAAAATCCAAAATAACAAGATAATGTAAATAGATTTTGTTAGTCAGCAGCTGTAGCAAAATCACAAAGCAATGAGTAACGAACGGTGGGATGCTTGCTGGTGTTGCAGTGATAGATGGGTGCGTTGTCTGGTGTGGATGTAATAATTTTCGTCACGCCTTATGGCAATCGCCAACAACTGCTATTTACAACTGCGCCAATTTAGGTTTTCTTCATATTGCAGAAAATTATTTTTGGTCACTTATTAATTTTTGTGCCTTCATTAATATTGATTTGTTCGTTTCCCGTCGGTTTTGAGGCTTCTTTGTTTCTTCTTTTGTTCATTAATGACAGCTTGTTATCTGCTTCTGAGCTCTTTAGACTCCCAGTTCATAAGTTCCACTAACCACACATATTGTATATCGTTGATAATGATATAATTCTTCTTTTTAGATAATTGTATTTTCCTTTGGAAAATTGTACAACAATTCGCGATTTATTTGAACGGACGCAATTGAATAAGTTCACGGAAATTCTACAATTGATGACAGTTGACACTTTTCAAGAGTTCTGGTGTCTCGGCCATAGTGTAAATACTTACACTATGGCTCCGGCGAAAGAACCTTATGACGAAAGAGAAACTACATATTTCTAGGCCCTCTTTACACTATTTCAATATCAGGTCCAAGACCATAGTAGTTAGTGCCTAGATGTAAGTTTGTTTGTATAAATAATTAAATAAGTAAATGTATATGAATAAATAAATAAATAATATATGTCCTCGCACATTTTGGAACTTACGATTGCTTTTGTGCATAATGAAATTATATAGACAATTTTTTCTGAAGTGTAGTGTAAAAAAAGAGGAAGAATTATTTGTTATTATTACATAATTAATTATGACTGTAATACCTTGGGAATTGGTATCAGCAACTAAGGCCTTTGATTCAAAGATAAAAGATTTTTTAGAAAGCTGCCCGGGCAGGATTAGAACCTGCGACCCACTGAGTGCAAGTTTAGCATGATTAACACTAGGCCCCAGAGGGCGACTAAAAAAGAGGAAGTAATAACAAATATGGCTTTTCTGTATATTAGTCTCCTTTTTTGCCATTTTATTTAGCTTTACCTTCTTAAGCCCGTTTTCACAAATTAAAAAATTCATATCGCAGATTAACTGCATTTACCAACAATGATAATCCAAAATAATCATGAAAAAATCAATTTATTCGAACCGTAAAATATTGGACGAATATATTTGAACACAGTGTTGCTTTATATTGACATTTGGAAATTAAATTGTAATGCAAAATACTTAATATAATAAAAATATTAAAAATCTTAAAAGCAAGTAGCTGCAGCTCTGAAACTTCCGATAACGAATTATTTGAGTTGTTGAACAATCAATTTGTAGAATACTTTTTTAATTGCTGCAGGTGGCTTATTAAGAGTTAAATTCATTTGAAAATTGTGGCAATGCATTAATGTCACTAGATCTGTTTTTAAAAATTTATTTTCAGTTATATATTTAGTGTTGAACATAATTTCATTCAAATTGCTATTCTCCTCTTCAGTAAAAATTATCCGTCCTCTGACTTTGAAAATTATAATTTTTTTTATAAATAGAAATTATATAATTCTTAAAGTTATATATCAACTTATAATATAAAACTTCAGTTCTCCCAAAAACTCTGAATGCTTTTCTATTTAAATATTTTGACCTATATAAAAGGTAAACATTTGGCGTTAAGAGTATAAATTCTGGATTATTTTGATACTCAATAGTAGGATTAAAATATACATTTATGGTCTTTTCACACCTGTATAATTAACACAGTGAAGAAAGTGTGCAGATAAGGTGGAAAGGGAGAAAAGAGATTTGAATGAAATTGTTTTAAACAAAAGAACAAAAACAAAAAAAATAATAAATAATAAAATTATTGAAATATAAAAATTATATCCTGTGACATTAATGAAATAGTTAATTCTAATTTAAGGTAACAATTAAATGGTGTTCCAGATTAAAATATTCTTATCAATATTTTTTGCTGCAAAGTAAAATAAAGTGTTATCTTAAGTTTCAGAGCTGTTCCTACTTGTATTTACGAGATTTATCATATTTACTCAACTCACAATTTCATAAAAAGAACAATTGGTAAATGCTAATAAAAAGCAACCCTGTAATTAACTACAAATTACATCAATCGTTTTCTCATTTTTCTTTGTTACCCTACGTCTCCACGGGCAACTTTTGATGGCTTGCTATTGGCAATTTCAAGCAAATTGCCAAGGGAGACTCCAAATTGCTTCAAGTTGGCAATTTATGTTATGAAATATGTTATGCCATAAATTGCCAACTTGATGTGTTGCAATCACCCTACGTCTCCACGGGCAATTTTTGATGGCATAACATCTGTCAAATTTGATTGCAATGGTTGGCAATATTTTAATGGTGGGCATTGCGATGTTATGCCATTGTCATTTTGAAAATGCCGTCAAGCAATCTAGTTCGCTGTACCCACGCTTGAAAAAATTTTCTATTTATACGATGAAGAGGAAAAAAGAAGGAATCCGAAATTCTGGGTGAATCCTTTATTACAAAGAATGCAAATGCACAGTCTCCATTCATTTTAGTGTTTTTATTAATTTAATAGATGCGCTAAAACAAAATTGTCCGACGATGCTTCCACTGTAAGCGTCACGAAAAAATGAAAAATGTCTGTCAAACAAACAAAATGACAACTGATTGCAACACAGCACGTTGGCAATTTATGGCATAACATATTTCATAACATCAATTGCCAAATTGAAGCAATTTGGAGTCTCCATTGGCAATTTGCTTGAAATTGCCAATGGCATGCCATCAAAAATTGCCCGTGGAGACGTAAGGTTAACCTACATCTCCGCGGGCAATTTTTGATGGCATGCCATTGGAAATTTGAAGCAAATTGCCAATAGAGACTCGAAATTGCTTCAAGTTGGCAATTTATGTTACCCTACGTCTCCACGGGCAATTTTTGATGGTATGCCATTGGCAATTTCAAGCAAATTGCCAATGGAGACTCCAAATTGCTTCAAGTTGGGAATTTATGTTATTAAATATGTTATGCAATAAACTGCCAACGTGCTGTGTTGCAATCAGTTGTCATTTTGCTTGTTTGACAGCCGTTTTTCATTTTTTCGTGATGCTCACAGTGGAAGCATCGTCAGACATTTTCGTTTCACCGCATCTATTAAATTAATAAAAACGCTAAAATGAATGGAGACTGTGCATTTGCATTCTTTGTAATAAAGGATTCACCCAGAATTTCGGTTTCCTTCTTTTTTCCTCTTCATCGTATAAATAAAAAAATTTTTCAAGCGTGGGCACAGCGAACTAGATTGCTTGACGGCATTTTCAAAATGACAATGGCATAACATCGCAATGCCCACCATTAAAATATTGCCAACCTTTGCAATCAAATTTGATAGATGTTATGCCATCAAAAATTGCCCGTGGAGACGTGAGGTTTACTGGTACCTAATTTATATAAAATATATTTAATAATTAAATGGACTCATAATTTATTGATAATATTCAAATTTCACAAAAATAACAATTAAAAAACTCTTATTCACTCAAATCAAAACTCTATTTGCAATTGTTTGCATATTTGTTTTGATCACATTTTTCTATAAATTCAATTCTGACACCTACGTCGGGAAAATTTGTTACCATATAAGTAAATTTACCTTGGGGTAGATAACACAGAGAAGCGTCATTTCAACGATAAATTTTCTGACGTTTAAAAACTGTCGTTGTTTATCATTAGTTGGCAATCTGTATAAGTTTATTTATCATTGGTTCAGAAGAAAATCAGCCACATTACAACAGTTTTGCGTATATTGAAGTCAGCGCAAAACGAGAGGCGTTTAAGTGTCGCGTTTCTGTGGTCTCTGGTTAGGGGATGTAATTAATCTTAGATAAGGATTGTCACAGTTGCTGAATAACGGCCTAAATATCACCGAATGCAACGCTGTTTTTATCTGTTTCGTGTAATAACGAATCTGGACTTTTAAAGGCTTCTGCCAAAATCAGCTGAGTTTAAAATAGAGAAATATTTTATTTTATTACTTTGTATACATATGAAATATTTATAAAAATACTAAAAATTAAAACATAAATAGTGGTAAACATGAACGATCCTAATAAGGCGATCGATGTAAATTTGTCATCACTGCTAAGTCTGAAGGCAGAACTGCTACGTAAGCAGGCTGAAGTGAATAGAGCGAAGGCTTCGCGTTCTACAAGGGATGAATATGTGAGCAGCAATACAAACAGAGGCTGCCTGTCAGCTGCAGCAACGGATGTTTCTAATTCAAAACGGGATCAGCGACAGCATGTTACGAAGGTAAGCTCACAAAATGACGCCAAAATATATGAGCATGAAGACACAGAACTTTTGGAAAAATCTCAGCGTGTGTTGGTGGCCAAAAGTAAATTTTATGAACGTATGACCCGCGCTGGCGGTGCTCTAAATACTGACGATAACTGCCTTGTGCTATTCAATCGCAAGCGTCAAGAGGAAAGCTCGCCTGAGCACGAACGAAAAAGTCTTCAAAGCTATGACAGCTCTGACTCCAGCGAAGACGAGGAATCTGCGGATCCAGAAGAAGACTGGGTGGAATATAATGATTGTTTAGGACGCTCACGCAAGTGCTTACGAAAAGATTTGCAGGATGCAAAGCGACGGGATGCAGAATTAGCTTCCAGCATGCCTGAGCGATTAGATCAGAGCAAACCTAACTGGATGATAGACACCAAGGGAGGGACTACAGATGACGATGAAAGCGATGCCCCTATAGGTCCACTACCACCAGAGTCCATAGGTAATGATGTCTGCTCGCTCATGTCCAAGCACGATGAGCAGCGCGCTAACTGGGAACGAAAGGAAATCGAAAATTTTGATAAACCGGATGTGCACTATCAGGATGTCTTCTTTGACGAAGCACGACAGCACGGTGTTGGTTATTATGCCTTCTCAACGGATGAAGATGAGCGCAAACGTCAGCAACTTGAACTCGAAGAAGCACGAAAAAAGACCATCGAAGAGCAGCACCATCGTGATACATTGCGAGCACAACGTGAGAAAATCATTGCAGAACGTGTGCGCGCAGCAAAGAACCGCCAAAGAGCACGTTTGGGATTGCCGCCACTGGAAGAAAGTGATGACCAGGTGAAAAATGCAGAAGCAGCAGAAGATATACCGCCTACGAAGGAAGAACGCAAGCAAATAAAACGCGAAGAGAAACGAAAGAGGAAAGAGGAAAAACTGAAAATGGAACGTGAACTTGAACGACAACAACATATACGACCTTGGGATAGGGAAAAGAAGGGGCTCAATGTGGACACAAAAGATACGACGGTTGAAACTGAATCGGAATGGTCATACAAAGCCGAACGTTTGCTCATGTCGCAGGAGCAATGGAATGAGCAAAAACGCGGCGAACGGAAATTAGAATTCGCGCCGATCCCAGAAATGGATTCTAAGCCAAGTAAGCCGAAGCGCACCAATTTCAACAGTATGCCGCCACCGCGACCGCCACCAGTAGATGCCTTCGTAAGTGTACAAAGTACCAAGAGTGAGAAAAAGCAATTTCAAAAGCGCAACTTCAGCAGCAGTAATAAAGCGGACGACAGCGAATCCAGTTCCTCAAAGGGTGGTGGTGGTGGGGCAGCAATACCACCTCCAACGGACTTATATACGGATTATACACTGCCGTCGAATGCCAAAAAATCAAAGACAAATGTGGAGCTCGAACGTTCAATTGAGGCGGGCCTGCGGTTTCTGCGCGACAACTGCGATAAGGGCACCCAGTCCACCAAAAGCAGTTGGACAGCCAAGGCGGACTATTAGCATAGAATTTTTGCCAAGTTACAAGTATTTTTTTAATTGGAGTAATATTTAGTATTCGGTGCGGTTAAAAATGATGTCAATATTACAAATAACATAACAAATTGTTATTGCCAATTGAACAATCAATTGCAATAGAATTGTTTTAAATTTGAATACTTTTATTTTATTTAAGTAAACTATGAAATGAGCGAGAAATTCTCTCCCGTTTGCAGTTGTGTCCAACACGTCCTTGTGTATACGCCAAGTAAAGCTTTTCTACCACAAAATCCAGGGTTCGCATCCGGTACAGTCCGCACTCATTGTGCTCTGACAAGGTTTGCGGCTTTTCGCAATCCAAATTAACGCAATTCCGTTTATTCTTTATAGCGCGGTTAAACTATTTCTATACGTCGTCTTTATTGAAAAGCTTCGACCAAAAACACCTGTAATAAGGTTTATTAGGTAAAGGACTTTATTGTTTTTTTAGAAGCATCCTGTAAGCGACAGCCATAAAACGATAACAAGAGCCGGGTCGAGCTCCATTCTCTGTGCCAGTCATAATCATGAAAAAGGTAGAACATGCAGTCATAATCATGAAAAAGGTAGAACATAAAAGTATCAGAACATGCGGCAATAAAAAATAAGAAGCTATGTTCGAATCACGCTGCTCAAGGCATCCTGTTTAGGGCACAGATAATCGGCCTGAAGACACAGTAGGGCCATGTGGAAGCCAATGTGCAGGAAACTGCAGTAATTATGCAAATTTTATTAAAGTGTTATCCAGTTACAACACAGCTTTGACCGGCATTTGGAGAATTTCAACTTTTTTATGTGTATACACAGTGAACCCAATTCTAACTGCTAAGAAGTGTGTGCTGATAGTATTGAAGTGTGCTTTTCCAGCTGACCTCAGTTGTAATGTTAAAACAGCGCTCAGACGGCATTTAGAGTATTTAAACTTAAATATCGAACCCGATTCTGACATTCGAGAACTGCAGCAAATAATTCTGGACTGTGGTGTCGAGAGGAGGAGGGAAAAACAGCACTCGAACCCTCTGTTTTCTCAGTCTCCTTGTATAACATTTCCTTTACATTAGTAATATATAATTTGTTATACATATATCCTTTCAAAACACATTAGATCGTTACATATGCTTAGGATTGTATATTATTACCTGCACTCATACATATTTAGGGTATAAAAGGCTACCAAGGAAATTCCTTTCAAGAGTTGAGCTTCAATCGTGTTCCTCAGATATGTTCACTCATATCATGATCACTTTTCTGCATATAATTTTAGAGGGATGCTAAATATATAGACTGCTTCTTCTTTGTTAATTGATATTCCATTATATTAAGTGTCCCTTGTTACAATAAGATATAAAATGGCAGCTGTTCCGTGCCTGTAATCTTTTTTCTTAACTCCTGCATTGTTCGTACTTGTACTTCATTCAATAACCCACTTTCCTCAGTTCTGTTAGATCATTATCATCTCTACGTTTTTCTCCCAGTTATTCTTACACAATTTTCCAATAATATATAAAACTAAATACGTTTTTCCGTTTCTATCACTGAGCACTTATTTATTTAATAAACTGTGAGAAACTCGCGACGAGATAATCGATTATAGTATGGAGCATATTTTAAGGAATTGGATGCAAAGCATGGCCTGGAGTCGTCACACATCATAGACTGAAAGCAATTCAGATACTGTTTATTGGGTGTAAGGTCGCAAAGCCAAAGATAACCAGTATAAATTAAGTATATTGTTTAAGCACATTTTCGAATAGAAGAAAATAGAATAAATAATTCGGTTTATGTCGCTACTATCTACTTACACACACACTAAGATTACAAAATGAGTATACGTATTCTTTTAATAATATTGTAAATTCCACAATTAATCCAAATGCGCTGTTGCCACGAAATTCTGCCAACAGTTTGTTTAAAGCATTCCGCCGTCGACCAGATCAATAAGGATTTCGGACATTTTCTGGCGGCACAAATCGTTCGGCGGAAAATTTAGTTCGGGTGCACCCAGGTCGGCTTCACCGCTGCACAGCGGGTTCAAGTACAAGTCCGGAGCATCTTCGGAGGAACAAGTGCTTATGGGAATGATGTCCAATGCTAGACCGAGAGCGAAACGCCCGTATAGTTTCAATTCCTTTGCGAATCTTTAAAAAATAACATTATTAAATAAGTGAATTTAAATGTGTCTCTTTTTTTACAAATTGTGAAATTTCTCTGCGGTATCACAATGGGCTGGTATGGTAGTACAAAGCAATTGCAGCCATTTGAACGCTTCGCTGGTATAATGTTTTATAAATGAGCTCAAGTGCACATCTCGCAACGATTTGCTGGTGCAACAAAATAATAAATTGGCAATGTCCAAAGCTATGGAACCGTATCGTATCAGTTGAAAGTCCACAAGACAAACCTAAATTTTGAAAAAAAGTTATCTCTTTATAAGACTGATTCCCGAGTAGTTTTTAAACGAACCGACCTCCAAAACCTTAACAATATCGTCTGTCAACTCGTATCGATAGAGGAAATTATTAGCCCAACAATCGCCATGGCAGATGGCTGAGAGCGGTGACTCCGTGCTCACCAATTGTACCATGCGCGAAAAGAATGAAGAGCTCTCTGCAAAGTCTTTCATTGCAGTCAAATATTTCGAATCCTCGGGCAATACATCAGTCACCTGTCCGAAAAATCAACACCATAATTTATCAATAGTAAATGCTTTGGAAGGTAAGCTTTACCACCCACCATTTTAATGGCATTTGTGGTCAAACGCTCATAGTAATTCTTGTACCAACTCTCATTCGAAGCGCAAAAGATACCCTCCGTGGTAAGGTCGCACAGCCTCTCGAACTGTTTCGGATTTTCATACTTATAAGCCAAACTTAACGCGTGAAATTGTGCCACCTGTGTCAGCACCGATTGCGTTTCCTCCACGGTCAGACCCTTCTTCCTATCAGGCATTTCAAATCCTCGAGTACGCAAGTCTTCTACAATATGGACATTTTTAATTGGAAACTTTATAGTCAATTAATTGGATCTTTCATTCATACCCATTATGAGCAAATCTGGTCGAGCAAAATAGCACTTCGGAATGGCGTTGAAGGCTGCCTCAGTTTTGGTGATTTGAAATTTTAACAGTTCCGGCATTATTGTTGTGTAGAATTCCACTTCATTTCTGTAAGTTATACAAACTTTTTATAAAATAGAAAAACATTGCGCTTTACTTTTATTCATTACTCTACTAATCCTTGTTTGACAATTATGTTTCATGTTTAACTTCGAATTAAAAGCGGGTACTGGCTGAGTTCACCATCACCTCCCGAACGCTTTTAGTTTCTCTCTGATTAAATGGTTCACGTTTTGAAGAAATTACACACGATTCAACCAAAGTTATTCTTTTTATTATCAATCATGTGTGTATCAATAATATAACATAACTTGTGTGGATTAATACATCTATTTACAGACTGCGTGGGACAAAAGACATGAAAGGCGCTAGCCCATCATAGTACAATGGGCATCATTGCCCGAGTACTTGGAGACCTCCTTCTTAGGTGGCTCTCCGGTCTACACTTCTATCTATCTAACCCCTGCTAAAAGTGGTGATTTCCCACTACATTCTGTTTGCTCCGCAATCCTTTCATTCGCGGCACTCAGCAGATGAGTTATTTTTGAGAACTAAACGTCAGCGATCCTATGAACCACTGAATTACTGGTTGCACAGAATTATGTGGTAGTAGTAAGTGTCAAAAGGGCATGTCTCGGTGCAAATTCATTTAACAAAAATCATGGATGGTACTAAATCAGTGTATCAAAGGCAGTTCCTTACCACACCACTACATTCCTGTTTGATCAGTTTGTGTTATTTAATTACTGATTGAAATTTAAAGAGATTCAATTTCCAATAAGCAACATTAAGTACTAGAAACATTCTATACCAAAATATTACCTGCGGCCAGAGCAAATCTGTATAAGTTGAAGGTGAAAACTATATGTTCCAGACCCCAAAAACCCCACGATAGTTTAGATTTTCAATCAGATCAAATTAATGTACAAATGTTATTTTCTTCAAATAAGAACGTTTACTTATAGCATTAGTTGCAAGGCGATGCACTATTGCAAGTTGGTACCTGGTACTGATATAGATATGATGTGCCGGCATTTTTTATTCTTCGGAACATAACAGTATTGAATTTCCTCTGACTCGCCCCACCACAAACATCACAATAAATTTTATGGGCGCTCACATTTTAGCCACTATTACGAGTATTATTTGAGCCCGTTTTATTTTTGGCATGCATTTACTATATATACTATAATATAATTTACATCCCTCATTTTTGATTTTATTACCTAAATAATTTATCACTCTTGTATGCTTCTCTGCGTTGCAAGTTCTCCGGCAAACGTTTGCATATCAAATTCTTCTCCCATTTTTGCTTTTTACCATCCGTCAAACACTTCCTTTGACCAGTTAAATGTATGCGGTACAGCGTTGCTGTATAATTATCGCCGCGCCCAGATCCTGGGGCTTCCTTTAAATTAGCACATAATTAATATTTTTATAAGTAAATCAAATGTAATTATTTTCATTTAAAGAAGTCTGCACATACTCGTTTACGATATTTCCCTGCAAAAACAAAAACTCTCACATACATATTTATATGCTTGAATGCCGCATACATATGCATATGTCTACACACTCACCTCATATGCATCGATTTGCACTTCCGGCTCTATGCATTTGAAAATATCTTGAAATATACCCAAGGATATTTTAGAACTGCTGTCGGCCGCTGCATTTTCTGTGATGCCCATTTTCGTCAATTATTGCCCACACTTTAACAATTCAATTGTTTGTATATTTTTCTATACAAATGGCTATTTTCACACATTCATAAGGTGCAGCCTGCAAAGGGGGCGGGAATCAGGGTGCGATTTGAACGCTTAATAGCACTGCAAATTCTGAGATATTTTAACGCGTACTTTAAAGAAACAGTACGTATTTATTTACTGTCGTCTTTGTAACTTCTTTTTGAGTACTTGTTACTGATTTTTTAAAAATTTTGAATGCATTTTAAATTATACACTATCAATTTAAGTAAGCCAAGGAGCGAGCGGCTTACCGTAATATGTAGTCTAAAAATGACAGTTGCCGTTTGGGAGTGATTTCGTTCATCGATTTTTTCTGAGTTTGACATATTGCGGCTGGTTACTTTTCATATTTTTCTGTACTCTGTCTCGTGCACTGGCTGTTGAGTAGCAATTGATTGTCCTTGTACAGAGTTGCCATAGTTGCTTAAAATTTTACGAGAATACGGTATTTGAATATTTGGGATGAAGGCTCGATATATTCTAATTTATTTATTTAGTCTCCGTGCTTACTGTAAGTACGAAAGAACTAGTTCACTTTCAGTTCAGAGCACTTACTTTTCGTTAATTGTCTCTCATTTGTGAAGCGCAAAGAAACTTTAAACTCATATTTCTTTATCTGCATGGATTTACCTGTAGCTCGTGTATATAATAGCTGTCGATCGCAGTTGTGGACTGTTCACTCTCACTAATACTGATTCCGTAAGAAACTGAGTATGTTTTTATTTCTTTTATTTGTTTCCATTGACTCAATCTGACAGGTTTCAATATCATGTCTTTAGGATTGAAAGGTTTATTTAAGCTAATCGAATTGACTAGAGTCGAGTGGCGTTCTAAACGTTTGTCTGCGTGAGAAAAATCAATTGCTCTCTTTATCAATAATGGTGTTGGAAAACTAAACAAATACTCAAAACCTTCTTTTCAAACCGAGCACTTCTGTAATGGATGTGATTTTATTTGCTTGTTATCAATTTTTCATGTGAAATGAGATGTATTTACTTTTAAAATATAAGTGATTAAAAAATATTTTTGTGAATTATAAAATAAGGCAACAAATTTAAAATATTTATTATTTAACAATGGAAAAAGTGTCCTAATGATTTTCAACACAAGTTATTTGATGTATTATTAGTCTCATCAATGCCTTACTAATTGAATAGACAAAGTCGTGCGCAATATCTCGCAAAAAAGATGCTGTTGCGTAAAAGTGCAGTGTTGTGCATAGTCCTAAAGAGTTCGGCACATACGTGTGTCAGTTAAAAGATCCTGCGCAGTATCTCTTGTAAACAGAAACAATTCATTAAATCGCTCCTCTGTAATTTGAAATGGATCAGTTGAGTCTCTCAAGTTCCGTTTACGGATACGCATCATATTACAGCGATCATATATGAAGCTGTGCAATACAAAACAAAAAATCAGCCACATCTGCCAAGTAATGACATAAAATCAACCAAATCTCAATTGGTTTAAAATCAACCAAATCTCAATTGGTTTTTCTACCTTTCAAAATTTGTTTTTACCATATTATTACTAAATGACCACAATTTGTTTTACATCTGTTATTTGTTTTAACTTCACATAGTCCCCTGTCGATTTGCATTTCTATGCTAAAACATACCAAAGATTATTCAATTTGCCTCTATAGAAACACAATTGTGGCCAAATCGACAAAAACTAAATGGAGCACTGTGACGTCACAAAAATCGACTATTGTATATCGATTCAAGTTACTGAACTTGGCAGCTGAACCACCTACATTAAGTCCAGTTCATCTGGTTCGCGAAGTAAACGTGAACTGGTTGAAAATCAAACACAAAATAAGGCTTAAATTTACGAACACAGTTCATGCGCACTGAATAAAACTCCTATTACATGAAAAATTACTGTAGTATATAAAATCATACACAATAACAACATAAAAAAGAAAGTGCTCAAATTCGTATTCTCTCTACTCAGCGGATGATTGAGTACATTGAATAGAGTTCAAATGTTGAGAGATGGGGTGAAGCCGAACTTTTTAGTGCGTTTTCTCATAGCTTTGATCCGCTTTGTATATTTTGAGCTCTTGTAGATTTTAATTGATTTTTGGATTGTGCCAACATATTTTACGTTAATAAAATAACTTTAAAGACTTTTTAGCAGCTTTAAAGCACTTGATGGACTATTAAATGTGGCGCCCGCTCAATTCTGAAATATTACTCATCCGTCACTATCCCGTGAACGCAAGTATTCTGCATATGGGGGTGGATTGAAAAGTGTGCGGCCTAGGCAATAGATGGCGCCACTATAATCCAATCAATGTTGTTTATTGTTAATTATATCTTGTATCTCAACTCAGACAGTGGCATGTACATCGAATTACGCAGCTTGACTGAAAATGTGCATCCATTTGGAAGATATTAATTTTGATATGGTCAAAATATCGAATGCCTCTCTTCTTACTCATAAGAAGTTGAAAACTGACGCTTGAAGAGACTTTTGGTTTTAATTGGTGGTTGGGGTTTTTTATGCCAAATAAACTATATTTGTATACAACACGAAATACTCACTTAAATATTTCTATAAATTAAAGTGTTTTTGTGTTTGCCGTACTAAATTTTTATTTTACAAATGTCAGTTGGGTTTGAATTCCTCTCAAGAACTGCAACTTAAAACTAAACTTGAGTAGTCTAAAGCTCAACTCCGGGCTCTCTCGCTTCTTCCTCATCGCCCCTCGACCATTTCGCCGTCGCTGCAGTCAGTGCATATTTACATGATCACAAATATGGGCGATGCAGTTTGTTGTTGTTGTTGTCTCTTTCCCAATGCTCAAGCTCAGCTTCTCTGCGGATATGCAGACGTAAGCGAACGAGTCTTTGGATTACGTGACCCTCAAGCATTTCGGCATAACTTATACATACATACATGCGCATATGTAGTATATTTGTATGTGGCAGTTAACACACTACTTGCGGGACTGGAATCCACTATAGCCTATGCGGGCGACATAGCAACTGCGGCATTCGGCAAATTCCCCCAAACACTTCCCGATAAACTAAATTATTCACTTTCGATTGTGTCAGATTGGTGTTTCGAATTCGAACTTGGGGTTAACCTTTTCATTAGGAAGTACAAAACTCCAAGGTTTACAATGCCTAGTCTAAACGCTACTCTACTCCCCTTGAGCTTAAATGTGAAGTATTTAAGCCTTATTCTCGACCCAAAACTTAATTGGAAAGCCAATTTGGCTGAGAGAACACGTAAAGCAACACGCGCTATATACTGCTGTAGAAGAGCAGTTGGAGCAAGTTGGAGATTTCGTCCTCGCGTCATGCAGGGGCTCTACTTGGACATTATCGAACCCAACCTGTTATATGGTTCGGTCTTTGGGTGGCAAGCTCTCGAAAGAGCCGGCAACATCAAACCCCTCGATAAAATCAGAAGATCTATTGCTCTTCTGATCACTGGCGCTCTTCGTACCACACCTACGAAAGCTCTTTTTGCCATGCTTCACTGGCTCTCTTCGGGGCTAGACTCAACGCTCTTTCGCACTGGCGCTTAACCTTATCGAGCCATGCCTCTATTCTGAATCAGGATCCACCTGTCCCGGACTTTATCGATTATGTGTCGGTCTATCCAGATTTGAACAGGGAATTCGACCTCAGTATTCCAAGCAGAAATGAATGGACTTCAAATGACATAATCGTCGGCGAAACGCTCGGTATCTATACCGAAGGTTCTAAACTTGAAGGTAGACTTGGAAGCGGTTTCTTTTCCGAAAAACTGGACCTGAAAATCTCCCTTAGTCTTCCTAAGCGTTTTGCAGGATGAGGCCATGGCCATTTATCACACAGCTAAATGGATTCTTAGTAGCAGCATCGGGGCAGCCACCATAGTTATCTTTTCGGACAGCCAATCTCTTTTTGGCTCTACTGCCACGTCAAGACTTTTTCACGAATCTCGAACCTCTCTAAATGAGCTTTCAAAATACTCTCCACTGCACCTTACATGGGTTCTCGGATATAGCGATATCCCGGGTAACTGCGAGGCAGACGAACTTGCCAAGGCAGGCCCGCTTCTACACGAAATTCAGCCCTCCATTAATATGGGATGCAACAGCCAAGCTTGATATCAAACGGAAATACCTGGCTGACGCCTACAAATCCTGGGTCGACGGGGAATCCTGCCATACGGCTAGACTCACTTGAGCAAAGATAGACAAACACAGAACCAACCAACTTAACCGACTCGATCGCGTATCTCTATTGCCCACTGTGTCGGTCTTGACCGGCCACTGCATACTGGGAAAACACGCAGACAGACTAGGTCTATTCGCAAGCGATTTCTGCCGGGCTGTGATTTCGAGGAGGAGGATGAGACGGTTCTCCACCTTTTATGTCACTGCCCATCCTTGGGCAGAAGAAGAAGTCGCACCTTTGGTGCCCTATTTCTCACAGGTCTGACAGAGCTGTCATCGTTCAATGTTAGGAACATAGCAAAGTTCATTAAGTTCGCGCTTAGTTCGTTTATCAGGATGGGAAGGGACGACATAATGGGAGAGTCGTCCTTTCCCGGGGCTGCCCTTGCACTATCACCTTCTTTATGTAAGAGAATTTTAGTCAGTGCTTGAATGGCGCCACACCGTGGTATCACAACGGGCCTTTAGGTGTGCTCAAGTGTGGTTTTGGTAAACTTAGCTGCCACTCCTACCTACCTACCTACTCATAAGAAGTTGAAAACTGAAGCTTGAAGAGACTTTGTTGTAATTGGTGGTTGGGGTTTTTATGTCAATTAAACTATATTTGTTTAAAACACAAAATACTCACTTAAATATTTGTATACATGTATGTATGTAGTGTATTTATATGTATTTATATTTATATGTGTTTGTTCATTACAACGCTTTATTATATGTAGAAAAAATCTAGATTGCTTAAGAACGTCAATTATTTTGAAACATTAATATTAATTTTGTTGCTTAACGTATTTCTCATTAAAAGTAGGCTTATTATATGTGAAGAGTTTTTCTCACAATTTTTATTAATCCTTTAAGTCAATTTTTATTAATCCTTTAAGTCAATTGTTATTAACCCTTTAAGTCATTCATCAAATAAAATAGCACATTCTTTTAGGTTGCATCGCCTGCGTCTCTGAGACAATGTGAACGTGCGATCCGTTTTCAAAAGGAAGCCAATAAAGAGCGAATTCAAGAGAAGTGGAATAGAGCGATGTCGAATGCTTGGAACTAATTTAAGTGTGCTGGCGGCTGCTGATTTAATGCCGAAGGATCGCTGGGTATTAAGTTCAAATCGACGAGTTCTCGGGCGTACGGCAAGGGTCGCTGGGGCCAAGTGTGGGGCTGCAGCAAACTTTGGGCATGATCGAGCTGTCGACGCAGTGACACGATGGTGGGGTAAATGTTCTGCTCAATAAATTCTGCAATCGTGTGCTGAAAGTAGTGGGCCGAGGAGCATTTTAAACGGGTTTGACGTTAAAGAGTGCGTAAAATAAAGTACCTCATCGTAAACTTCGTTCAGTAGCGCGTGCGCTTCCCTCGCCATCCCGCTTAGTTCGTTTATGAGATTCGGCGTGTATTCCGTTAAACGACGCACACCCAGCGGTGAACTGAAATTGTGGCGCACATTATAGTCGGTCATCCAGGCGCTCTTTTCCTGTACTCTCTGCAGGTAATTGTGCGTTTCCAGCAGCTTGTCAAAAAGACGCAGCCCATATTTGTAGATGAGACTGCCGGGATATGTGCAGGACATGAACAGTTGGCTGTGATGTGAGTTTGGATGTAACTCGATCCAAGGATGACCCGAGCGCCTTCGCAATTAAATGTGATTTGGACGTTATGCAATGCATCTGAAGTCAGAAGCGGGAAAACTTACCGACTGTCGGGATAAAAGGCACACTCCAGCACATTTAGTATTGTATTCTCTTTGGGATTAGTGCTGAAATATCCTTTCGAGACTGTGGACAGCGCTGTAATAAGACTTGGTATGCCAGTGGGGAGCAGCTCGCAAAGCACCGCAAAGTGATCGTATCGTTGCCAACCCGTTAATGCCAATCCCTTAAATCCTTTGGAGAATCTGCCATAGATTTATACAAATGCGAAACAATTAGAAAAAGCTGCTTTGGCGTACTTGAAAAAATACCCACCTGGCACCCTCCTTGGCGATGACCGCTAACCACCGAATATTATTTTCCAAATGGCGCTGAAGCGGAGGTATCATTAGGCTTTCACCAAAGGCCCCCTTAAATGCAGACGCTGCCCAAGCGGTTGGGAACACCTTTGAGTACATGTCCCACAATTGTGGCTGAATAAATTGGTAGATGTCATTGACGTAGACCCAAATCATGGGCTGCACATAACTGCCAATATGCGAATTATGCATTTCGGTGAGGGTCATGCCCCGCAGCATGTCGTCCCAGATCACCACGCTTAACTTTGGCCAGTGGCTGCGTACGAAATTCGCCACAGTGGTGACATGTGTGAGAAAAATTTCATTGCGAGACCGCTGGCGGCATCTGCTGCACTCGCCCATGCGGAAGACCTCATCGCACCCTATATGAATGTGCGACATTTTTATAGATGGAGCACCGCTGTTGGACGGATTGTTAGCGCCAGCACTGGCGCCGAGATGGAACTCAATTACTTGTGACAGCATGTGTTCAATGAAAGTCATCGAGTCCTTCAGACTGGGACATATCGACTGTGGACTTTCGGAAATTTCTCGCATATGAGCGAACGCTCCTAATTTCAGCGCATATTCCATGTGACCGAAACTCTGCACAAGCGGCATTATGGAAAGCCCCAACTTTGTGGCAGTCTCCAAGAAGTCCTGTGAATGGAAAATAATATATGGAAATTTACAGAGCCCAAAGTGCGTACCTTTAATTCAGCTGGATTGTAAGGGTTTTTCGCGGAAAGTGGTTGTAAGACGCCCGTATAAGGAAACATATCTTCGTATTCAACCAGCAATCCAGTGGCACCCAGTGTCTTCAACATTGGCAGCAGTTGCTTCAGAAATGAGAGCTGGAATATGTAAATAATGCCGATGAATTTTCCAGGACCACGAAAAGTCATGCACAAACCTTTGGTGGAGCTCCCTTTAAGTCCAAATGCACTAAGCGCTCTTGCGGTGCGGATGGTCCCTCTGGCCCTATTCCTGGTATTGCAGGCACTCCCATGCGCTGCAATTCATGTTCGTACTGAGTCTGGCGCTCAGCTGAACTAAGCATGCGCTCGTAGTCCATGTTGTTCAGGTCTTCCAGTCCGCCGTTACGTTGACGCTGCTGATTCTCAAGTATCTTCAGACGCTCCTCTTCGAAGAGGAAATTTTCACCTACAATGGGCGCTTTTTTGCGGCGTGCTACCAACGATAAAGTCTGTGCTGAGGCTTCCGAAAGCGTGCTGGCTGGATTTCTTGCCACTACTGATAAACCTGCTAAGGACGCCTGCTGCTGTACTTTTATGGTCTGGTCACGCTGATAGCGCAGGACTCGATTCGCTTGTGAAATCAATTTCTGCAGGAGGTACGCATGATTGTTGCTATTGTCGGTATTGGCAAAATTCTTTAATAGAGGAGATGTTAGGCACTGGCTGCTGTGTAATAATAGTCTAAACCTACATTCAGTATGTGTTGCTCTTCGCTGATATAGTTGGTCGTGTCAAATAATGTCCAAGTCCAAAGAATCAACAACACAAGGCTCGATCCAATTATCAGTACAAAAGCTTTACTACGCCAAAACAGTAGGAAAAGATTTGACTGCATCTGTAGAACAAACAAAGAAATAAATCGTATTAGCTATCTAAATTGCTGGTATTTTAAGGACCAGGATTGTGATTAGAATTGCGATAGTGAAACTCTGGAACAATCAAGGTTTTTGCCATCCAGCAGATCGAATGACCTGCAATTTCTCGTAGAGATACCATGACGACTTAGAGTGCGCCAACTTGCGTAGAAAACAACAGTTTCTAAGTAAGAATCAAGATTCCAACATAGAATACATTTGATCCAAGCTGATAAACTATCAAATCTGCGCAAACCACACACATATTGCGTAGTATGATGGAACGATATTCCCAATTTATGTCGCGAATGAGAGTCCAGTCTACTGTATACCAACTAAGACGGGAGGGAGAACTAGCCAACAATCGGCTGTCTACGGGAGTGAAATCTGCAGACATTCTAAGATTCCGGAGTGTATAATATATTTTAAGGGTGTTAAAAAACCAATTCATCATTATGGGTGTTAAAAAACCAATTTTTAACTTATTAATTAAGACAAGCAAAGAAAAGCATAAAAACCAAATTAGAAAAAACTAGATAAAAACCCAGTAAAGAAAACGGAAGTCGAGTTAGATCGAGTTCCAGAAACCATTTTAGACTGTAATATAATAATTTATCAATCTACTCTCTAAACCATGGCGATATTGGATCCACATAGGGACATTTTTCATTCTTATGAATTATATGTATAGGTGGGTGAGGCGGCTGAAAAGTTATCTTCCATATAATCACCATCAAGTTTCGTAAGCCAGTTTTGTATCATTATATCAAGTTTTGTATAGATCTCGAGTTATATGTATTCTGTTGGCGCGGCAATGAATTTCAGTTTCCCAGCACATTTATGCTGGCATAGAAATAGGAGGTCCCTACTTTTGAATAAGTGTAAATCGTGGACTTGGCAGTATGCTGACCATTTTTGACACACAAACTAGTATCGAGCTCAAATTAGTACAAAACTAGTACAAAGTTCTTTTTATATCACGAACACGATCCTAGCTGGGCTAATTTTTGTATTGATGTAAAATTTCTGTATGAGATGTAGGTAGGTGTCCTTTATCTGAATATTTCAATTTCTTGAATATAACTTTATAGTGTCAATATGCTTATCGCAATTGCGTCCAAACATTTTGTGTAGGTTCTCAAGTTGGGAACATATGATAAAAAGTGGGACGGCGTAGTATATAAGTTATGCCGAACTTGTTGGGAGCCACATACGTTTACAGTTTTGTTCTAGGATGTCTGCTGAACAGCAGATGCTATAATTAACAGCAGATTAACATTTGCAATGCTGTAAACGTGCTCAGACCGCTGCGACTGCGGTCTGCACGGATTTGCTCCATGCTGTCTGCTGAACAACAAATGTTATAATAATTAACAGAATCGTTAACATTTGCAATTATGTAAAGGTGCGCTGACGGATGCGACTGCGGTCTGTACGGACCGGCCGCGAAACCGACTGAGGTAGTTAAGAAATGTAAGTTTTGTTTTAAGAAAGCAGCTACTACTGTGGATGATAGTCTTCTAGGCCTTGTGAAATAACCCTTAGAAATTAAATAAAAACTATAATATTGTATAATTTATATATTCCATTCACAATTTGCATAGAGTAAAGTTCCCACATGTACGCCAATATGAAATTTCCATTTCATTCATTGGATCGAATTTTAGTTCTTTTAATAGAAATGTTAACCGTTTGATATATGAAAGTTATGCGTGTTCTTGATCTGATCTCTTCTATTTTTTGAATCAGATTTTAGTAATTTTAATAGAAATGTCAACAGTTCCATATATGGGAGGTTGACAGGTCATTTATCTGATGCCTTCCCTTTCTGGGATCGAAGTTTTAGTAATTTTTAATAGAAGTGATAACAGTTTCATATAAAGGCAGTAGGTTTGTCCTTTATCCGATGGGGTTAATAAAGCTATATGATTTTGTGTCGATGTTCTAAGGGTATACTAAGCGTTATTTGCATATCTATAAAGATGTGGGAAAAAGTTGTTGACGAAGATGAAGGACGGAGACACCCAAATCGACTCAAAAAGTAACGCTGATAATTTTTGTGTTATATATATGTCCATATCTACCTCTCCTTCTTATGGGTGTTGGTAATACACCGATTTGATTGTTTAATAAAACTGCGCAAAATCAGCTTCATTTTCAGAATTCCCACAAATTTTATTCAAATATTCTAAACTCATCGTTTTAAATTTCGCTTCCGATTTCAATTCATTTAAAACCTCAATCAACCAAATCCCAACTATAAGCGAAAACCAGAGAGTGAAAACTAAGTAAAGAGTGGAACAGTTTTAGTTGTCTCCTCTATTTATATAAATGTGCCTCTACTTTCACCAATGCATGCCAAAGTTAAAACATCATTAACTACACAAAAGTATTCGTGCCAAAACCATAAAGCCTTCGTAAGGTTTCATTTTGAATTATTCATGCATGCTGATGCATCTCCATGCAGTAGTCCTGAGGCACAACAGCCCATCCACACGCTGCTAAAACTACTCGTCCTTCACATAGTTGCACACAGTTCAAGCAGCCACAGATGCCTTTGTGTTTGTTGTCTTCACTTGTAACCATTGATGTTGTCACTCAACTCTCATGTGAGTTCCTGCAGTGTACACATGCCACACACACACACACTTTCCCATTCACACACTCCCACAGGGGTGTATTTATATTTAGCGCTACAAATGGAAGTGGCTTTTAAACTATTTCACGATTTCTAATTCACACCTTTCTTAGGTAGTTTCCATTTACTCTGCCCATCGTGCCCGGACCCTTACTTGACGACTTGACTGCTTCTTGTTCAGCCCATCTACGTGCACATTGGACGTGGCCCGCGGCTTTAACGTATACTCGTATATGTTTGATTCACTTATATTGATTATAGTTATATTTTGATTGGTATTAGGAGGTCAACCGATTTCATGAGCTGCTTAAAGACTCCTGAACGGAATCACTCATTGATAGAACGTCGACTTCTGAACGGCGCTACTCAGCAGCGTCTGTTGGCACGGCAGTTATTCATATTGAATAAATGTCTAGTTCTTAGTCTTAGCTTAGCACAGTCTAGAACCTAAATTTGTAGTGATGTACAGTGTTCATATCTACTCTGAGGTAAATCCGGCCCTGCACATCATCACATTATGTGTTTACTTTTCATGCTGTGCTATTATAGACTTTACCCTTAGAAAGAGGGAAAATATACACTAAACGAGTGTGGTGGAGCTGCTTTGTATCTAGCATAAGAAGGCATGGCAGGCATGAGAGGCATATATGCATACAAATAAATTAAAAACATCAATTGGGGGTTTTCCGTCCGTCCTCCATATGGACTTCATCTTCTAAACCATCTTGCTTTCTATACACAAGCAACACTTAGTCCTGAATACCCAGGATGTGCCTTATGCGAATGACACCGTGAGTTATTTAACGGGGTAAACGGCCAATCCAACGTCCCCTCTCGGAAATCACGCCTTGCCAATGGCTGAAAAAATTCACAATACGTTCTCAGACCTCATTTTCAGATATGAATATTCAATGAACTCCATAACTACGCAGAAACTGCTTCAAGTATGTGCAATAACAGGCAACAAGACTTCAAGATAAAGAAGATACCGATTGTTACGGCCAGCGAACTATGTCACTGGAGAGTTAAGACCTTCTCCGAGAAGTACCAAACAGCGCTCCTACCCTATTACTTATTATCACTACGCTCAAAAGCGAATACGGTGACCTTCTGAAAAGTAATATAGAAGAAAAGGAGAGAAACCGAAGGAGTTTGAGTGTAAGAGGCATGAAGATGGCAAAGACACCCAATGTGGTTTTCAAAGTGGACAGAGAAAGAAAGAGAGAGAGAGAAGGAGAAGGAGAAGTGTATGATATGACGGACACGTTTCTTTTCATGCGCGTGCTCGAGTTATTCAGAATTAAGAGGATTCTTTTTCGGATTTTAAGGAATTAAGCAGTGAAAAAACGTGTTCCCCGAAGATTAGGATAATAGACATGAATCCGAATAATTAAGTATAAAGCATGCGACTATTTAAATAAGCAAATTGGAAGATGTGAATTTATGTGCAAGCAAGAACTAGTGAAAGAAAAAATATATTTATAAAATAAAATAGTATATAATAAAAAAATTACGAAAAAATATAAATAAAAATATAAATATAAATCAAAAATATATCAAGATAAAAGAATATAAAAATAGAAATAAAAATGAAGTGCGAAGGACCCATGAAATGGGGGAGAATGCGGGATAACACAGTGAAGAAAAGCGAGACGAGTTCGCTGATAAAAGTTTAATTTCTATTTTTAATAAGGGTATTCCAAAGTATTATCCACCCTCGTTACAATGTGGCCGACTGAGGACCACAACCATGTGTGAGCAAGCCGAGGCCGCCGCAATGCGCACGATGGCCAAAGGGGGTGGTAAAAAGATCTTAAATACAACAAAAAATAGAAAATGATTTAAGGATGATTCCATAGTTGACGTTATTTTCGTTACAACACACAAGATACTTGGAAATAACGCTTCCTGGTATGTATCGTGACGACATTTGGGAGTATATTTCCCAGACCATAATGATTGAAAGTGGAAAAGCAAGACTACAAAACGGAACTTTTCAAATCATAAATCATAAATGACGTTAAAACACAAAGAATGTACATATAAATACGTTATTTTACGTTCTCAAAACTGAACGATTCTCTGTTTGATCTCAAAAAGTTCTTATACAATGGAAAAGGATTGCACCACTTCAAAAGGAGTAGTCGGAGCGTACCTTTAGGAACCTAATTCAATTGGAGAATAGTCTTATACATTATTCTTCACTCACACGAATCCAAAATGCTTACAACTTGTGTGATTTTGTGAAAGACTTCGAATTTCTTTTGGAGTTTTGCAATTGGGTTTTCTATAGAATATTTTTAGCGGTAGCGTCGATAAAATGAAACTGCATTCGTGACGAATTACATTCATGCACATCTCAATGGTTTCGCGTAGAAGGCAACCTTCTAATCTTTGATAAACTTTCTAATCTTTGGTAACCTTCTAATCTTTGATAAACCCATAGTTAAATTAACTCCCAAAAGTACGTAAAGTAGCGCAGCTTATCGCTATCCCAAACTATGGAAGGACCCTTCGAATACCTCCTCTTATAGACCAATCAGCTAATTGTCAATCATTTTTCTCTATTGGCTCACAAAGAAACGATCCAAGCTAACTATTGAAATAAACTTCAACTATATACTACAATTATTAAACCCATATGGACCTATGGAGCGCAAATATGGGGCACATCGAAAAGTTCAAACTGAGCCATAAATCAACGAAAACAATCGAAAATTCTCAAGACAATAGTTAATGCACCTTGGTACGATTCAAATGTTATTATAAAAGGGGACTTAAGATTAAGCATGGCTTGTTTTGATCTAATTCAACTACGTTAAACAACAATTTATTTTCGCTTATGCTCTCGTCCTCATGCAAAATCTCTACTATAATCGTCCCTGAATATCAATGGTTTCATCAATATAGATCCACAACGGGATATTTTACATTGGACTTAATTTCATCGTAATAATTATAAACTTCGGCAATCTCGCTTCAGCATACGTAGGTCTTGCTCTCAACAGAATTGGTGAAAACCTGAGACTGCTGTTCAGTCTGGAGTATGTGGCTTCGTTCGATGTATTCGTTGAAGTCGTGAAGAGGTTGTTAGTCGGTGTGTCTAAATTGCGTGCGGGAGTCAGAAGAGACTGAACTCCTGTCTGCGGCTGTTTTTGTAGACCAGCTTCAGTGCATGAAATTCGTCTTTCGGTCAGTTTCAGCGCCTTCCTGTCTCTAGTGTTGTTGTTGGTCTGCATTGATGTTCTTGTAGCAATTCGGCCTTGGGTCAACTCCAACCCTTTCATGTATTTCCTCTTGCATTCAGCGTCTAGTGGTGTTGTCCTGCGTCGTTGTTTTTTTCTGTACTTTAGTTGGTTGTCTTCGTTGTATTATTTAAGCACTGCTGCTTCCGCCAATCACGGAGTCTCGCTGGAACGTTCGATGTCGTTGCTTATGGTTCTGTTCTCCCGACGCAGTACTGTGCTGATTGGCTCGATCGGTGCGTGGAGTGATTTCTTGCTCTCAGCTGAGGTCAAATTTTGTCAGCCGGCGCTAACGTTGTTGTTGGTAGAATTTTTACTGTGGGAGTTTCCCTTTGAATAGCCGCCAAGAGCGTACCGTCGCTTGCCGTGAGTATGGATATAGCGGTCTTTTGCTATTGGTAGAATCGGCATGTGTTGATTGTATAGTATGGATGTAGATACGAATATGTACAGAAGACATTACCGTTAATAATATGTATTTATTTATAGCAACTTGAAGCGTTTTACTTAAAATTAGATGATTTCCTCTCCCTGATGCACGCCCTTATGTTACCCCGGGTAACTTACCCGGTACTAATTTCACCCCCTACGACTGAATCCCTAATTCGAGGATACACAATGAGGGAGTCAGATTGGCAAATATACTATTTCACCTCTGTTTCTCCATCGAATCACAGTCCACAATGTTTCGTTATAGGGCCAAATAATTGTTGTACTGTTAGCGATCTTCTGTTCCGTTTCAGCTCACCTCATTTTCTGTCGTTAAATTTTGAAGTTTCTGTTGCAAATGTACTGGATTCTGTTTCTGTTGCCGTTCTTGATGTGAATTTGGAGATTGATACTGATGAAAATCTTCGATAAAACAGTTTGTGGAAAACTACAGCTTCAGAAATAGCGTAGACAACATTAATGAATCATGGAAGCAACTAAAATCCATCTCAATGAACCACGTTTCAAAAAAATATGGTCAGAATGCATAAAATCAAACGAGCCTAAAGTTAATTATCTTTCTCAAATTCGGCCAAATATATTAAACTTAGCGTACAATCTTGGTTTTGAGAATTTAGAGGAAAGGGATTTGATTAATTTCCTGGATGCTGACAGAGAACCTCTTTCAAACGAGCAGCTGATCCAGAGTGTTTGCACGGTTTGTTCCGCGCAAGTTGACTGACGGGCGAAAATTGCTCAGTACTCAATATTCAAAGCACATCATCAAGGAGGCCAAAAATGACAACATCGAGACTGGAAATGAAACAAGATGTTTTCAATATGACCCAGAAACCAAGCGCCAAAGTTCCGAGTGGAAGGCGTCAGACCAGCTAAACACCAAAAAAATCTCGTTTCGAGAAGTCAAAAGTGAAGAAACGGTTGATTTGATTTTAGGATTCCAAGGGCATTATCCACAAATAGTTCGTTCTTCGTTCCACTGTGAAAACTCGTTCATGTACAAGTCTATCTGGCGTTTTGGAGCGTTTGATGTATCGTCGTATTCGGCCGGAATATCGCGCAGAAGGAAGTTGGACTTTGTTGGACGATAATGCGCCATCTCATTGATCGGCAGTTGTGACCGATTTTTGGGCTAAAAATCGCATTTTAACTCTCAACCATTCCTCGTATTCGCCTGATTTAGCATCGTGCGACTTTTACCCTTTTGGAAAAAATGCATTTGCAGATGAAAGGAAAGCGTTTTGCGGACGCCATTCAAAAGGCTTGTACCGACAGCCTGAAGAACATCCCAGCCGACCATCTAAAACACTCATTCAACATCCTTTCAGATCATGCAAATCGCTTTATTGAGTCGGGAGGCAACTATTTTGAATAAAATAAATCGGTTTTGCCAAAAAAAACTATTCGTCAACTATCAACTGCGACCTCGTTGGTTGTTGGGGCTTTGTAGCAGCCTCTATTTCATCGATAGGACGTTTATCTGCATGCCGTTTTGAAACTATAAATATTATTTTCATGAATAACTTATTGCAATGATTTAAAAATATCTCTTTTTAGAGCTGATGCTGAATTTTGGCGCAAAGCCAATTCCCTTTCGGAAGTAAAAGAGATTTGTAGCCAACTACGAATAAGATGGAAAACTTGGCCAAGGATTCTGTAAGTTGGCATGTAATTATCCCACTCAATTTCCTTACATCCGAAAGATGTCATAGCGAAACAACCGTTGTATATCCTTATGCTTCTGCCAAAATGATTGGACGCCTGATCCGCTCCCGTTAGCAATGCTCTGAGCATCTGTGGTGGGTCCGCTACATAACTAAGTTGAGCATGTCCTTTGCTGCAGCACATTCCTGGCGCTTATTGTACAATGTTCATAATACTACCAAATTCTGCATTTTTCAACTGTACTTACAAATTATGGATTGCACAAGGATATCCTTGAGTTAATAAATGTGTAAACTCCCTCGGCAACGAACCTCTCAACATAACAAGTGTGCCTTCATGCACGCGCATTCGCCACTCCGAGTTGAACACTGATTCGCTGAACACCACAGCCACTTAGCGGAGCCGGTCCAGGAGTACTCGAACGCAAGAGCAAAAACAAATTCGCCCTGTTTTCTCGTCCTTTCATAAACACGCTCAATTAAATTTGCAAACTAAAATAGTATATTTGATTGCCACAGTCGCAGCTGCCCATATTGGGTAAATCAGTGACAACATCGCACGAGCAACCAACAAAAACTGCATCATTTGGCCATGTGCCAGCCAGCCAAGCATCCAGCCAACGATTTCTTAAGCGGAGCACTTGCACTTAAGCTCATAATTTCTAACGAAGAGAAAAAACTGTGCTGGAAAAAAGAAGATAAGGATATCTCGATTGGTTGAAAATGTTTGATGTGCAGCCAGGCGCCGCTCCCAGTGAGTTCACTAGGTTGCAACTTGAAACTTTACGTTGGTGGCCTTGGGTGTTTGTGTGTGCCCGGAGATGTAGAATACACACAAACACAGCTTTTAATTTTATTGTCCGGCTGGTGTACAATTTCCAACACGGAATTCCTTAAGCTTAAACTCCCAACAAGAGAAAGTTCGCCTTTGCCTCTCATCATTATTCCGCCTTTTCCGTGTTCCGGCATTGCATTTCACTGAATAAATCATTCCAATTATGAAATTCGTTTTGAATTTATTCAAAGAATTTATTACAAATGAAGCAAGTGAATTAAAAGCTAAATACGGTCCTAGAAAGATATCCTTCAGGCGGAAGCTAATTTTCATTTTCAAAATAGTATCTCCATAAATGGAGTTATTGTGGGTTAATTCGAAAAAACCCATGCGAAACCTGTCGAAAAACAAACTCGAAGAGAAATCATGTGGCTGCAGCAAAGGAAGAAGGGGTCATTTCAATAACGACTCCAGAAATAATAGATGTCTGTCTGGAGTGTCTCCAAAGGAGTCCGTTCTGTACACAGGCTCAGCGCGCTAAAGGTGGTTGCTAGCGCCTTTCGCACAGTTTCTGATGATGCAATTTGTGAGTTATCAAGTAAGCCACCAATCGAACTGCTTGCATATGAAATTCAGGATTTGTGTAGAAGAGCAGCAAGACCAACGGCTTCAGATAAGCTTGAAGAAAGACAGAAAACCACACAACAATGGCAGCAAAGATGGGAGAAATCCAGCAAAGACCGATGGACATTCAGACTAATGCGTAATATCAACGAATGATGATGACCCGTTTTGTCCAAGTTGCCGGGAGAGCAGTAGGACGCGCAGCATGTACTGTTTCATTGCCCGCGATTCAACGAGAGCAGAAACAACCTGAGCGCTATCTTAGGAGAACAACCAGCAGTGGCTAATCTGGTAGAGCATATGTGTGAAACCGTGACTAAATGGGAGGCAGCTTGCTCTATAGTAGCCACTATGATGATAACCCTGCGGAACACGGAACGCGCCCGAACAGCAGCACGCCTAAGCCAGCGCAGTGCTGAGGAAAACGTTAATAGGGGTGGATCAAGAAGTAGGACTGTAAGTAGACAGACCTAAGACTGTCGATTAAGCGGTCACGCTCGTAACGGCCTCTCGACGTATTACCTAAAGGTGAAATCGCGAGATGACAATCCGGCCGGACATCGGGGTGAATTTAGTGGGTTAAGGCCCTACACATGAACTATGTCTGTCGGTATAGGTATAGAGCTGCAGAGCTGCATAGCTCCAAAAAAAACTATGTCTGTCCGAATTCCAACCTTAATCGGGGATTCGACTTCCTTCTCCCAAGCAGAGACGTCTGGATCAGAAACAGAGTAATCACCGATGACACTCTGGATGTCTACACAGATAGCTCTAGGTTTGAGGACAGGGTCGGGAGCGGGATCTTCTCCAATAAGTTGGACCTTGGCATCTCACTTAGACTCCTGGCCATTGCAGCGTCCTTCAGGTAGAAGTAATGGCAATTTACCACGCAGTAAATTGGGTTCATTGGTGTCTGAATCAAATTCTTCTGGGACAACCAAGCTGCCATTAGATCTCTTTCGGGGGTCAGCACGTTCTCAAGACTCGTACAGAAATTTCAGTAAGCTCTAAACGAGCTCTGCATGCATTCCATAGTTCACCTAGTCTTGGTACAGGGTCACAGGACATCGAGGGAAATTGCGAGGCAGATGAGCTTGCTAAAGCAGGCACACTGCTACCCGAATTATACCCTTCTCTAGACATAGGAATCGCTCTCGCTACAGCCAGTCTAGCGAACAAACGCAGGTATTTCCATGAACAAACTATGGGCGGAGGAACATTCCTGTCGTATCTCAGACCTAACCTGGCCTAGCCTCAACAAGAAGCGTACGCTTCAGCTACTCCAACTCGGACGCGCGTCCATCAGCACTACGGCTTCCGTGCTGAAGTGGCACTGTCTGATGGGGACGCATGCGGCTAGGCTGGGTTTTTCCTTTAATGACAACTGCCGTGGGTGCAGTGCTGACGAGGAAGAAGAAACAGTACTACACCTTATGTGTTAGCGTCCATCCTTAGTCAGACGAAGAATTCACATCTTCAGGGCTCCTTCATCAGCGTGACAGACCTCGCAACCTGTAAGATAAGGGACGTAGCCAAATTTATCAAATTGTCAGGTTGATTACACACTTCGTAATCAGGCGAGTCGTGCTGGCTCAGGTGCTGTGTCAGGCGCTCAGCGTCTGAGCGGTAACTATACTCGACTTGGTGGTCAGTTCGTGTGCAGCGCCCCATCCGTAGTATCCGAATGGGCCATTATTTGTGCCTGAGTGTGCTTTTGCTGCTCACTGTTCTTTAAAGAAAATGTTCAGGACTTCGTAACTCTGCCTTAGCTTTAAATACATTCATTTGGCACTAATTTCCAGCACATTAATTTCCAGTATCCCCCTTCCCCTTGTTCGCTCTTCTCATACACGTTTGCCCATGTACGTGACATGAGCAGTTGCAGTGTATATTTGGGCGTCCATATCTGGCGTTTACATTCATATCAAGCTTGGCAAAACACCAGCCACATTTGCACATCGCTCAGATGCCAACTGCATCAGAAATTCTGTCAATGTTCGCCTGGCAGATTAATGTTTAGCTATCCTGCATTCATTTCCTGTCACCAGGTTTGTGGGATTTGGTGTTACTTTATTTGCCACATTAGGGCTATAAATCAAAAAATATTAAAAAGCTTAGTTTGTTATCCTTTAAACATCCTTACACAAGCAGGCCACGGTTAGTATGCGTACACAATTATGCGACATGCAGCACCGTTCCCGGGGAATGTTGTGCGTCGCTTGTAATTCTATTTCATCTAAACAGTTTCCAATTTGTAGTCTTTGAACGGAGCAGCGTGCTGTCCTGCACCCTTAATTTGCTTTCCACACTTGCTATTTCGGTCATTTTGTTTTGCTACATGCAGACGCGCTCCTGCGTGTGTGTGGTGTGGTGGTTGTTGTTGTTGTTGTTGTTGCTGTTCTATTTGCTGTCAAGCGTGAAACAAATGCGATTAAATTTGGAATTTTTGCATTTCTGGGCCATGATGAAATATCGGGGTCAAATTAAGGTTTCAGGGTTAAGGACCTGGACCCTTTTTTCCGGATTTGTCTATTCGGGTAATTGATTATAACCAGAATGTAGTCCGTGGTTTATTTATATTAATCCCGGTTCCATTGAAACAAGAAACTTTTCACTTTGTTCCCGAGTGTGAAGAACAAGTTCAGAAATATCTTCTGAAGATTAACTCAAATCCAAATGGGTGCTGATGATATTCCAATTAAATTTACAAATAATTATTTTGTCCGCGTCCCCTGACGAACATTATCAGCAACCTTGCAAAAATGTATCTTTCCGAAGCATTGGAAAGTTGGAACGGGTACTCCAGTTCTCAAAAGGCGATGTGCTATGGATGAAAGTGTCTACAGAACTACACTATATTCGGCTCTCTCTCGGAAGTCTCCGTAGTTCTCTTATGGCTGAACAAATACTCAACGGATTTGGCTGGGGACCTGTCACCTTTACAATCTGCTTTCGACCGGGACACTGTAATCCCACCGCGATGTTGGAAACAATGGAGGACCTTGTTGTGTATTAGATCAAATAACGCTTCCTGCTTCCTTGATTTCTCCAAAGCTTTTGATAACTTTAACTACACAGTCCTCTGGAACAAATGAAATAATCATTTGGTTTTGTGACAGCGCATTGATGCTCAAGAATCCCTTCTGCAGGGGCAGGGTGCCAAGTGTTCAAGTAGGTAATGCAATAAATTCTCAATTTAAAGCATTAGTATCTGGGGTCCTTTCCTGGGGCGCTATTGCTTAAATCAATGATATATAGTATTTATCATCAATGATATATTTGCTGAGAGCAATGATTCCAAAATGCATGTGCACGTTTCTGATAATCAGTTGTCCCAAAGGTGTTATTGAGGACTTAAAACTGAATGACAATTTTCAGAACACAGAAAAATACCCTTGGCAAATAAGCTACGTTTAAATCCAGGTAAATCATTCGTTTGGCGAAGTGGAAACGGTTGTTTCCATATAGATATGTGCCTAAGTCTCCAATCCAATCTATCTTTAATAGATTATATGATACGAATCCATTTTTTCCAACAAACTATGAAAAGAATCCAGAGACAAGAAGATAAAACGAGCGTTTTGTGAATATTACAAATAAGGGGCAAATGACCGAGAAAAGGGGTGAAAACTGTCCTATCTAGACTACAAGAACTGTGGCTATTTGTTGGACTGGACCCTTTCTGACAACGCTGCTCTTGATGCGCTGCTGAATCTTCCCGCCCTACATGTTTTTATCCAAGGAGAAGCCCTCAAGGCCATCTGTAGGCTAAGCACACTAGGGTGGATGGGTGCGCGTTGGAATCTTTAAGATATTGTTGGCACTGCACTTATACCCGTTAATTCAATGCTCGCATATCCTATAAGAGAAAAACAGTACTGCATAAAAATTCCAGAGGGTCGTTTATGGCACGTTCGTACGACTGAGCGCGGTAGGCAGTACTGTCGTATTTTCACTCATGGCTCTAAATCAGATATTGGATCGGGATCTGGGATTTTCGTGGAACTCAATGGTGTTCAGCTCCATTACGCCCTTCGTCATCATGCTTCTGTCTTTCAGGCAGAAGTTTATGCGATCGTAAGGGCGCTGGACTATGTGGTGGAAAGAACAGATGGCGTGGAAGAAGTATTTGTGTCTGCAATGACAAGCAGGCTGCACTGAAGGCCTTGCTCACCTCCCTTGTCACTTCCAAGTTGATGCTATGTTGGAAAGCATAATAGTCTGATGCTAACATGGGTTCCAGGACACATGCGCGTTATGGGGAATAAAGTCGCAGATAAACTTGCAAATCAAGTATCTGAGACCAGTTTTACTGCCCCGGAACCTGTTCTTTCCATACCTTTTGCTACCGTTAGGGTCACTATTAGTGATTGGGTTGCCTGTGCACATAATCGCGAAAGGGGGGCAGTAAGAGGCAGCAGATGAGCAAAGGTTATGCTGCGTGCTACTGCAGATAGAACGTCAAGGTTTCTTCTGTCACTTGGAAGGCGAGACTGCAGACTTGTACGACTAATGACGGGTCATTTTGCATGACCGAAGTATATGCAAATGATAGGCATTGCAGACAGTGCACTTTGCCAGGCTTATAGAGAGGAAGATGAGAGGGTTGATCACTTTTTGTGCGTATCAGGTTCGAGGTATACAAGCTTTCCAGCAAGCTTGGTTTTCATACTGGCCCACAGGGTTGACATCTAGAGTTGTGAGACTATTGTGATCCTACCACTCGCGGCAAAAACCACTCGAATGCTTTGGGTCATTGTCTTCTTGTAGAACCCAATCATTATTGGGTGTAAGCGTCTACTTGGCTAATTTCAGAAGACCGCGCCTGCAAAATTCGCCATGAATTCTGTATTCAAATTTGCGTGAAGAGGAGCAAAATGCCAAAACCGCTTTCTGAGAAGCATTCCCAGACATTAACTTTTACAGGGTGTTTTAAGTTGCTTTGTGTACATTATTTATTAGTGGTTAATTAGGAATGCTTCACCAGAACTCATGCCGCACAAATCGATTCATCCGGAAACACCACATTCGACCACTGTTTTCACCTGCTCAGGTCCTTCTGCTTTTTATGTGGTCTACCATAAACAATAGTTTCGAGGTTGTAGAGCTAAATTTGACCTTTACCTACTGTAAGAGCTGCTTAATTGTGTTCAGAGCAATGTAAATTCCTTTTTTGAAAAATTTCTCCCTAGCTTCCCGCAGCCGCAGAGTGGGATTCTGCTCGAACTGGTTCAAAATCACTTTATCCTGCCGATTGGACGTTCCTCTGCATTTCCTGCGATCCCAAAGGTCATTTATATGTTATAAAATGCTTCGTACAACTTGACCCACTTCTTAACGCAGTATTCCGACTTCTTAATTGTTTAAGCTGCGGAGCATACGACATTTCCGATCCTTTTGGGTGTACGCATAAGAACACGGACTCATACCACTTCCACTATATGGAACTCATTTCCTCAAACGTCCTCTCTTAATGAAGCACCGAGCTATGCTGAGCTGATATGAGATTAGGTAGAACCAAAATAGACGAGACGTAACGATAGCGATTGGACGAACGTCTGCACTCGTTACGTCGATTTTGACATTTAACCCAAAATTTGACGTTATCAACCGCATCGATGGATGGCTTTTTACATAAAGTCCGAGCTCATCCCCCACAGCGGGGATTAAATTGTAGCAAAATTCCGTCATATTAATTTTAATCTCATTAAAAAACAACAATCGTGTCAACAAAGAAGAGGTTGTGACGAGTAGCAGTTCGGTTCTTACGGAACCGATCGTCACGTCTAAATGTTTCGTTCAGTTTCGATCAAATACGTACCGCCATTTTGGCTATTAACATTGATTCACATATGCTTGAACTTACTCGTTACGTCTCGTCTCGTCTATTTTGGTTAGCCCTATTGGCGTCATAAACATGTAAACAAATAATCGCAATGCTCGAAAGAGATAGATATATATATAAACTTTAAGTATGAATTATCGTCGTTTCTCTCTTGTTAAACAGACTGTAAGCTTCATAATGGGAAAGTTTGTTCAAAAATCGTGTTGTGGTGTTAACCTACCGTTTTCTTGTGGTTCACTATGATCTATTATGTCAAACCCAATCTCTTGCTCATAGAAGATATATTATGTAGGAGTCGTGCTGCTATACAGACCAGTATCGAGCAAATTATAATGACCACCAAATTTAATTTGGATATATTTCATCTGGGGTAATTTTAAATTGAATCTCGAAAGTCATGTAGCTGGGAGGAGGCCGTTTCCCATCCCGCCCAGTTTTGCATGTGGCTCCACAGTGATTTAAGAGCCTTCGTTGTGTGCGTGTATGCAGGCGAACGTGTATGCATGGGCTGGTAAAATGGATTGAATGGTTGCAAAATGTCCCAATTATGAATTGCAATGCAAGAAGCATGATTTATGCATGAAGTTGGAGCAGTTTGACCATTGGTTTACAGATGCTACTCCTATCGACCACACAAATGGTTAGCAATGCGAAAGAAAAACTAGAAACCAAACCTTTCGTACAGCATTTATTAAGAATACAACTCTCGCTTAGCAGAACACAGTTTCAAACTGCCCTATAGAATCGAATCGAAGTACTGCTTCGATATAAGTATTTTTTACCGTTGAATCCTTCTGTAAATCATTGAAAGTGGTTCTTAAATAGTTTGTAATATTCTTGTATAAATTACAGTAGGACGAAGCAGCACCGTTGTTTGGCTTTGGAGCCCCTGAAGGGGATGAAGAATAAAAGAAGTGACCCCCGGCAATTTACAAAGTTGTACTCCATATTACAAGGGAAAAAACTGTTTTTTTAATTGTTTTTATTTCTTTCTATTTTCTAAGATTTTCTTTTGAAATGAAAGTTTAAATTAAATGTTCGATTATTACAAAAATCGTTTCCATACAATGCAAGATAGTAACACAGGGGAAGACGAAAGACTATAGTATTAAAGTATTAAAATCGGTTCAAGGAGGTTTGAGATATTTTAACTTTAACCTCTTGGCAAACCCAAAGGGGCACCATAGATAAGGAATTATATTTAAAGGTATACTATCCAAATACGCAACCTCTCTCGACTTAAGTTATGCTTTTTACATCCAAGGTATGTTTATAATGCCCATTTTCAAATCAGATTTATCTTTGCTGCTCAGTCACAGCGCATGCTCTTTCATATCATTCTGCTGCACTCAAAATCAATCCAAAATATTCCACGACTATGTCTATTAGTGTAGAAGAGATAGCCCCATTGATAAGTTTTCGTTTAAACTTCAGTTAGAACCACAATAGTAAAAAATTACTGCTGCGCATTTTCCGGGGAAGTAATTTATGCGAAGATATTCTTAGAGAACGAAATATATTCTGAGAGAAAGAAAGAAATGCATTCTCAGAGAAAGAAAGAAAGATATTCTTAGTAAAAAAAAAGTGAAGAAACTCAACAAGAAACCTTAGTTGACGATAAATGTCAGATCCACTATAGGAAAACAAGGCTTGGATAATACCTATTCTAAATTCATCAAGTAAACCGATTCTAAAACGAAATAAGCAAACACAGAGGTTCAAGAAATTTCGAAGAACAAATTAATTGAGCCAAAACAAAGTCTTTGGGCCACGCCAGCATTGCAAGTTATCATCCAGCGCAGAGAACTTAAGGCATTTAGATAAAGTTCTTTCGGAACGATACACTTTTAGGCATCTGAATTTGTTATTGTCGTTTATTATTATATTTTTCTAAGTATAAATTTTAAATTTTTCTCAAACGTTACTTTTATGGAACGACTTTATATATCTGCTATATAAATAGTATCCCTTCATTTACAATATCAGTGCAATAAAACTGCGGTAACGCCATATCTGAACTTTAACACAAAACCCACAGTTTCCGACATTCAAACCAAAAACAAAATTAACCGTTCCATCAGCATAATTTAACATCTTAAGTTGCATTTTAAAATGTTCAGTTTTGGTAACGATTTCACAAAGTGAATTGGTCTGATTCGGAAAATGTTACGGTAATGGCTTCAAATCCTTTTTCGTAAATCTAAATACCTATATAAACCAATGTTACCCCATACAATAGTTGTGATTTTGCATTATTACCGTAAATATTACTCTTTCTGCACATGTATGGTTGTTTAGCACCCCATTTATTTGGCCACTGCGTTTGGCGTAAAAAAGTGATTTCGCATGGAAGAAACCAACTGATTTTTCGATTTCTATCTTACAATTGCGAACTACATTTTCGACTTTAATTAATAAATTGATCACTTTCACTGCTTAGACGTATTCCAATCAACATCCTTGATTATAACTGCATATTTGCAAAAAAGAACAATAAAAATAGTGACAAAATGTACGTTAAGTTGCACCAAACGCGCGCTGACTCCGGAAAATAACTGCGCGAAAGCCAATCCGAACAGACTGAGCACCAATTCAGGACTGAATTTAATACATTGCAGTTTTTTTTATTTTGCCGTTAGTTGTTTAATATACTTTTTTTATTTTCGTTCCGAAATCCTGCAAATAATATCTGCAAGAAATCTGTAAGGAAATGTTTCAAGGGTTGCAAAGAGTGCTGCCAAATTGGCGAAAAAACACATTGGAAAAGTGTCGCTATTAGTGTCATTAATATTGGTTAAAAGTATGAAACACCTATCTACTTACTTTAGAGTATTACTATAAGATATCTACATATATATAATATCTTCACTATGCATATTCTAGTGAAAGCGATTCTTAAAAACATAAACAATTCATATTTGTTAGCATGAGAATGAACAAACTGAACAAATCGGAATATTAACCTGATCTAATGAGTTCTTCCAGACGTTTGAAACCCATCACTCTGCCATTGGTGAATTTATCTCTAAGGAAGGTAAATTTCTCCCCTGGTGAATTGCCAACCATAAGTAAATTATAATAACACAGCTGATCAAAATCAATCAATGAAAATCAGGGGAGTTAGGAATGGATAGAATTCAACAAGAATAGCGAACAATTAATAGATTTGTTGGCGTCGCAAGAACTAGTGCAGACCCAATTCAGTTTTAGTTCACTTCTTGCAGTTTCAGTTCAGTAATTTGACGCTTGCTACGCGAACAGGAAGTGTGGGAAAAGTTCATAATTCAAGTTTGCTTTATTAAATTATTATTAATTAAACGCTGTAAATTTTAAGTGAATGCGATAAGTGTACATTATTAATTAATAAAATGGAAAAAAATAATTAAATATAAATTAAACTACTGTTGCAACTTGTCTTGTCAATAAATTCGTTACAAAAATAATCTTAATAATAAATTCATTTTTACAATGGAAATGATAATTATCAATTATTTTAAATTCATGAAGTAGGTATTTTATATATAATTCAATTTAGAATTAAGGAAATAAAGTAAGAAAAATCGAATTTGTTGTTTAATTTTCAAAACAGAATATGAACTGAGCTGCACTAAAAAAATTTCAGCGCAGCTAGTTCATGAACTGAAAGTGAACTTTCTGCGACGCGAACAGGAAAGTGCAAAAGAGCTTGCGACGCGAACACAGTTCATTGTAGATAGTGCAAAAAGTGAAGAAACTTCTTGCGACGCGAACAGACCTAATATATAGTAAATTTATTTATCCAGCACACTTTTATCTGGTTTTGTAGTAATATCAATTTCATATCCTCGTATGTGTGAAGCATGATTTTATTCTACACTTTGATATTTGTTATATTTTAAAATGAAATAAAGTGAAAAATAAACTATATTCAAATTAGTTTAAAAAATGACTCCTGCGGGCAACGAATTATGTGCTAACTTAAAATTAGATTTAACTTGAACTTTTGTTGTTGAGCGAGTACTCATGACTTTAATTTCTTTAACAAATTAATCAGTTGACTTTCCGTAGCAAATCTAATTATAGAAAAGTCACGCAAGTTTACGTACAGACATGCATACTCTCAAACCTTGCGCTTCCTGTGCTTGACGTAACAGTTGATTGATGAAAGTCAAAGTTTTAAGACAAAAGTCATGAGTGTTTAGGTCCTAAGAAATTTGCATTGCATCGACCTTTAAGATAAATTCCCTTTGGCCCAAGGTAGATGCAAATTGTAGTTATGTTATTTTTGATTTGATCTATAGTATACTACTATATATTAAATAATAGAAATTATGAAATAATAATAATCGGTGGGCAACCGTGTTGATAAGTTTATTTGATTTCCAACATTTCACAACATAAGACGAACGCTGAGGGAAAGCTATCAGTCTCGCAAGCAGTGATGCCTTATGCATTTCGTAAATCTTTGAAAAAATATATTGGTAAAAGATATATATAAATTTTTTCCAGCTTCATGGCGTTTGCTGAATCGGTTAAAATTTGCTGTTTATTACAAAATAATACATAAAACTTTATCCAAAATTTTAATTTAAAAAATTATGTTGGCATCACTGCTCATGTATCTCACCAAAAAAAGGGAAGCTTCAGGACAAAACAAAATTAAACACAATTTGTGCCTGAAAAGTTTTAGTTCATGGGAGAATTCAGGGTTGCCATATAGCTTTTTAAGACAAAATTGCGAAAAATGAGAGAATCGCAAACAATTCTGAAGATTACATCTGATAAACGAATATATTTCCTTATATAATACATTTGCATTTTATATAAATTAATATTAATATGTTAAAATAACAAGAAACCTTAAAAATCACGATCACGGCAGTGATAAAAAAAATGAAATAGTCAGTTGGCGTAAAAATTCAAAAAAAGACCATTCCTGGATGAAATGTCTCCAGGGCAAATAATCCAAGCTTGGCAACACAAAGGTCAAACAAAATCGAACTCGAATTTTCTCGGAAACAAATGTCCTCGGTGTGACAAGCGACATCCATACATTATATTTAAAGATTCTTATATTAAATTCTTTTGCGCTGCTTTAGAGTGTCAATGTGTTTAAGTACTTACATATATCTCAAGAAGTGTGTGTGATTTTCTAGTGGTTTGATTCGCCATGAATTTGAGTGGCTTCAATTTTTTCGGACATTATTATTTGATTTCGGTGTTAGATTACTATGTTATGTTATTTTTATTCACCACACATCTATACCAACAGGAAATTCTATATTGTGTAGCTAACAATTTGTATAAAATGCAGAAATGGAGTTCTAAAGAAAATGTGAATTATAATAGCAATATCTATTATATTAAATTATTGCTGTAAAGAAAATATCATTATGTGGTAAAGGCATAAGAACGTTTGCGTATATAGTAAAATAGAAGGATATATATGAAGATTCTGAAGTAATTCGATTTTTACAGAATGTTTAAGTCGAACTCCGTATAGTATGAATTTTATCAAATCACTTAGTAATAAAGCAAAATCCAGTGGCGCCTATATCATGTTTCTCCTATTACGAGTATACTATGGTTATATACTATTTTAATAATAGGTACAAAATCAACGTTTTTAGTGCTTGTGTTTTTACGATTGCACATAACCGTCCTTTTCCACCTTATAGAACAAAAGTGGGGTACAGAACCGCCAAAGAAGGAGCTTTCCAAGAACTCAGGCATTGATGCCCATGGTGCCTTACTTTACAAAACTCTTTTATATTAAATATAATCAGACCTTAAAGATTTTTATATTTATCTGACTTGTTGAAATGCGTAACATATTATAAACGTAATTTTACGTTTAAAATGTAAAAAATTCTAAATATCAAGAAAATAAGGGCATTTGTTCGGCTCCATTACTTTCGATAAGACCCAAATTGTCAAAAGCAATGATTGAGCGATATTTGGACAATAAACTTTAAAAGCATTATTTTCATAATATCCCAGCGCCAAATTAGAAATTTGTGCAAATAGAACAAACCCAGAGAATACTGTTCACCAATAAGTCACAGCGGCACGACATATTCTATTTATCTCATTCTCTCCACTTTCAAACATTTCAGTCTAGACGTCTTTTCAAAAATGTTTATCGATTATTTTTTGATGAATGTTATTACAATCACTGTTGATTGCACAGACAAAAAAAAACGAATTAATCTTAATTGTTTTCGTAGTAGATCACAGGTGAATTAATTAACAGCAATTTAATGATAAAACAAGGAATTATTCCACACAAAAAATACTTACCAGAAAAGGTTGCACAATAGTCGCCCATATGATTTTTTAAATACAGCTTTATTAGGACAAAAGTGGAAAGGAAAATTAAAGGAAGGGGAATGAAAATAAATTACAAATGCCGGGAGCAAGTAATCTATAGCTATTCCTCACAAAGGAAGGAAAGAGAGGTCACTCAAATTGTAATTATTAAATAAAAATATAACCTGTTATCACTGTGACGAAAGAAATCAATATACAATAAACGCACTAAAGTTGCCAACGCGAAATAAAAATAAAATTATCTTTCCCAGTATGCTTTCTTGTTTTTAAATTACCACTACTTTAACAATTTTTAATAATTAGCAGAACAAAATTTATACATTCCATTACTTCTCAAGAATAAATTTAAATTTTAGTGTGTTTCCAGAACACACCGAAATTAAAATTCAATCTTATGACAAAATTTATCTACAATTGTAAAAAGAATCTAGACTCTTTTGCAAGAGTTGGCAACTATTCATGCACGCGCCGACAAAAAACGAAATGACTGTAAACGACGATAGACTTCGCCCTGTTCTACCCAGGCTGCAAGAGCGAGATACTCGTACACACATGGCCGCAGTGGATTTATATCAATTTGTCAAAAATTATATGAGACAAAAAGCAAAACTCTATCGAGTTGAATGTTGTGTGTGTCGTATACGCCATTTAACGCGAGACGCACTTGCACTTGTATGAAAATCTAAAGTATTTTTCGCATATTTTTTATGAAAAAACAGTAATTCTGGTGTTGCAAATGCAAACAAAACAATTCGCGAATACTTTCGAAACGTTAATACATAAAATGGAAGTGAACGAAAATGCAATTGTGGGAAAAAATTGATTATGAAAATTTACAAGCGAAAATTATAGTGAGGCCGAGTCAAGTTAGAGAAGTGGACGAATGTAAAGCAAAGAGAAAATCAAGAGCAAAAGCACATTCAAGAAATCGAAGAATCGTCAACGACGTCGACGAAGAAATCGGAACAATAGTAAGCAGGAAGAACGAAAAACAGAAAAAGTGATTGAAAGCATTAAAGCAAGGGGAGAATTTGATAATTTTCTAATGTAGCATATATTACGAAAAAAGTTGTTCTTGTATAAAAATAATTGTGTGTTTGTTTAAAATTTGTTGTGTGATTCTAAAGTTTATTTAAAAGTTAAGAAAATTTAATTGGTTAAAATCGTATTATTCAAAATAAAATTTACACTCGTGTCGTCCCCCCAGTGTTGCAAAATAAACGCCGATAATTATATATATATATATATATATATATATATATATTTTAGTATATGCAGGCATTAAAACATAACGTGGAGCAGAGCTTGTTTTACGTTGCTACGTGTGTGCTTATTTTTTCCGTGCGTGTATGATGTATGACGAAATAACCACAACAATAACAACAACATTATTTGAACACAGCAAAAGTGACAAATAGGTTTGTAAACAATTCAATCACTTTATAAGTGGATTGAATACTTTTTCTAGCGATCATATAATCACTTTAAAGACTTCAATCATAATATATGAATAACTTAATTATACATGGGAGCGTCACTACAATTTTCGAATACGGTTACCTTAGCCGGTAAATAAGGAAACTTAATCTGCCTTCAATGGTTCTGAATGTTTCTTATAATGAACAAACCTATTTTCTATCGATATATTATAGTTTATTTTTGTACGTGTTTATATAATCCGATTGGCAACTTATTCTATAGCACTATCATTAACAAATTAAAAATATATAAGAAGAAATTATGGTAGAAAAATGTTTTTGTAAAATAGAATCTACGGTTAACCTAATCCAGGGAGTGAAGTTTGACATATTAAAGACTTAATGTGTATTTTAACAGTAACTGGAAAAAATCTACTAATCAATATCTACTGCAAAGATACGTTGTATAATGCACAAACACGATCACTTCAAATCGCACTGAACGATATATCGATACCTGTCCTACAAAGGGCCGTAACCAACATAACGCATTCTTACGTATGCCTGCATACACATTCATAAGTACACAACAATCAACATTTAAAATTGGTTACTATGTGCTGGCGGTCAGGTATCTACATGTCTGTTGAATATATACATACATTCTGTGGTACCTGCTGGCAAATGTCTTTATTTTCAAATATTCTAAATTAATATTTATAATTTAAATAATTTGGAATTGTTATTAACAATATCGATAGAATTTGATTGAACTTAAATCCTACTTTGTTATTCGAATCGACATTTTCGTTACGACTACTTGCAGTTACGCTCTCGTGTACAATAACACTATTGGCAATTCCTTCATTACATTTGCATTCTCATTCTTATTTTCTTTTATATTTTTGGTGTTTTTAGTTCGTGGCAGCAGAAGAAAACGGTAAAACGTAGAAGCAGCGGGCAAGGCAAACATGAACTAAATTTGCACGAAAAAGCGAGAAACGAAGACTTTATATTGTAAAAAAAAACGTCGAAGTAAAAGTACTCGCTAAAAACTAATAAAAAAGAAACATTAAATTTCTCATACGCGAATGATGAGACTTGCGAACGAGAAAAAAAACGCACAAATTACATAGAGAAACTGATAAAAAAGGAGATGAAAAATGTTGGAAGTCGTAGAACATAGCTCCTCAGCGGCAGTGGGCGCCAATTAAAGAAATAGTGGCCTCAAAACAGAGTCAAAATAAATTTAGATACACTTTAATCGAATAAAAGCGAACTTAGGACCAAGAAAAAAAACCACTCAAAACACAAAACAGAAACAAGCAAAGAGGTGCAATTGGCAACAACCACCTTCTGCAAGTAATTTATATACACACAGCAAGAACCTATTCAACTGACGACACATACACACATCACAATGTATGGCAAATCCAAGGCCTCATCAGTGCCATCCGACGCACAGGCACGCGAAAAGCTGGCACTGTACGTGTACGAGTACCTTCTGCATGTTGGCGCTCAGAAAGCGGCACAAACTTTCCTCTCCGAAATACGATGGGAGAAGAACATTACGCTGGGCGAACCACCTGGATTTCTGCACACATGGTGGTGCGTCTTCTGGGATCTGTACTGCGCAGCACCTGAACGCAGAGATCAGTGTGATCATTCATCAGAAGCGAAGGCGTTCCATGACTACGGCTTTGTCAGCTCTGGATATGGCGTGAATGGCATCGGACCTGGCGGCCCACACAATGCCGGCGGTCCGGCGCCAAGCCCTTTAGGACAGATGCCACCAGGTGGTGATGGTCCAATGGGACCTGTGGGACCTATTGGTCCAAATTTTTTTCCAAATTCGACGATGCGGCCATCGCCGCCAACACATGCGTCAAGTCCGCAGCCCCCACCATCACAAATGATGCCCGGCCAACCGCCGTTCATGGGAGGACCTCGTTATCCGGGCGGACCGCGTCCCGGCGTACGCATGCAAGGCATGGGTAATGAATTTAATGGCCCACCAGTGCAACCGATGATGCCCAATAGTATGGATCCAACGCGGCCCGGTGGCATGGGTCCAATGAATCCGCGTATGAATCCACCGCGGGGACCGGGCGGTATGGGACCTATGGGATATGGTGGGCCTGGGGGTATGCGAGGCCCAGCACCGGGTCCAGGAGGCATGCCGCCAGGAATGGGTATGGGGGCAGGCGGACGACCACCTCAATGGCAACCGAACGCAACGGCCCCCATGAATGCGTATTCCTCATCTTCACCTGGCAACTACGGACCCGGCCCAGGCTCAAATGGTCCACCCGGTCCTGGCACGCCAATCATGCCGTCACCGCAGGATAACCCGCAAGCAGGCCCTGGTGGACCCGGTGACAACATGTACTCACTAATGAAGCCTGAGTTCCCCATGGGTGGCGGCCCAGATGGCGGCGGCGGTGGTCCCGGCGGCATGGGTCCTATGGGAGGAGGACCCAATTCGATGGGCCCCGTACTTAATGGTGGCGGCGGCGATGGCACAGGACTGGATGGTATGAAAAGCTCGCCAGCTAATGGAGGCCCTGGCACACCGCGAGAGGATTCAGGCAGCGGCATGGGGGACTACAATTTAGGTGGCTTTGGTGGACCCGGCGAAAACGATCAAACGGAATCAGCAGCTATACTTAAAATCAAAGAGAGCATGCACGAAGAAGCGAAACGATTCGAAAAAGACTCGGAGCACCCAGACTACTTCATGCAATAACAACATACCCCAGCCTCGACGCATTCAGCGACATTAAGCGCGAATATGTTAGGCACGTCCTCCACCCCTCACAACTTAAGTAATGGCCCACACAGCAATAACAGCAATGCTCCCAATACCAATTGCGCCCCTCATTTTCCTAAAGAACTTAATTTTTAAATGAAAAGCCGGAAATTAAGAAACACACAATTATTGTAAAATGTAAACCAAACAAAACAAAACAAAGCACTTGTATGTATTTATAATGGAAAATATAATTATATTATTAGAAAAATAATAAATTTTATGACGCGGCACGCCAATGGCAATGTTTGGGGCGCCAACCAAAACATATAATGAGTAATCGAACTTTTGTACAAAGAAAAACCAAGCGCAATTAAAATTTGTTTGAAACAATTGCAATAAGTGCAGTAATTTTTGTTTGTTAAGAATTATAACTGTAGGAAAGATTGAACAATTGGAATTATTGAAACAAAATAAGGAAGCAAAGCACGTTTGTCCACAATATTTTTAATTGTACTTATGCCGCAATGAAGAACTTAAACGATTTTTGTAAATTATGTAGGAACATTGCAATGTATTTACGATATAAGCATAACATTTGGAGTACACATTAAGGAGCAGTAGTAAGATACTGGCTAACACTCGAATCAATTGTCAAATCAAATCAAATCTTTTTGTATAGAAGAGTATGCGTGCGAATATTGTCTGTTGCGCGTGCTGTGCCGCACGACGTACGTTAAGTAGACCAGTGCTGTACTGTATTTTTGTTTCTTCGGTTATAATATTGTGTTGAATTATTGAATTTCATTTTTTGCCACACATAATTACACTACAACTACAAATATTTATTTGTACAAACGCTGGTGCTCGTTTTGTAGAGCACAACAGGCGCAGTCCTTGCTTTTAAACAAAAACTAGTATATTTTAATTTCCTTTAATTTGTATTTTTCTTTTTTTTATATATATATTTTACGACTTTAATGATTGTGCTGTCTTTTTCGTATTTTTGTGCGCTCGTGTTTCTTCTGTTTGTGAATTGCATATAAACTTAAAACTTACGTTAAAATAAACAGCTTGAAGTACATATATAAATATACATATTAGAATAGCTTTGTCAATCTAAAAATAAAAAAATATAAAAACACAAAAAATTGTAAAAATTCGACGAAATTTAGGAAATAGCTAAATTGCATAAAATATTTTACCAAAAGGAAATTATTTAAAATAAGCGCGCATACTTACGGTCCATCACAGCAACTAAATTTAGTTCTCAAAACCCCAAAATTGGGCGCCTCTTTCTACTTGGATAAAGGATATGAACAGAATCAACATAGCGAAGTTTTAATTGACCTTTGTCCAAATAGCAAATACAATTATGTTCGGAATTAATTAGAAGTCGATTTTCATTATTATTGTCATTTATATTAATTACCGTTGGAAAATGTATAATTAAACAATTATTGAGCATTCAGTTGCCAGAGTGTGTTTATAAGTAACACGATAAATATCGTCAGCGCGACCTCACAATGATGGACAAATACACTACTGTTTTTTATGCTGTGTGGTATATATACAAAGTTAAATGAGTAGTGGGTAGTTACTTTTTTATAATATAAATTGTATATAAACTGCATATTGTTGTCGTTCTAGTCACTAAGATATCCATCTGTCTGGGAATATTGAATTGCGGCAAGCATCAAATTTCTTGAGTTTCGTAATAACGTCAACAGTTGAATATTAGAACACATTGGCAAAGGTGGGTTTTAAAAGAACGATGACGATATACTATACTGACCAGTCAAAACAATACACGAAGGAGTCAATGGAGTTGGTTCCATTTTTTCTTCATAGTACTCTCAAAATATCACTCCGTAAACATCTCACTGCGGTAGTAATAATCGAATAGAGTTGCCCGCCAACATACTGCAAGTGGTGAATACAAGAAAAGAGCGTATATGTCCACAACGCTTTCCTCTTTTATAGTTTATATTCATTATTCACAATTTTATTTATTTAGCCACCAAAATTCCTAAATTAATTAATTCGTATGATGCAGTTTCTCACATAACTTGAAAGTAGCAGATAAACAAGAATGAAGCGATTCTGAGAAGTGTGACAGGTCGCAGCCTCTCGTGTTCACCAAATCCACCATGTATGATAAGAATACGCAAAATTTCCATGTTCGAATACAAAGCTTCGGGGAGCAATTTACACCACACTCCTCTCAAGTGTTCATGTGCTGCTTTGTCGCGCAATGTGTTCAATGGCTAAAATTGCATTTGCCAATTCATGTGTTTTCATTATGGTAGTCACTTCCAAGGCAAGGTGAATTGATTTTGCAGTTGGATGCATATCCAATTTAAGTCCGATTCCCGTGTCATGTGTTTGTCTAAAAGTTCCTCTTATGTTCATTGCCGGCTCAATGCGCCTTCCTTTTATTTCGGTGGGAAATTACACTGGGATCTCACAATGATTCATAGATCCCCAACGATTTGCGAACTGACTTACAACACTTATTTGCATTAATTATTGACTAGTGTCCTCCGATGCGAATTTGTTCTCCTTATTGAGCTATCGGTGAAATATTATTAAGCCATGCATACTGACTACGTACGATGGCGTGTTTCTGTGGAATTGCCCTAATTGCCGTCTTTATGAGAGCATTTCTTGTGGTCAGCGCCTTTGGATTCAAATCCCAATGCCCACACACACGTGTGATTCCATGTACAGTTCACTTCGTGAACGTTTAACAATGCCCTCTTGCGCAGAGAGAATTTCTATTCGCAGCCTTGTTAGGTGCAAATTTCAAATCGAGCCCCTTACATTACACTAGCTAATCACGAGTGATACACGGATGCACATTTCATCCCTATTTCTCCGTTACTGTCTACCTGTTTTGTTCATCATCCTTTATACTTATGCATGCAACTGTGCAGCATTTGCATCAGAAACTTGAAACGTGAAATGCTTGATGAACGTAGGACGAAAATAGAACAGCTGCAATGTAATTGTAAACTTTTGTATTTGGAATAGACGGATTCATCTCATTCTACTCTCAAACGTGTTTCATAGGTGAACACCTTCGCATAGTAGACACCTTGGCAGCAAACGTTCTAAGCTAAAGTACGGAAAATCTGGAAATTTTTATATATATTTAAAGAATATATAAACACACTTGCATATTATATATCAGTAACTTAATATATTGTACAAAAATTTTAAATTAAATATTTAAAATATACATATAAATATATACTTATTTTTTTCTAATGTTAGTATATTAAATATAAATTTTACAATAAATAAAATAAATAGTTTTTAGAAATTGTGTGTGCTTGCACTTTTTCTCGACACGATTTGCATTGTAGCATTAAATTTCAAATAAAATTTAATAAAAAATTATATGGAGATGAAAAACAAAATACGTTAAAAGTAACTATAAATAAATCAAAATACTTGCATAAAAAACAAAATGGAAATACTTAATAATTAAAGTAATGGGAATTATATGCTAAATATAAAAAAAACAGAAATAAACAAACACACAAAAATATCGACAAAATTAAAAAAATTTACTTAAATAGTGTCTAAGGATAATGCAGCATATTAATTGAGAAAATCAATATGTTTAAATAAGTATTTTAGTGTTAATTATACAATTTGCAAATACACAACCAACAACAATATAAATGAATAAAGTTTTAAAACAACAATATTTGTAAAAAGTAACGCGAAAATGTGGTTTTCTTTCGAAATGCGCCCTCATCGTGGTATCTGGATAATCTCAGATTGCCCGGGAGAAGCGAGCCGAGGGTAAGGTTAGAGCAACTCGCAACAATCGGGACGACGCTTTCAACAGAACAAGTCAGGTCAGAGTGCAAGTGTGATAGCAGTGTCTGCATCAGCAAAATTTTGTAAGAATTACGTCACAATAATAAGCCACCATAACTAGCTTAAAGGAATCATAGTTACCAGGGCGTAGAATTCGAATGAATTGAAGAAACATAGAAATGGAACAATTATTTCCATTTTGATGTATCCAAAAAGTCTTTCGCATGAATATTTTACTCACAATTTTCCAAGAAAGAAATTGCCACAACGCAAGAGTCGCATAATTATTTCGCCTTCGATATAGGCGTTCGCCTTGGTTTCTCGAGGGACTCGACATCACCCTTGGATTCATTTTAGCCGCACAATATGCAACCATGTAAAGTGGTAAACACGATGCAAAGAGACACACAGCAGTGGCCTGTCTGAAGTGGAGTTATTCGCGATATCATGTAATTTAACTAACACTGAGTTGTGAGTCCAGTCCCCCTTAACTTCTAATATTACCCCTCAATGATTCATCAGGACATTCCAGGGAACTTGCCCGGAAAGGGAAAACTGCAAATGATGCAGATAAATTCAGTCATAAGAATAGCGTCGGTGGCATACTAACTTTTGGTCTGCGAAAGGTTTATGGAACCAACCAATTCCAGATTTGCCTAATAATCAGGGAGGTTAATCAACTACACATACAACAACTAAGAATAGTGGGGATAATTAATTACTGTCTAATAGAAAGACCTCCGAGCAGAATCGGGGCCTGATTGCTTTCACATGACTTCCGAGGTACAGTGTAGGCGAAAACTATCCTGCAACACTTCTGTTCTGGGAGACCAACTCTTTGATGGTTTGTGTAATCGGGCTGGTGCTAATTTTAACGATCTCATTAATTTTTCAGAGTCTGGACAGTTCGGCGAATGAATAAGGGTTTGTGGTCTAAGGTAAGTTTCTTCTGTGCCGGAGGAAGCAACATGCAGAATTACAGTAAGATCTTCTACAAAAATAATAATATAAATCGAGTTGTAAAACGATGACGTTCGACAAGAGAGCTATTTTGTCATTGCCACGCAAAACTATAATAATCTAATATAGCGATAAATCCATTTAGTCTTAGCTCGGGAAGTCGTGGGTAGGAATATTGTCCCGCGCCTCGTTTCAAAAATGCTTTCTAAATCTTTTTATCTCCGAGTGAAAAGCGAGTACTTGTTACTACTCATTCCCCCAACTCCTTCCATATATAATGCATTATGGAGCAAGGTATAATAATAAGATAATTTTTATATTAACGTATAATTCATGTTGAAACCGTTCCATTTAAATTGTATTCAGGAAATTCGATATCTATCTCGATCTGCCTAATGCTATTTATAAATAGGAATAAATCGTTAGGAAATATGATATATATATATATATATATATATATATATATATATATATATATATATATATCATGTTGCATCCATCTCATATTATGCGACTTAAAGCGATGTTCCTACCTTGTTTGCACTTATGAACAAACTTCTTCAAATGGTTTTGCGTTACTTGACACAATCCAGTGATTGGAACTAAAAAAAAAACTATTATGTAACACTGATAGGTAGTGGTGGGGTTGTGCTGAGTTTGGCCCAAAAAGTAGTCTTACAATAGGAATGCTTAAGGAGTTGGTAGTAAGTGACCTTCAAACTTCTGGAACAAAGACGGAAGAACAGCTGCGTTTAAGAGCTGCAATGGAATCGTCAGGAATAAATGTAGCAGAATAATATTTTGAAGAGTGAGTTGCAGTCACAATGATCTAAGTTGAAGAAACACGTCTTGCTCAAGCCATTCCAGATGGAAATTAGTTGCTGGCTATGGTAAAAGAGTAGGAGTAGGAGGCAGAGGTCTTCCGGATTAAACAAGAGAATCATCCGTAGCGTTAATTTTTGCTTGAAAGGTGGCAGTGCTGGAATTCTTCAGACAGTTCCTATAATTACGAGTGGATTTATTTAAGGACCTTATAAAATTGTCCTAACGACATATTGCATAAAGTATTGCAAAGGTCATATGGCGATGAATTTAAAAGCAATTTTATCTTATGAAATTCGTTATAATTTTAATACAACACGATACCTTTCCGCTAAAAGTATAAATTAAGATTATTTCTCTCGAATTTATTGACAGCCAAGTTGTACACGGTAAATGCAAATGTGTGGCTATGCCACCGTAATAATCGTCAGAAGGAGAACTATTGAAACATTTTGGCAGATCTCATTTCGGACACGCCACTTGTCCTCATCAGAGATCTTTCAATGAAAGGCAATTTTTCCCCAAGCGTTTATTATGTCTCAGAAATCAACGGCACACCAACTATGAACCCTCCCAGGAATCGAACCTGGGCCTTCAGCTATTGTACTCTGTCCATCCAGACAACTTCGCTAACTGCGGTGGTGAACTCACTGATCAAATTCTATCCATGTACTGTCTCATTCCACCCCACTCTAAACTACTGCGTCTCATTATTACCCTTCATTTCTCCCGTTAAGTCGCTTTTTTTTATTTTTATTACATTTCAGTGGTGTCATAGTACATTATTTTTAGTGGACAGGCTAATTAAGACGGATCGACACTATTATTTCGGGTATTTTCTATAAAGCTTACAAGTTCGCATGAACGTTCGTTATTAGATATCACGTTTTGGCCATATTCCGCCTTATTTGTGAGAGTAAGTATAATATTTATCTAAAAGTAAAGTATATTCAAACAGCATTTTTATGCACAAGGCGTGGTGCATAAGCAGACTCACCTATAAGATTTATTGACGGACGATGTGCGAGAAGCAATGAAGAGAAGGTGGAAGTTTTGGTTCAACACCTGAAAAGTGTATTCCAACCAAAGCGTCCTAGTAATAGCTTTAAAATACAGAAAATAGGCAATGAAATCCCACAGATGGACCTAATATTGAGACCGAAAGAAGTGTGGCATTTTATCTCATCTCATTTAAACAAAAAGAAAGCGGCAGGCCACGACCTGATAACCACAAATATGATGACGGAGATACCTCCTCTTGCAGCAACGCATTTTAATACGCTATTTAATTCAATTTTAAGACAAGGCTACTTTCCACAAATCTGGAAACTATCCCACATATCTATGATACCGAAACCTGGCAAAGCTCCAACACAAGTCTCGTCATACAGACCAATTAGGCCCAATACACACTATTCGTGCCGGTCACGGTCAGTCAAGCATCCGTCAAATATTCTTTAATGCCTTTTAATAGGAAGTAATCACATTACCGGTTACGTGCCAGTCACAGTCCAAGCAAGACCGTCGCGGTTTTTTCAAAAAGAATACTTGACCGAAGGTTGAACGGATCGACTAGATTTATAAATTTCAGACGAGTAGTTGGTTGAGCTGGTGCGAAGCCTTGAAAGTATTTTTGACTTACAGCGACTTCAATAAAAAAAATTTTTTTTGGAAAGAAGTTTCTCTTGCAATTAAATTCCACAAAAACATAAAACTGGCATTAGCATCCACATTTGAGAAGTTGTGACTGGCATGTGAATGGATAATGTGAATACATTCCGTTCCGTCTGAACGTGACTGGCACGAATAGTGTGTATTGGGCCTAAGCCTGCTATCCGTCGTTTCGAAACTAGTCGAATAGCTTTTGCTAGCAAAATTAACCCCACATCTGGTACAACTCGAAATAATACCTCACCACCAGTTTGGCTTTCGAAAAAAACATGGCACTACAGAACAAGTTCATCGACAGTGTACCAAATTAGAAGGGCGTTCGAGGAGACACAATACTTCTCTGCCGTGTTTCTTGATGTCGCACAACCCTTTGACAGAGTGTGGCACGAGGGCGTTTATTATAAAATAAAAAATCTTCTCCCATCATAGTGTCTTGGAATCATACTTAAAGGGTAAACGTTTTCAAGTCAAATGTGAAGATTACCTTTCGCCAGAAATGAACATAATGACTGGAGTACCACAATGAAGTGTTCTTGGTCCGATACTGTACACAACATACACCTCAGACCTACCAACAAGCAAATACTCGCTCACCTTATATTATGCCGATGACACTGCGATTTTATCTTGCTACAAGCACCGCCACGTAGCATCGCGTGGTCTCAATGAACATCTACATGTAATTGGAAAATGGCTTTTGAACTGGCGCATCGCAGTAAATGAACAAAAAAGCCCATATATAACCCAACAAAAACACGTGCCCTGTTATCCCACTCAACAACAAGACTATTCCACAGGAAACAGAAGTTAATTATCTAGGTGTCCACCTTGACAGACGCCTACCTGGAGAACCCACATTGAAAAGAAAAGAGCGCACACCAAATTAAAAGCTGGAAGCCTTGACTGGCTTTTAAATACAAATTCAAAACTAAGCCTCGATTGCAAAGTCCTCTTATATAAAGCCATAATAATACCCATCTGGACATATGGAATTCAGCTGTGGGCCGAAGCAAAACATCAAACACCGAACTGTTGCAAAGGACTCAATCAAGAATACTACGGACGATCACTGGTGCATTGTGGTAAATGAAAAACATACACATGCCCCGCGCTCTTGGTGTGCCCTTAATAGCTCAGGTTCACTCGGAGATAAAAAAATAAGTACCAAATAAAATCAACGACTCACCCCAATATACTAGCAAGGAAACTAATACAGCCACGTCTCGTTTGAGGAGAGCAAATCTACCACCATCGCAATTTTGAATATCTATTTATCATCATCTTATTTCTGTACCTAATTTTATTTTTATTGTTTTCTTAGAATAGGTATTCAATTAAATCTTCTCCGTACAGTGGTAGGGAGGATGATACATTGTGGTCTAGTTTTAAGATAGTCTCTATGAGTTGTTACAATAAATATGAATTAATAAAAAAAAGTAATTCTACATCACTGCTGCTTCCAAGTCGACTGATCGACTGTTATTATTTAAAATCATATCAATCTATTTTTTACAAATATGTTCTGCTTTCTATAAATTGTTTGTCTTCTCGACATGTTTCTCTATAAGTGCAATTGAGATAGGAAGGTTCTTTATATCATGAAGTAGGACAAAGAAGGAGACAACATTATTAACAACATCATAATAATTTATGTCTGGAAGGGATTGGGGGAATGAGTACTAGCAACCAAGGCCTCCGATCCTAAGAGAACAAGTTTTATTAAGAAGGTTTTTTCAGACCGTGACCTGGCAGGATATGACCCCACGACCCCACGAGTGTCAATCTATGTAGGAATCTGACCAACATACCACAGAAGCCGGCATCTCATCAACAATTACGAATAGCTTTTATTTAAGGGTGTTACACACCACGATCTGAACGATCTATTTATTTAAAATATGGAGATATTCTCATCTAAAGATCTTCTGTCAGGTTTATTTCCGACAGGAATTCATGTATTTTGGAGGAATCAACTTGAGGGATCCTGCTCATATCTAAGATACATATATTCTCCAAAACACCTGAGTTTGTTGTGTCCCAAAGGTCCGCAGTCTGCGATCAGGTGCAGTGAGGTATCGTCACTTTCTCCATGCAATCTACAGGTGGAATCTCAAGATACACCCAACTTAATCATATGATAGTTGAGTCTACAGTGTCCACTTAAAACGCCTGAGATGATTCTTAATTTATTGCGAGCTAAAGACCTCTTTTCGGATTAAAATCCCTCAGAAGGGCTTTGGACTGTCTTATCCTGGAAGATTTTTTCAGGTTTGACCTTTTCATCTGTGCACTTTTTAATCAGACCTCCAATGGTGATAGATGATAGTCCACAGAAAGGTTCAGGGGCGTCGAACTGAGAGGTCGCAGCCTTTGTTGCTAAGCAGTACTAAAAGCATTTTGTGGAACCTTATATTATATATTCTCATGAATGCTGAAATTTTGGTTTCTTCACAAAATTGTATATGATGAAAAAAAACCCTCACAGAAATATATATATTAAGAAAGAATTATACTTGTATCGCATTCACACTGATATATTACAATAGTATCCCTAAAAATACCTTGAGTTCAATCACTGGATTGTGGCAACTAATTATTTGGACACGAATACTGTTGAACTTCCTCCTCAACTTCTGCTGGTAATAAATTTTATATTTATATATAAATTATTCTATTCTAAAATTTCAATATCCTTATAAGAAACTATGCTTCAATCGAACATAACCTATAATCTTACAATTCTAAATCGGCGCTTAGACGGTCAATCGATTGAAGGGACATTTCGTGTATGTGTATTTCCCGTTTGCCCTTACACGCTTCGATTGATTGACGTCAAATTTTAGTTTGCTTTACATTGTTGCGTTTGTTATGGTAACTGCTACCCTAATGTTATAGTGACAATACCCACACTAATGTTATTTATACGTGTTGTATGGCAACACTATAAATAACGTTAGTAACCGGTATTTAGGTTAAAGTAATCTAAGTGTTTTTATATTATCTAATATTCATTCCTATTGTATCAAAATCGAAGACAGACAAGACTTGCTTAAATAAATAAACATTAACATAATATGGTGTCAGATTCGAACCGAAAATAAAAATAAGGAAAAAATTAAAGTTGTATTAGACAAATTGAAGTCGTTTTATACAAATAGAGAAAAGAAACACTTAAAGTTTTAAAAGAAAAAGAGAAAGTCTAAAGCGTCAAGGAAAACAAAATGCCGGATAAAATTGATACAGAAATACAACAAAACAAAAATGTTTCGTCATTCTCGTCAACGACGCCATTATTTAATTTAAAGGCTATTAATTTGGCAACAGAATGGGCCAACTGGAGCAAGCATTTCCAAATATTTTTGATGGCTACAAACTTGGAGATGGAGTCGGAGAGAAGAAAGGTAGCGTTACTACTACACCATATGGGGCCGGCGTGCCTGCATATTTTCAACTCTTTCAATGTCGACATGGAAAAAATTAAATACAGAGACTTGCTGAAACATTTCGAAGCACATTTCATACCCAAAGTCAACATTGCCATGGAAAGGCATGCCTTCTTTACCCGTCGTCAAGCTTATGAAGAGTCGATTGTGCAATATGCAACCATATTAGAAAATCTGAGTCAATCTTGCGAATTTGGATCTTTGCGAGAAAGTTTGGTGAAGGACATTTTCATATGTGGCCTGTCACAAAACAACAACAATATTAAAGAACGTCTACTGAGTGAAGGAGGCATAAATTGGAAAAAAGCTCTGGAAATTGCCAAGAGTATAGAGATGGCGAAAGTAAATTTAGCCTGCTTTCAAAATGTTAAGGAAGAAGAAGAACCAGCAGTTGCAGCAATACAACATACTAAGAAACAACAATACCAAAACCGACCATATCAAAAACAATACCAAAATGAACAATATCAAAAGCAACAGTCAATGCCAACTGCCATTTGCAATAAATGCGCACAAAAACACGTCAATAAATGCCCTGCTCTCGGCCTTACATGCAATGCCTGTGGAAAATTAAATCACTATGCCAAGATGTGTTTTTCAAAGAATTTTGGTAAAGGAAACAAATACGTAAAAAATGTTGTTGAAGAAGAGGAAGAAGAAGAGGAGGAAAGCCTATTTGTGGGAACGATCGGTGAAAAGCTCAGTAAGAACATTTGGAACATTAACGTAGAAGTCAATGGGAGAAAAGTGGTTTGTCAAGTCGACACTGGTGCTCAAACTAATCTGATGTCAATCAACACCTTCAACACCTTGGGTATCAGTAAGGTAGATAATAAGGTATACAATAACATATTTACGTTTAGTGGTGAAAAGTTGCCAGTAGTCGGAAAAATTTTTATAAATTTTTTATATAATAATTTAGTTTATGCCACATCTTTCTATATCTTGAATATGAAATGTAATAATATCATTGGTCTTGAAATGGCTACTAGAATGAATTTGATCAAAAAAGTCAACACAATAAATTGTGAATCAATTCTTGAACAATATAAGGAGATGTTTCATGGTTTAGGGCAACTTCAAGAGAAGTGTCATTTGCAAATTAAAGAGAATTGTCAACCGGTAATTGATCCTCCGCGCCGTGTACCGTTTAGTATTCATGAACCTTTGAAAAATGAAATTGAAAGGATGGTTAAATTGAACGTTATCACTGAGGTTAAAGAACCTACAGATTGGGTTAATTCAATTGTTCTAGTTACGAAATCCAATGGTAATTTGAGACTGTATTTAGATCCGCGAAATCTAAATAAGGTGATTGTGAGACCGAGATTTGAGTTTCCTACTATAGATGAATGTAAATCTCGAATGAGTGGTTCTAAAGTTTTTAGTCTGCTGGATGCTAAGTCTGGTTTTTGGATGATTCAACTAGACGATGAATCATCTAGATTGTGTACATTTAATACCCCATTTGGGAGGTATCGTTTTTTACGTTTGCCTTTTGGCATAAGTTCTGCCCCTGAGATATTTCATGCTGAAATGATAAGACTGTTCGGTGATATACCAGGTTTAGTAATATATATGGATGATTTTTTCATTCATGCACCAAGTGTGGATAAGCACAATACAATTTTAAATCAGGTCCTGGAAAGAGGCAAGAGTGTAGGTCTTAGATTTAATAAGGCAAAATCAATAATACTTAAGACTGAGATAAAGTTTATTGGTCACATTTTTAGTGAGAATCGTGTAAGACCAGATGACGGGAGAATTGAATCTATTCTGGCAATGCCCGTACCGAAAGATAAAAGAGAATTACAACGTTTCTTAGGAATGATTACCTATTTAGGATCATTCATTGACAATTTGTCATGCAAAAACAAACATTTAAGGGACCTATTGAAAGATGATTCTGTTTGGAGTTGGAACAGTGAACAACAAATTGAATTTGATAATTTAAAGAGGGAAATTACGAAAGCACCAGTTTTAGCGTATTACGATACGAAAAAATCTTTAACGCTATCAGTGGATGCGTCGAAATTCGCAGTAGGAGCAGTGATAATGCATGGTGAAAACCCTATAGCATATGCATCCGCTTCTTTGACTGATAGTCAGATAAATTACGCACAAATTGAGAAGGAATTATTTGCAATAGTGTTTGGGTGCACACGTTTCCATCAGTATATTTATGGCAGAAGTGTGATTGTTGAAACGGATCGCAAACCTCTTGTCCCATTGTTCAATAAACCCTTATATAACATACCAACACGTCTTCAAAGGTTTATGCTGAGACTATTGTCGTATAATTTGACTGTTGTTTATAAACCAGGCAAGGAATTATTTGTTGCCGATACCTTGTCCAGGGCTCCGCTTAGGGAAAAAATCTTTTCGGATTTAGACAAAGACATTGATTTGCAATGTAATTCCCTAATATGTCAAGTGGCATTACCGGCAAATGAAATTGAGAATATTAAATTGGAAACGGGGAATGATGAAGTATTTCAAAAAATTATAGTCTATGTGAAAGAAGGTTGGCCGGATAGTAAGAAGGAGGTGGATGTAAGAGTACAGCAATTTTATCCAATTAAAGATGAAATAAGCGTAGTAAACGGTATTTTATTTAAAAATAAACGTATTTTAATACCGGAAAGTCTAAGATTGAGAATGTTACAATATGTACATGAGGGTCATATGGGAATTCAGGGTTGTCAGAATTTAGCAAGAGGTTCAATTTATTGGCCTAACATAAATAATGACATTTATAACATTGTATCTAATTGTGGTATTTGTTTAAAATACAGAAATGCCAATCCCAAAGAGGATTTGGAAAATCATGAGATTTTTAACGTACCTTGGTACAAAGTCGGATGCGATCTGTTCGAATTTGATCAGAAAATGTATTTGATTGTCATAGACTACTATTCAAAATTTTTTGAGGTAGAACTATTAAGTTCTGGTTATTCGTCAATGCAAGTCATAACGAAATTTAAATCAATTTTTGCGAGGCATGGTATTCCTGCAATTTTAATTTCAGATAACGGACCACCATTCAATTCAAAAGATTTCAGACAATTCTGTATCAACTGGGGTATTGAGAGTATTACATCCAGCCCCTATTTATCTCGTTCAAATGGTCTGGCTGAGAGGTCTATCCAGACAATCAAAAATATTTTACATAAGTACAAGGATTCTGGTACGGACCCATATATAGCATTTTTGCAACATCGATCAACATCTAGAAATAGTATGCCAAGTCCTTCTGAATTATTGATGAGCAGAAAATTACGTACGAAACTGCCTTCGATGTCCAATGACTTGAAGCCTAAGTTAGTTAATTCGAGAAAATATTATTGTCAATTGAGACAAAACCAATTGCAGTCGTCTCAAAATTACAATAAAAATTCAAAAAATCTTAAACCAATTGACGTGAATGAACAAATTTATTTTAAGAAAAATCCCACATCGGTATGGTTTAAGGGCAAAATCATTGAAAAGTGCAAAGAGCCTAGATCATTTTTGGTGAGGGATGAAAATGGTGTAGTTTATAGAAGAAATAGGCAACACATAATGAAGTTAGCTGGAAAATCAGACAACATGGTAGATGAAGTAATTGAGGAATCGAATATGAATTTATCTAATAACAGAAATGTATATTTTGGCTACAAGGCTATGAACGAATCTCCTAACCATAGTGCAATAATAAATAATGATAATGTTAACATCGATAACATTGAAAATCTAAACAATGAAATTAATACTTATAGTAATAATAATGAAATGTATACATCAAAATATGGAAGAAAGATAATACCGCCTAACAGGTTAAATTTGTAAAAATCTGTCTTGTATATATATGACTCACTAACATTTATAATGTATATTTGTTTTAAGAAAAAGGGGGATGTTATGGTAACTGCTACCCTAATGTTATAGTGACAATACCCACACTAATGTTATTTATACGTGTTGTATGGCAACACTATAAATAACGTGAGTAACCGGTATTTAGGTTAAAGTAATCTAAGTGTTTTTATATTATCTAATATTCATTCCTATTGTATCAAAATCGAAGACAGACAAGTCTTGCTTAAAAAAATAAACATAAACATAATAGCGTTGAACAGACTTATCATGAGCGATACTGATGATTATGTTGCATATATTGCCTTGGCATTAGCAGTCCAAAAAAATAAGGATAACGCATTTGGTTAAAAAAATGTGCTTTAATAAAAGAGACAAATTATCGAATATCAATTTTCGTTTCGTCGATAGCATCAGAAATGATATTCATTCGTAACCGCTACCATGTTTACTCTACGGCGTTCGTTTTCAAATGAGCAATAACGTGACTTTTTCTGTTTCTGTCCTTTCTTCTCTCATTCGCATCAATCAAAATCAAGGTGAATTTACTTACCCTACGTCTCCACGGGCAATTTTTGATGGCATGCCATTGGCAATTTCAAGCAAATTGCCAATGGAGACTCCAAATTGCTTCAAGTTGGCAATTTATGTTATGAAATATGTTATGCCATAAATTGCCAACGTGCTGTGTGGCAATCAGTTGTCATTTTGCTTGTTTGACAGCCGTTTTTCATTTTTTCGTGATGCTCACAGTGGAAGCATCGTCGGACATTTTCGTTTTACCGCATCTATTAAATTAATAAAAACGCTAAAATGAATGGAGACTGTGCATTTGCATTCTTTGTAATAAAGGATTCACCCAGAATTTCGGTTTCCTTCTTTTTTCCTCTTCATCGTATAAATAAAAAATTTTTTCAAGCGTGGGATTGCTTGACGGCATTTTCAAAATGACAATGGCATAACATCGCAATGCCCACCATTAAAATATTGCCAACCATTGCAATCAAATTTGACAGATGTTATGCCATCAAAAATTGCCCGTGGAGACGTAGGGTTACATGGTGGCTGCAAGGTGAATTTCGTACCTCCGGAATTGTCAAAAATAAGCAATGTGCAATCAAAATAAACGAAATTGAGAGGAATGGAGGAATACATAAGAGCTGCTTAAAGTGGCACACAATTCATATAAAATATATTTAATGGTTAAATAGTCTCCTAATTTCTTCATAACGTTGAAACTTTAGAAAAATAACTATTAAAAAATTGTTTGCATATTTGTTTTGATCGCATTTTTCTATCATTTCAAATTTGACAGCTATTTGTTCTTGCAGCCACCATGTAAGTAAATTCACCTTGATCAAAATCAAAAAGTTTTCATTTTCCATCAATCGGTGTCCATGTGACGCATACACCCATATTTCACTACCACATACATGAAATTTCCCTTCAATCGATTGACCGTCTAGGGGCCGCTTAACATCTCATTTTATAAGTCCACTGAAATGATACTCATTAACGCTACCAGACTAGAATTCAGTGCATATAATTCAAAACGGAGTGGTGAGTTTGAAGAACATAGCATTTCAATTGCCTGCATGTAACATCAGAGAATACAGAGAAATGACTCTTGTTTTGCGCACACTTACACATGTGCCAAACTGTAGTAGTGTGGCTAATTTTCTTCAGAATTCTGGCTCACCAATGATAAACAAACCTATCCATATAGCCAACTAATGATAAACAAACGCTTTTTTTAAACGTCAAAAAATTTGACATTTAAGTGTCCCTTCTCTGGTAACAGTGTCTAAAGCTCGTCTCTCTTTTCTTCTCTTTTAATTTTGTTGTTGTTGTTTTTATTGTCCATTTGTGTAAACGAGATAGCATCACCATTTAAACCCAAGCAATTATCGTATAATAATATTCGGTATCTGCTACGACAAATTATAAATAAATGATCTATTTATTTAATAATACTCTAATTAATAATATTTCTGATTCCAACTTCATATGGATGTATAAATATATTAAAATAAATTAATCTACAGTAGTATTTATAAAATGTAAACTAAAAACTAACGAGAATTTAAATATTACATATTTATGGATATATACAAAATTTTAAAGCAACATAATTAAAATTTGGGGAAACTTGTACAACTTGGCCGTTGGTACGTTGCAGGTGCTAAACTACGACGCGTTGTAAATTGCGAGATGGTAAAAGTTCTCGACGCAACAATTGTATCCTCCAAACAAACAGAATTTGCGCGATTAGTGCTCTAAGAGGGGGAAGAAAGAAGTTGTTTGTAACGATACAATTTTGAACGGACATATTTACCCAACGTTCTAAATCACAGAATCGAGTGTCATAGGTACTTGCCCTCAGGCAATGACTTCGACGAGTGCTGCTGGCAGCCGCCATGGTGTCCTCCTGGCTAGTAGAGGGTATTGGTTTGGCCAATCGCAAGTACAAGCCGCGATTGGTTGAGTATAAAATTGGGGTACTTCGATTGACTATGGTGTTCGTGTGCTGATAACTGCCGCTGAGCTCAGCGCTAGAGTTGGAGTTAGCGGTGCCAACAGAGATTACTGCCGATTGTGTATTGCTCGAAGATTTGCTGGGAAACTCTTGCTTTTCGTCGATGGGGTACATAGTTGTTCGAGAAAGATGAGTGTTGTCTAGTTTGTTGCATTTGATATAAATTCTGGTATATATTTCAGGATTTTAAGGTTCTTTATATTTTAATTTAATTCCAGAAATACTTTCGAATTATTGATTTGTTTTATTTTATGCTACTGTTCACAATCTCGCGGTGTTTCGGCATTCAAAGCTAATTTCGATGCAATGTTCAGCGGTGTGTGTTTTGGTTGTATCAATAACCTACTCAGTAAGTAAATAAGCTTGGAGGCACTTGAAGTGGTTGACGGTGTACTACGTCACCACATCCGTTTTCAGTTAATGTCTATTTCTCAGTTATTTTGCTGATTTTAGTTAGGGTCACTGTCCACTTCCACCTTCAACTTCCTAGCAAAGAATTAAAATAAATAATATATGGCTAAATTTATTTTAATATCTTTGTACTTCGGTTTGTTGTACTTTTATTGTCGCGGTATGCCGCGGTCCCAAAATACAAGCGAAATGAAAATAGGCAAGGAATTCGGCGCTGACAACCACCGTCGTTACCAAAACACGCCAATTGTTGCAGAGTTGCCAACTGTCTGACGGAAATAATTTGTGTGCATTTATTTAGCTGTATAGTTTTTTAAATTAATTTTGCTTCGGAACTCGTTTCTTCTCAACAAAAAGTTACACCAATATAAGTGAAATTACCAGAAATGCAGTTAAATGGAAGATGTTTTCAGAAGCAGAAATACGCATAATTGGAGTGAATGCGGCGATCATTGCAAAACAATCCAAAATGGCGGCCGGTATTCAATGCTTGTCAACACACACACACAAGCTACAGGAAAGGTAAACAACAACAACAACAATCCAATCGCAATGGCGGTCGTGGTAAATATGACTCGTTATGACTGGCACAGTTTCCTCTTAAAATTATTTTATTTTATTTATTTAAATAGGGTGAAAATAAGAAAAAATTGTTACTCTACAGCCAAATTTAGGAGCATTATTTGCCAGATCTTTCAGCTTACTTATATTTAAATGGAAATAAGAAAGTACTTACAGTGCCGGACTAAAGTATTCACACAGCGGGAAACTTTTTGGTTAAGTTTCTATATTTTTTTAATAGAAGCCGATAGCCCGATGCTGTATTCAACAAAATTATTTATTCATTTATTAGTTATCCAAATAGGAAGAAAAATTAATAGTCAGTTTTTTACCAAAGATTATATAACCAAATGTGTAGTTCAAAGTACGACAAAGATTTGTGTAAAAAAATTAAATTTTAACTGGTTGAATATTTGGTGGAGTATCCTTTCTTCTCCATGATTTCTGTCAATCTTCTGGACATTGAATGGAGCAATTTCTTCGTTACATCAGCCCCGATATTTTTCCATTCTACCAACAACACTTCTTTCAGCTTACTTACTAGTGATATGGTTCTTTCCTACTCGTCTGCCCAACTCATCTCAATGATATTCAATGGGATTCATGTCAGGCGCTTGCGAGGAACATGATGAATAATTCACATTCGAGCGTCATGGGCAGTGCGCTTGGGGTCCTTGTCTTGTTGAAAGTAGAAACTTTTCCCAAAGCCTAACTTCTCGATGCTTTGCAGTAGGTTTTCTTTTAGAATATTGAGATATATCGTCGATGAAAACTAGGTTACCTACATCTGCACCCCATGCTTGACTATGTATGTAGCTTATTTAAATATATAAATAAAACTTAAAATAAGCATATTGGGTCCCTATTGGTATTCTATTGGTATCCTATTAGCCTTTAGTCAGAATTAGACATTTCTGTACCTTATAACTCCTAAACAGTTTAGTTTGTTGATTTAGAGATCCTTGTTTTATGTGAACGAAAATACACAACCTGATCTTTATTTACACTAATTTGCTTTAAGAAAAATTAACCAATATTATATAAAACTAATAATCTCCAAGGCACATAAAAATCTATAAATATTTTAGCACTTAGTTCCTGTAATAAGGGTTTGATTCTTTGAAGCAGTTACAACGAATATTAGGATAATGGCTGACATTTGGACGTTGCGTAGCGGGCAAGTTGATGTGCTGGTAGCATTAGCAGATGTGTGGTCAAACCGAAGGCGCACGAAAGCTTAAATTTCATTGTGTTTATTGGAAAAAGGATTTACTGGTGTGGCGTTGTGAGGGTTAAGCTGGCTGCAGTGCCAACCACTGCAGGTCTTGTCCTGTTGCTATTTACATGAGACAAAATCGAACGAGAAAAGTCGTTGGCTTCAACGCTCCACAAGTAACAAGAAGCTCTATTAAAGCTAGCTTAGCTCTTTCATCGCAAGTTCATTGCCTGCATGTCCCGGTATCCACATAATCTTAAGTTTGCTGTGATGTTGAATGGGTTTGTACGTACAGAGGATATAAGAGGACTTTTATTAGTGGTATTTATTTAAGCAGAAACTATTGCATTGCTGTCCGAACAGATAATAAATTTACTCTTTTTGATCCTCACTGATCGTGTGGCCGTTGCTTTCAATTACGGTAAAAAATTCACCGTCCTCAGTCTTAGACCCATTCATACAACCATGTGAAGATGATTTACGAGGATTGTGTTTTGAGTGGAGTGTTTTTGGAAAAGTGTGTTTATAAGTGTGCCTGCACATCACAATTTTATGATATTTCTATAGTTGCAGAAGAAACGATGACTTAGGAAACTGGCATGGAGGGAAGTGGTCCAGTACGGAATACTTTAATGATGGAACAAACTCGATATTCTCAGCATATTTAATGCAACTTATGATTGTGGATGGGGGTTTCAAGTTACGTCTGTGTAGTGATTATGCATGGGCTACTTTGAATAGGACTATATTGGAGCACTGGAAAAGTTTTGGTACTTGGTCGCAGTGTTTTGTGACGCAACCCCGCTTCTATTCAAATGTTTTTATAGGTAATGTTGGGAGATCACGGAGGCGAACTGCAGCATGAAAAGGTGAACATACAAGGCTGACTGCACACTGACCATAAATGGCTAAACCGTAGTTAATTTTTGATGGAATTAATGCTACTGTTATATTATTAAAGTGGGTGGTTGTGAATATGACAATACTTAGAAGATAAATACTATATTAAGCCTCGTCCCCTACATAACTGCAATTCAAGAACCAAGGATTGAACGTCTGTGTGGTCTTGAAGGCTAAAGGGGTTAAAGTATTCTATAACGAGAGTTCCATTAGACCACGAACCAGTCTTACAATTACTTCTCAAGCAGTAGTAACGAAGTTGAATTTAGACTTGGAAGTTTCTAGATTGACTATAAAGGCATTCATAGATGGTCGCACTTAATGATTGCCGCTGCTCACTTTCTCCCAACACTCCCGAAAAAGGTGGCAGACTTAGTAGAGTTCTGTGAGGAAAGACATCTCGGGCTTGTATTTTGTTGAGATTCTAATGCCCAGCATTCCATCTGGGGTAGCAGCAAATGCAATGAGCGTGGGCTCCTGCCTTTCGACTTTGTCATTTCCTCCGCCTTTAACATTTAAAACATGGAGAAGGTTGTCAGCCTTCTTTTGTTACTGCTAGGAGGCATAATTCTATCCAAATATTGGGTGAGATGGCTGATTTTAAATTGGAGGGTCCTAAAAGACGGCTCATTATTGCACCACAGGTAGTTCAGGTGTGTCGAGGGCATCTTTCAGCAATTACCCACCAGGAACAAAATGAAAAGGGACTTGGAAGATAAATACTGAACTATATTAAGCTTGGCAGCTACGAATTTTCTTAGATATATTCAGTGTTCCTTTGAACGTTAGTTTTCTATCAACAATAATTCCTAGAAATTTTAAACTAACTGCAGAGATTTGCTCCTGAATAATTACACCATTGCGTTATAGCTGATATATTAAAAAATGTTTCTTTACTATATTTATATCATGCACTTTAGAGAATGGACAATGGAGAACCCTGAGGAATTCCATTAGAAACATTGTATGTTTTGAATGAGCGTAAACGACAATAAACTAGTGTAGGAGGTCAAGATTCAACAATTCGTTGAGAAATAATTTCATAAAACTGAATTGACGACTACTGATTTACTCACATAAACTTTTATATATAAAGTCAGGCTGCAATTAAGGTATTCATATCATATTGCTCATCTTCTAAACATTTTCTTCAGTGCAAGGCTGCCATGGATAAATTACTTACTAATTGTGTGGCCTAATCACAGAATCTGTGAAGACAACACGCCTTAGGGTTACGGCCGATCTTAACAGCGCTCACCAGGCGACTCTGCTCTGTGTGGGTATTCTCCAATTCGCTGTACCAAGCGTGGTTAGAGTTTCCTCGACATGGCCCTTCCATCGGAGGAATGTTCGTCCTCAACTTCGTCGTCCAGCGCTTCGAACGACATGCCCAAGCCAGCGCAGACGTTGTATAGTGATGCGTTTGACTATGTGTAAGCTTAGAACTCGTACAGTTCGTGGCTCATCCAAATACGGTAGTCGTCCCCGACACGAACAGAACCGATGATTTTACGAAGAATTTTTCACTCGAACACCCCAAGCACGGCTACATTAGTCTGCGACACGTTCCATGCCTCTGCGACACGTTCCATGCCTCTGCGACACGTTCCATGCCTCTGCGACACGTTCCATGCCTCTGCGACACGTTCCATGCCTCTGCGACACGTTCCATGCCTCTGCGACACGTTCCATGCCTCTGCGACACGTTCCATTACCTCTGCGCCATAGAGCAGCACGGGTAGGATGAGCGTCACCTATTAGCAAGCGTGATTTGTTGTTTAATCTGCAGGCTAACGTCGTTTCCAGTGTTAATGGCCGAACCTAGGTATATGAATTCCTAGAAAACTTTAAAAGTACAGTTGCCCGCTTAACATGGGATCCTAAACGCCGAGGATCGTGGATAGGATATACTTTATCTTGTCCTCGTTCACCGTCATACCCAGTTTCGCTGATTCTTCTTCAATGGTGGAAAATGCAACGGTAACATCTCGCTTACAACGTCCAATGATGTCGATGTCATTAGCATATGCGAGGAGCTCAACACTTTTGTAGAAAATAGTGCCATTCCGATGTACATCGGCCTTCCGCAGAACCCCTTCCATTACAAAATTGAAGAGGTCGCACGACAGTGCGAATTGCCTTGAATGAAACCTCGCACGGTATTAATGGTTCGGAGAGGTCACTTCATACCTTGACAGAGCTGGACGTACTGCTCAATCTCATTCTACAGAACCGTATTAGCTTTCCAGGAATTTCAAACACAGACATGCTGAGATATAGGCAATCTCTTATAGGGCTATTGAAAGCGGCTTTATAGTCTATACAAATATGATGGATGTCAATCCGTTTCTCGTGTGTTTCGTCAGGATTTGGCATAGCAGTAAAGCAGGACTGATAAGGTTCAATCAGTGTGATGGCATATGGTATTAGTCTATCAAACAATACTCTCGACAAATCCTTATATGATTTATATGACAACTACCGGGCAATAAGACTGATTCCCCGGTAGTTGGCGCATATCGTCAGGTCTCCTTTCTTCAATACAAGACAGAGGGGACTGAGATTCCAATCATCGCACATGCTTTCTTCTAACCATATTTTACTGATGAACTGTTACATACGCCCTATCAGCTCATCCCCGCCGGCCTTCAGTAGGCAGTCCACCGCTGCTTCGTTCTTCGTGCCATGGATAAGCTGTCAGTTAATCGACGGCTACGCATCAACTGGGTCCCAGGACACAAAGGCATAGAGAGAAATGAGATACTAGACATGATTGCCACCAGCGGAATTCACTTACCACAGGGTCAGATCACTTGCGTACTGGTGCCATTACAAGCAGCTTATAGAGGTTTAGGTGCAAGTTGTTGAAAGTTGCATAGCTTCAAAGCTTATTTGCAAGCCATATAGCAGTATACCACGTCTATACTGGCACTTCAACGGACCGATTGTAGATTGATGATAGGGATACTGGCAAGCCACTGCTTAACGACAGTACAAGCGGATCCAAGAAAACACTGGACGATTTCATCTCCTATATTTCTGTTCATCAGTTGCTTAAAATAATTGGAGGCTCTCTGGTTTGGGGTATTAGAAGATGTTCCACCCATGTGAATGGCCCCACTTACAAGGTTATCAAAAAACGGCACCCTATTCAATGAACACTACTTCCGCGAGTCATAAACAGACACTCATCTGGTATCGCTGAGAACCTAACAGGTCTATGTGTGGCCTATTTGATCATCCAGCCCAACATAACCTAACAGTAGGCAAATTGGTCTATAGCTTGTGGATTCAGTAAATAGCTTATTTAGTTTGAGAACTGGAACTACATTCGCTGTTCTCCATATTTGGGAATAAACGCCTTGATGGAGAATGGTGTTGGAGCCGATTTTTGCAGTTTTCTGGAAGATTTGGAACAAATCATAGGATATCCTGTCGAGCTCAGGAGTTTCGCCAGACATGGAACATATGGTGTGGTCAAATTCGAACATCGAGATTTGCTTATCAGAGAGGGAATCGTGTGAAAAAGTGGACTATCCCATAGACAAAAGACTAGTGAGCTATCCCATAGACATAGGACTAGTGAACTATCCCATAGACATAGGACTAGTGAACTATCCCACAAACATTGAACTGTCCCATGGTTATAGGACACAAAGTGATTGCCTGTGTCTATGGGACAGAGTAAGGACCATTAAATAGAGGATATTAGCTTAATGGAACGACCACCAGTTTTATATCTCTTCACAATTTCTTGGGGTCGTATGTTGAGATAATGGATCAGGCCATTTTACAAGACCAGCAGTTTTACCCATTTTAGATTCTTTCCTGATTACGGAGTTGGCCTTCTTGGACCGCACTAAATTGGTTTGTGAGCGGATGTGTTTGAAAGACAACTGGCCTTAATTAAGACAGTTCCTTGCTCCACCATGGAACAACAGTTTTTGATGATTTTTTGTTTGAAGTAAGCGCTTCGTGTGCTGGGGAGTGTATGGTATTCGGATAATTGCAGTTGCTTTGTTGATGTTGGATCCATTTCATTGGGATTCTTGATATCAACTTTGTTGATTTTCACTCAAATTGAGGCCAGTTTGCTTGCTTTGTTTATAATAAATTTCGGTTTTGGTTCTATTCTGTTTATTTTCTTTGATGTGCTTTCTAGGATTGGCGCTATTGTATGAATCGGAAGTTTAGAAGCTACCAATGTGGATCAAATAGTTAGGTCTCAGTGTTAGAAGAGAAATGAGATGGATTATATCCTCAAGGATTTTACCCCTTGGATTTGGGAAGGGGAACCAAATAACTACAATCACCTAATATCAAAAGAGGGATTGAGGGATTGAGAGGAGTCGAAGAATGTTAATGATTTCTATGGAATTAAAAGATTACTGTGGGGATTGAGACAATGGTAGATATTAATTCAAGTGTAGCTATGTTTGACTTCACTGGGACGAATTTATGGGGGCAGTTTTTCTTTATTCGAATACCTTCACCACGTTTGCTGGTTTGATTTTGAGATAAATTAGTCGAAAAATTAGTAAAGTAACTTGTATATTGTCTCGGAACGGTAGCGGAGTATTTGATAGCCTGGGAGTTCCTTTATGAGAACTAGAAGTTCATTATAGTTGTTAAAAAACCGTCGCATAATTCATTGTAAGATTTTGATCATTTTAGCGTTTAGAATAAAAGGACGAAGTGAAGAGTTGCATTATTATTCATGTAAAATAATCTATAAAGTGTATAGAGAATATTATATAAAGTGACTATAAATATTAGTGCACTGAATTTGATGTTTTGCTGGTATTTTCATAATTACTTTCATGGGTATGTTTCAGATTTGAGGCCAATGAAGGAGATTAGTCTTTGAAATATGGATTTTTGCTTTGTACCTGTTTCGAACTTTGCGAAGTGTACATTTGGTTTGTGTTTTCATTTTAATAATTTCTTTGGATTGCACATATTTAGGACATGATCTATGACTTCATAAATAAGACAAACACTCCACAGCCCACACCGTATGTCAAAAACTATTCCTAGAATATGACGAAGAGCTGAAATATAGGCGCTGGAACTTGATCTTCACCTGTATAAATTCGAACAGAGCAATTCTCTCGTAGTAGACGGAAATATCGGCAAACACTATCGCAGCTGCACATATTGAGCATTTCTGCTTTGTTCTGTACAGCTGAATCTACCGCGAGTTTGAAGGCTACAGAGTTCGCATCATCCACTAGAGGCAAATTAATGATCTATACAAACAGTTGCACAGCTATTTCCGCTCTCCAGAAAGAAACTAGCAACAGTCTCCTGGTCAAAGTTCCCTCTAAACTGCGCGGGTGCGCACTAATTTTTCGAAATACAAAAACGACTACCCACGTTTTTGTATTCCGCGCACAATGGGCCATGGACCATCATCTTATAAAAGAATTGCATCTAACAAAGGCAAAAATCCAAACAGGCACAGGACGAATCCAACCTTATTTTTCCAGTAATAATAATAATGGGGCATGATACCGAAGAGAAGGGTGATTCCCAGAACAATTTGAACAAAAGGCCCAGAGCAATTTACAGATGCATGAGGTTGCATATGTCGCAAGATGGGCTACCATCTGCACCACTTATCGAAATGACCCAGTTTCTGGCTGAATTTGCAGCTCATTGGGTTGACCATCAGCAGTAAGATACCACTGGGTTTTGATACACCATATTATTTTTATTCAATTTGAACTCTTCAACGATTCCTTGATCCATCCTGCGTGTTGTCAATGATTTCTTTTTCAGGCAAAGCATTCAAACATGGAGCATAAATCGTGCCTTTGGAGTAGAGTAAATTGAAATGGTACCTTTCAGCTATTGTTTTTTTGTTAGAAAAAGCAGGAGAGTTCACGGAGTCCAGTTATATTTAGAATGTCTTTACTGATAATGGGCAAGGCTTTTTGAACAGCAAAGCAGGAATATTTGTATAATGGTTTGTTTGAGTCCACGGCAGAAATCACTACGCATTTGTGGAAGTTGGCAGGGCGGCAAAATTTTGAAGTCATTCTTTTGGGTTGGAGCAATTCTGCCAGTAAGGAAAATCGGTTGCCCCTGAGGTCAGAAGAGGTGCACCGGTAATTAGACTTGAAACAAAAGAGAGGAAGAGCTCGCGAGAGGGGTACATGAATTATAAACTATTGACGCAAAGAAAACTAAGTAGAGACATCACACAAGATATAAGATTACTTGCTAATTTGGTATCCAGAACAACATTGCCCTAAATAGTGGCGAAATACTCACTACACAGAATTTCAAATGTGGAGTCTCTTTGTTCTTGTCAAGAAAATAATCGCATATAATGTGGACTGGTAGTCTGATTTCAGCAAAAGGGAACTCAAATTTATGGGTCATTTATATACATCTTCATCCCAGTAATTCTTCGTTATTAGGACACGTTCTTTGTAAACCAGAAGGTGAATCCAAAGTTGGACTTCGGTAGAAACGGTCAGCATGACACCACAAGAACTTGACACGCCATCATTTCACTTTGCATATCCAATTATTTCTGAAGAACTTAAGTGTATTATTGTGGTTAATTTAAAGGTCATTTATAAAAGTTTAATTATCCAACAAATGGTTTTGTTTTATTTGACACAATCCAGTGATTTTAACAAGAAAATGATTTTCATAACAGATATATATTATATGTTTCACTCTGTGCTAGTAGACCACTGCCTGGACATGGCAGGTAGGTAAAATTGCTACCAACCCTCGGGTCACTTCAATTAGCAATAGTGCCGGTTTGTTGCCATGTCCTCGCGAGCCTAAAGATAGTGATATCCTTTGGTAAAATTACAACCAGCCAGAGTTGTTTATAAATGTCGTTAGGTCTGAAAGTTGTAAATTAGAGCAATCCCTCAGGGTCTCTAGAAAAGCACTTCGGAAACATTTGAGTCTCAAGCGAGCGAGGCCTGGGCAATCAGAAAGAAAGTGGAGGACTGTTTTTTCTAATATGGGTCCTTACAGCTCCTGCAATGAGCATTGAGCTGAACGCGCATTTTTTCAGCGTGTGTGCCAATGACCCATGCAGGCAGATGTAAGCTAATGGTGTGTCTTGGTTTATTGAGAAGATGGTTAGTTCTGTTTGCACTGTAATCAGGCCACGCCAATCTCGAAATGGCACATGTCGCAGTGTTTTTCCACATCTCGTGAGCTTTGCGGAGGAAGCTATTAAATATATATCCCTTAATAACGGTTAGGAAAACACTTTGTCACTTTCGGATAAGCCACTTCGTGCTAGCTCGTCGGCCCTCTCGTTGCCTTCAATGTTCCTGTGTCCAGCAACCCAGACGAAGCATTCTATACTATTTTTCGATAATCAATTACATTGTTCCTTGCAGAGGCCGGCCAGCTTAGAGGTGGTAAAAGGTGATGCCAATGCCTTTATTGCTACTTGTCAGCTTGCGCCCTGCATGCCGGCCAAATTGCAAAGATCTCTGTTCGAAAGACATAAGATGTCGATGGTAATTTGAAGTATTGCAGAAAATTTAGAGATTCGGAAAATATTCCTGCTCCCACCCCAGATTCCATTCGGAACCATCGGTGAAAATTGGAGTACTCCCCTTCGCGAGAACCTCTCCCTTCCTCCGGTCATTCCTACTTGGTACAACTGTGTTTACACAGCTCGCAAAATCCAATTTGCGAACGTAGAAGTCGGTGCTCGAGGTTACTATATCTGGTGATAGTTGATTTAAAATAAAACTTCCCATCAAACCTGGGTATCCCCCCAGTTACCGGATTCCCTGAGTCTTAGGGCACTTTGTGCGGAAATGTAGTAAGTCTGAACCTCAATAGGGAGGAGGTATAGAATCGCGTTTAAAGCAACCCCGGGACAAGTGCAACAGGCTCCTGTAACTCCAATGCACGCGGTGTGCTAAATTCTTTGTAGCTTTATGAGGATATAGCCCTTACTGAAGACTTCCCACCAAAGCACGGAGTCGTATCTTAAAATCGACAGCATCTACCATACACCCTTAGTAAAAGTTTGGTCTAAGACCCCAAACATCGACTTGCAAGCATAGTAAGCCCCACAGGCCATCCGCACTCGATCATCGATGCACGCTTTCCAACTCAGTTTGGGGTCCAATATTATACCAAGATATTTGATAGTGGATGATAGTGAGAGTCGCTGGATTAAGCCTCGGAAGTTGCAGTGAAGAACAACAGCTCCGTTCTATCTAAATTAAGCCCCAGACCAAACCTATAAGCCCATCCCCTAAGTTTTCCCTACGCACCCTCCAATATGTCACTCATCACTGTTGGGAAGGATCCAGAGACCAGGACCACTATGTCCTCAGCATACGCGAGAACTTTGACTCCTTCGGTGTCAAGATTAGCGAGAATTTCACAACAGAGGTGAAAAGACTCCGCCCTGGGGTGTACCTCTGTACACGCCTTTTGTAACTCTAGCACTACCTAGATAGGTAGGTAGGTAGGGCAGCCGCATCACCAATAAGCCAGTGATGCAACTTAGACCACCAGTTGGGTCCGTTGTGAGCCGCAGTTGCGAGGCATGGCTACGCTTCCCCCTCCAGATTGAACCACCCAAAGCCTTTTACAAAGCGAAGAAGGTTGTTAACACCTGAATGGCATAGACCATCTATACTTGTTAAGTGGGATCCTAGTAAACGCTCCCTATTTCTAGCAAAAGCTGGACATGTACAGAAGAGATGCTGGATCGTTTCCAGTTCCTCCTCGTTCCTGCAGCTGCGGCAGATATCATGTGTAGAAACTCCCATTCTTCTTGCATGATTTCCTATTAGACAATGTCCCGTGAGGGATGAGTCTCATGATATTCCTAGATAGACGCAGATTTAGCCTCGGCCATGTTTGCCTTGCGATTTCACAGGTAGTGGCAGAGATCCACCTTTGATTGATAGAATAATTAGTGTCTCCCTTATGAGAAGCTTACAAGCTTAGCACTACCTACCCCTACGCTGGGTAGTCACCTTGTTGCGGTGTAGGGGCTTACTGTGTGCTGGAACATGGCACATGAAAGACGGTGACATGGTCCAGTTACGCAAACTAAGAACTACCTTCAACGCACAGGTTGAAAGTAGTTTTCTACGATTCCTGCTCAGTCGTTAAGGCTAGTTAGTAGTCGTACTGGCAAATATCGAACGTCTCACTGAGACCGCCGGATCGCCTAGACACTAACAATTGGTCAGCCCTTCGGGGAAGTGCGGCAATTACTTTACAGACCAATGGCCCACTTTCAGTACGGTCATGTCTCTGCTGGACTTGGGTCGCCGATTGCCGGGCGGGGGAGAGAGAAAACTCCCTGGGGCAGGGTTCACCAGACATATTGGCCCATAAAAAAAAAAAAAAAAAACACCCTAAATTCACGGTGGAACAGCTATGCCAGTGAGCTTGCTTGACGGGGTAGAGTCAAGCTTAATAGCGAACTCCGTACGAGGTCCGGCGAACCTACGGTTTTAATTAGCCTTACCACGGGGGCGCCCGTGGGTGACCAAAACGCAAAAGAAAACTAAAAAAAAAATATATGGAAAACTTAAGCCTATATGAAAAAAAAAAAAATGGACTGCACACCTTCAAATGTGCATATTGTGGCTACAATGAGCCAACAGCCATCATTGGCCGAGGGGGCATCTGGTCCCATCGACAATGAAAGCATGGAGCACGACCTGTTGGGGGGGGCACCCGGTCCCTTAACCGACAGGCCGGAGGAGATGGACATCCCACTTAGCCAGGAATCGGCTGGGGTGTCTATCTCCTCGGAACAGGAGAGAAATCTTCTTGAACCTGCTCCAGAGAAGATTCCAAAACTTAGGGTGAAGCTGTCCGGAGCTGGACGTAAACGTTTTAAGGCTTTGCTTGCCAGGGGCATATCGCTGGAAACAGCTCGGTCCTTGGCGGCAAATCCAGCGAACGTGTCTGCGCGATGGACCCCTAAAAGATCCCGTTCAGATGGCTCCACGCCGACATCGAACTCCAGGCCGACAAAGCGGTTTGCACAAGAGGGCAACAAAAACATTGATAAAATGTCAATAGTGCCCCCAGCGGACCCGCCGGTGTGTGGTGAGATGAAGGAGGCGGAGACCTTACTTGGGGGCGAACCTGGTCCCAGTAAGAGGGTGGCGAGTGTCTCTGAAAGACATGGCGTGCAGGGAGCCTCCTTGGGGGTCCCCTGCTCAAAGCCTACTCTAGCGGAGACAGTCTGCTCCAAAAAGATAGGGGTTATACCTAGCAATTTCCCGGAGGGCATATGGTCCACTGAAGAAATTGGGAAGGTACAACGGTGCATTCTCGACAAGATGTTCGAGACTCGTGGGGGCCCAGTGAAGCCACACTTTGCAGGCTGTAGTTTCAAGCCTGGATGGTTGACGATCAACTGTCTGGACGACGAAACCGTAGCCTGGGCTGAAGAATGGATACCAGCCATGAAGCCATGGGAGGGGGCTGAGTTGAAGGTGGTGGACGAGGCAAAAGTGCCAAAGGCCAAGATCTTCGTTGGCTACTTTCCCGGCTCGGTATCTTGGCAAAATGACCGAATTCTGGGGCAAGTGGAGTCGCAGAATTCGGGCATTAGTGTCAGCGAGTGGCGGGTGCTCCATCGCCTACAAAAAGGTGACCAGGTCGAGCTGGCAATTGCTCTGGACCCCATCTCGTCTGAAAGGGTTGACACACTGGGTAACAAGGTCTACTATGGCTTTGGCAGTGCCCAGCTCCGACCTAGACTGAAGGGGAACAGGGCAAAATCTGCTGTTGGTGTTGAAGAGCAACCAACAACATCTGTTGCAGCGCGGGCAAAGCAGAGTAGCCAGAAGCCGAAAACGGGGCCCATTTTCACAAAGCCAGTACCGAGAGCGGAGAGAGGCAACACACGTGCCCAACGTCCAGGACCATCTGCTCTCTCTGGTAGGCTCAGGAAATGGGAGAGAAAAGACCCGGAGGCTGCGGAAACTTTGCGGAGCACAAAGGGTGGTAAGATCCGCAAGGATCGGTCTGGGAAATAATGTCCCAGGCCCCATCACGAACGCAAAACTCTTGGAAGCAGCTTCACTGTCTCCAAATAAATCTCCACAGGGCTATAGCAGCCTCTTACAGGCTCAGTGCCTTGGTGGAACACCAGAGTCTGGACTTCGTAGCCATTCAAGAACCATGGGCCACAAATGGGCGCATAAATGGTCTGCAGACAAAAACATGTAAGTTGATCTATGATAATAATGTTGACCGACCGAGGGCAGCGATCATGATCAACAAAAATATTAAATTCCTCCCAATTTCAGAGCTTCTACAACGCGATCTGGTGGCAGTACAGGCAGAAGTGCCTAGTGCCAAAGGGAGGAGAACGGTAGTCCTGGCCTCCATGTACTTACCTGGCGACACAGAGGACGCGGTATCGCGCGAGCTCCAGCAGCTTACGGAGTACTGTCGCACTCGCAGTCTACAGTGGGTGGTGTGCTGCGACGCAAACGCGCACCACACGGTATGGGGAAGCACGGACACGAACGGGCGAGGTGAGTCACTTCTTGATTTTATTACAACAAATAATCTGGTGGTGGTAAATAGGGGTGACGAGCCTACCTTTATGAATGCGATAAGGGGGGAGGTGTTAGATCTCACTCTAACTAGCGCATTCATATCAAATAACATTTCTAATTGGAGGGTGCTTAATGAGGTCTCCTTGTCGGACCATAGGTACATTTGCTTTGATCTGGGGGGGGAGATTGGAGGCACCTTCGAAATGAGAAATGTTAGGAAGACCAACTGGTCGATATATAACTTTTACTTAGAGCAAAATATTGCGGGCCTTAGTGAAAAAATAAGTAACTCTCAGGAACTAGATCTTGAAGTTAACAAATTAAATAATATAATAATCGAGGCTTTTGAAAGTAGCTGCAATTTAGTTGTGAAGAAACGTTCTAGGAACGTACCCTGGTGGAGCGGGGAGCTAAATGTTTTGCGCAAAAAAGCCCGTCAACTCTTTAATAGGGCCAAGTCTAATGGTGACTGGGCATCTTATAGAAGTGCCTTAACGGCCTATAATAATGAGTTGAGAAGATCTAAGAGAGACTCATGGAAAAAGTACTGTGAGGAGATTGAAACCCTCCCAGCAGCTACCCGACTCCAGAAGTCACTCAATAAAGATCACTCAAACGGGCTTTCTACACTCAAGAAGCCTGACGGAAATTTTACGGAGAGCCTGGAAGAGACGGGACAGCTTTTGTTGGACACTCACTTTCCAGGCTGTGCCACTAGCGGAGAGGATAGTGAAATCATCGAGAATACTCGTTTCTTGATGCCTACACGGAGGGAACTCTCACTGGCTCGCAGAATCTTCACCGTCAATAAAACCAAATGGGCTATCTCCACTTTTAGACCATTCAAATCGCCAGGTGTCGATAATATACAACCGTGCCTACTTCGGCAAGGTGTTGATGTATTAGCACCTGTGCTAACAAACATTTTCAGGATAAGCCTGGAGCTAGGCATAGTGCCTAAACCTTGGACGAAGGCTAGGGTGGCTTTCATACCGAAAGCAGGCAAAAAGGCGGACCACACGCCAAAAGCCTATCGGCCCATTAGCCTGACGTCATTCCTGCTAAAAGTTATGGAAAAAATTCTGGACCAATATATCAGGGAAACTTATCTTAAAGATTCTCCTCTTCATATTGAACAATACGCTTACCAATCAGGCAAATCGACTGAGACAGCCATACATAGCTTAACAAGCAAAATTGAAAAGGCGTTTGAGGGTAAAGAAATAGCTCTCTGTACATCGGTTGACATTACGGGGGCTTTTGACAATGCTACTTTCAGATCAATTGAGGAGGGGATGAACAGGAAAGGTATACAAAGACTGATCATAACATGGGTTCTCAACATGCTGAAAAACAGAACGACAATCTTTGAAACAGGGACAGCAAAGCAAATTGTCAGGTCAACCAAAGGATGTCCCCAGGGGGGCGTCCTATCGCCACTCCTATGGTTATTGGTTATCGACGAGCTCTTACAAACTCTCAATGACCTCGGATACGAAATTCAGGGCTTTGCGGATGATTTGGTAATTATGGTCAGAGGCAAGTTTGACTCTACCATAACAGATCGCATGCAACTAGCTCTTGATATCACTCAAAACTGGTGTCAGGAGAAAGGACTATCGATAAATCCGAATAAAACAAACGTGGTACCCTTCACCAAAAGAAGGAAACTGAATCTGGGGACTTTAAGTTTAGGGACCACAAACTTAACAATGTCCAATGAAATGAAATATCTGGGAGTAATCCTGGACAAAACTCTAACTTGGAAAAACCACTTATCATACATAACTAGTAAAGCCTTAAGAGCAACCTATGCTTGCCAGAGGTTGTACGGTAAAACATGGGGACTACGGCCAAAAATGATGGCGTGGTCATATAAAACAATAATAGTACCAATGATTACTTATGCGTCGTTGGTATGGTGGCCAAAAGTCAACCAAACAGGAGCTCAGAGGACTCTTAACAAGATTCACCGTATAGCCTGTTTGAGTGTGACGGGAGCAATGAGAACGTGCCCCACACTAGCTTTGGGAGTGATCACTGGACTGACTCCTCTACACCTTGTAGTTAAAAGGATGGCGGCCAGCGCGGCCCTAAGGCTACCTAATCTAGCCCATCTTAAAGAAGGCAACCTTTCGGGGCACGCAAAGATTCTGGACACTGTCTGGAATTCTCCGTGCCTCATGGTCTTCGACAAAATGGACAGAAAATTAGACTTCTCAAAGCAATTCAAAGTGGTCATCAGTGACCGTTCAGCTTGGAGAAACAAGGAAATAACAATAAAACAGGACTCTCAGTTGTGGTATACAGATGGGTCCAAAATGGAAGATGGCAGTGCAGGAGCTGGAATTGTAGGGCCAAATTTCCAAAAAGCAATTGCAATGGGAAAAACAGCTTCCATTTTTCAGGCGGAGGTCCACGCTTTAGAGTTATGTGCTAGAGAATGTCTACGCAGGGGTACACGCAACACCAAAATATGCATACTCTCAGATAGCCAGGCAGCTCTAAAATCATTAATAAACTTCTCATTCCAATCAAAGCTGGTCTGGGAATGCTGTAAACTTCTCAATACCCTAGCAGCGAGAAACTCTGTTACGCTAATGTGGGTACCGGGACACGAGGGACATGAGGGCAACGAAATGGCAGATTCTTTAGCAAAAAAGGGTGCAGACACTGCCTTTATAGGCCCAGAACCCTTCTGTGGGGTAAACAGTAGCTTCACAAATAACTTGTTGTGCGAACAGGAAAAACGAAGTCTGCTAAACTACTGGAGAGCCCAAAAAGGCATGCGGCAGTCGAGACTACTCATTGATCCTGAACACATAAGGGTAGATGCTTCTTTAAACCTCAGCAGAAATGACATCAAACTATACACTGAACTTTTAACAGGACACTGTAAACTAAATTACCACCTAAAGAAAATAGGCGTGGTAGAAGACGATTCTTGTCGACTCTGTCAAGAGAAGCAGGAAACGGCAGAACACATTCTGTGCACTTGCCCAGCGGTGGCAAGACGCAGACATAAGTACCTAGGCAGTGGGTTCATATCTCCAAATCACCTAGTTAAAATTAAGCCCACAGCAGTTACGAGATTTATAAACAGTCTAGGACTGTTTTAGTTGGGTACGAGGCTGCACAATAGATCTTTTAGGTCGCGGTGTTCTTTTAGCCTGTCAATAATAATAATAATAGCACTACCTAATTAAGTTATGATTTGTCTTTTCGTCAGCAGGAATGAGGTTCCATTACAAATCGAGAGCAGATTTAGTAGTTTCAGCCCTTACGTTATTATAAGCCCCTTCGGTGTCTACGAAAGCAGTCGAGAGTAAATCGCTAAAATGAAGGGATCTTCCTACCATTCGCACCACTTTATGTAGTGCAGTCTCCCCCTCACATACGCAAGCTGTGTCCTTGAAAGTGGATGTTCCTCGAAGAAGCCTCGAATATGACAAGAACTTTTAGAAATAAGGAAGTAAGACTAATCGGTCTGAAAGCTTCTTCCGGCCTTTGGAATGAAAACCACCCGAGTTTTGCTCCACCTGTTTGGGATGTAATTTTTAGAAATACACGCAGTGAAAATTTCTCGTATGGATCCGTGTTTTTTGCATCATTATAGGCATGATACCGTCCGGGCCTAGGGATTTGTATGGTGAAAAACTGTTCATTGTTCAGACGACCTTGTCCACAGACACGATTTCCCCAAGCAACACAGCTGGTACGTGTTGTAAATGATGCTCATTTTGATGGTGTACCTCACGAAGGAATAGTGAGGAGATTGCTAGCAACTATAAGGGGCAGATTGCGGAACTGAGCAATACACAGCAAACATAATAAAACTGAAAATGTGGTAAAATATACAAAACTAAGCTTGGCTGATTATTTTCTATTTTCTCTTGCGTAATTTTAATTCTACTTGCATCCATACTATTTCTGTGACCTTTACATCTTACAACTATGGAGAGTCGTCGGTAAATTGCCCCATTATTATGCCTCACTCTTAAGGCATTGCTGAAAAAACTCCTTGCCGCCATCATTTTCAAAGTGGAAAGCGCTACCTAAAAGTCCTGTGAGACACTATCCACGATCCAACTATCATGTCATATAAATGCATAACCCCAACTTCTAAAATATATTTAGGAAACTTATCTATATCCTTGTGAGCATCATCTATATCATGTGAACACATGAAACAATTCACAGCTCTCTTATACATCAGCGTGGCATATGCACAATGGGTGCTTCTGAGCAGCATTAGCAGTTGTCTCAGCAAAAGCAAATAATTGCTAATTCCTTTCACGAATTCCACTAAGGGACCAGGTATCAACATGGTTAGTTTGATTGTAATCTTTACCGGAACAATGGATTTTCAATGACAATGGATCGTAGAATTACTGGATGTCGTGCATGTTGGCCAAAGACGTAAAGCAATGAGCAGCAAATGCGAGCAGATTCCTTTGACTGCGATCTTCACAACTGGCTTAATTCCGGTTGGCTTATCAGAACTACAGTCTTTACTGCTGCCACTTATGCTTAAAAGGAATTTTCTTATACGATTGGAAACTCACGAAGAGTGGCATTTGTAGTTAATGCCAACTTGGAATCGAAACAAGTAAAATTACGCAGCACATAATTTATGACCTGAACCGTCAAAACATTGGTAACGAGGACAGCCAATTGAGCATCCAACAATATATTCTTTAAAGGATCATACTAACTTATTTTTACACTTCTGAACTTAATTAAATAAATATGTTTTCGGAGTAAATAACTAAAAAAAAATGTCTCAATCTTCTTAGGAGGAGTTGCTAGTGAGTGAAGCCATTAAGAATTCCATTTTGTTAAGAAAACTTTTGCCTTCGATTTTGTCAAAACGCACCTGGAATAATAAGAGAAAATAATTACAATTTCATATAATAAAGTATTGTTTGCTTTACCTCCTTAAAGTGGCTTCCTAAATTTTCCCAATATTTTTCTGGCACTAATGGATTGGGAAAGAAGTCTTGCCGCGGGCTACGCGCAATGAAAACCTTCACATCGATTTGTGGATCACAGCGTATTTGCACGGCTATCATTCGATCACTGTTAGGTGAGGCCAGCAGGCACGAGCTGGCATTTCCTAGTGGCTCCACTTTTCCAATGCCAAGATGGTTGCTATTCGATAGAACAGTCCAGGCCATGCAGCGGGCGAGATTCAGTAGGCACGATATCTGGTGGGAGTTGATTTGGCACAGTATGAGATCGCGTAATTCTTGCGGTTCGTATGAAAGATGCATGACCCGGCCGTCGCGGCAGATGCATTTCAGCGACCGCTCCTTGACGTGTATAACTAGTGAGGTGCGATTTATGGTGTCGTATCTGCAAATAATTTCGTTATCAAAATTGTGTGCTATACTTTGTTATAGTTGCTGAGATTACCCATGGGTAACGATATTAATTTTAACACACGACATCGTCGGACTATTCATAGCATTCCAATGTGATACTATTTGTGGATCCTTTACGTCGCGTGCCAGTGTGTCTAGTACATATTGCGTACGCTTTCGCATAAAGATGTGCTGTGCCTGCGCAATGATTTGTTCTAGAATTGTTTGTGATTTCGTCATTTCCAAGAGATTGTGACTATCAGCCGCCAAGGGACCTGCGAGCATGCGTTTTTTACTCGGTCCCAGTGGACCACTGGCCGGATGCGGAAATGCATGATGCGAATTCTTATGGTGTACCTCACGAAGCAACTGATGCAGTGAATGCTCCAGAACATGATCGTGATCATTGATTGGTCCCGGCTGGCTGGAGTCGAACGTGGTGGAGTGGCAGAGCGATATTATCAACTGAATTCCCGGCAACAAAGTAGCCCGTATTTGATTGCCAATAACGACATGAGGTATGGGAGCTTGCAGCTGAATGGCCTCCCGAGCGAGCTGACTGAACAACTCTTTACAAAAAAGAACATTTTGTGCAAATTCTAAAGTTTTCTGCCAGACGCCAACCTGTAAACATATTTTTCAACATAGCAAAGAAAAAAAATTGCACACCAAAAGCAAACCTGCTGCGGTATATTAGGACCATGACCAATTAAATTAACTGTTGCTGAGCACAGATCCTCTTGATCTTTCTGTGTGATCACTTTTATATAAGCCACGCCCTGTAGCTCCGCAGGCACAATTACCCGCAGCGCTGAGGTATTTCTTGGCAGAGGATTTGGTGGCCCATTATTGCTGGAACCGCTGCCCGAGGCCACATCATCGTCTGCTACATCTTCCGCCTTAATCACTTCGAAAGTGCCACTGACACCAAACTTTGAGCCAGCAGTGCGATAACTCAGATCTCCTACTATTGCATTTGAAACCTTTTTGAGGCGCCAATTCTGCCGGAGTCGTAACAAGTCTATGTGGAAATCGGCAATATTCCGCGTTCGTTGTTCACCGTGCAAATTCCGCAATCGTTCTGCACCGCTCAGCAACACTTGGGCCGCTTGGCCTAATGATTTTTTGCGGCTATACACATGCACAATAGGCTTCACCTCCTCCAGTTCATCTGGTACAGGATCCAGCACCAAATACCGTTTGTCTTTTGCTACAGCAATAACATCCGAAAGGACGTTGATCTCAGTCAGTGCATCTTGCAATTTATTGCGCACAGCCTCCCAAGGCCAATGACTGGAATTGAATTGTGATGAATCCTTCGCTTCTTCCTCGGCCAATTTTTCCTCCTTCCGCAAGTCTGCCAATGACGTTTTGTTAAAATCGATGCGTGCGGCACATTTGGCTAGGCTCTCCGATAACGTTGGTGGCCTACAATATATGGTCATTATATATATATATATATATATATATATATATATATATATATATATATATATATATATATATATATATATATATATATATATATATATATATATATATATAAATGCATATATTATTAAATATTCACATATAACGACATTCAATGCCGGCGAACTTACGGTTGATAAATTTCTGTGCCGTCGTACGAAATTTCTTGTATCTTGCTCTCGCATGTGGTCTCCACAGACACATTTACCGAATTCGACATATTCATGATTGCAAGTATTGTATATTTAAAGGTACTCTATATAATTATTAAATCTACTTTAAATATATAAAATACAATGAAAAAAAATAACACCGAAATACACAAAAAACAACATTTATTTTATATCACTGGGTGGATCCAAGCAAGTCACTATGGGAAATTACAGATGAGTGCTTACCAGTGTGCACGAGAGAAAAATAAAAAGGTAGTCTTGTTAAAAAACGATAAAAATTAGAAGCAAAAAATTCAAACTACAATTATTTGTTGTTTTTATTTTAGAACTTTCCTTCTTGCAGATTATTTTACTTCATAAAAATTACAAAAAGCAAAAAAAATATATGTATATAGTAAATAAAGTTATTTATTTTTAGTATGTATATGGCATACCTTGTATCAATATCGGCCATTTGCTTACGGATAATTTTAATTAATTGCCTTTTAATTATTATACGTAAACACCCTAGAATGTACAATAAAAAATGAAAGAAAAAGTACTATTGAAAGGAGGACAGTACGACGAAGTACTATTCAAAAGCAGTAAATGATGGTAACACTCCCTCTTCAAGTTAATCTGATAATAGATTGCGTATTCGTCATCTGTTTAACTTCGTTAAGCTGCATTTTGGACCTATTTTGAATATTTTTCTGAGATTAATGAAACTTTTGTTATTTGGGGCATACTGTAAAAAAGTTAAGATCCCGTATGACATGCAATTTCGTTAGTTTCGATTCCCTATGCTCCTAATTCTTTTAAATTTCGATTCCCTCTGCACCTTCATTCGTTCATGACCATAGTTAAATATGCACGCAGAAGTGTATTACTGGGGCACTCGGGCCCCAATTTAATATAAATGAATTTTTATTGATTATTTTAGTTATTAGTAATATAATATTATGCCAAACAACCAAACAATTTGTATCTACAACTTATGATTACCATGGTGCATTTACGGTGAAGAAAAGTGAAAATGGAAAGCAATTGGATCAGATTTTATATTAAGAATAGTTATAGTATATTAAATGAACTAGTTAACATTTGAATTTTCAACTCTAAATTATATATTATAATTTTTTGGTTTAATTATCACCTTTTTTTTAGAAGTTTCGTAGTTTGTTTTACAATACAAATGAAGTGACCCCTTAAACGCCAAATATTTGCCATTTTAGTTAAAATACTACTAAAACTCAATATGTGTAAAATTCACATATCTGTATGTACTTCAGATAATAATGTATACTCGAACATGTATAATAATTTTTGTGCATAAATGAGGAATGTGTTAATTCAACATGTTAACTGATGATGCCGCATTTCCACTTTTCTTTGCGGACACTTTGTGGATATTTTAAAACACGCGTTAAGTTGAAGATTTATCTCTTAAATGAGGAATTACCTCATCCATTTATAAAAAATTACGCAGTTATATATTACAGTGATTACAAATTTAATTTTTTTATTTTCAAAATATTGAATATATATTGAAATAAACATTAAATAGCTGATTGTCATTCACCCACAGTTGCAATATGCAACTAAATCATAATGTAATTTTATTGTAACAATGTTTGTTAAAAATTATTTCTATGCAATGGGAACAATGTTCAGAAGGTATTATTAGGAAAATACACAATAATGCAACGCTGCATAATAAATACAACACTGTATGAGAACAAAATTTGTAAATCTTTTTTTGACGTTTGTATGATTGGGAACTATTTTAATAATGAAAAAATTCCCTCAGACTGGCATTAAATCAGCTGGTTGTCGTCTTCAAGTTAAAAGGCTGCGAAGTTTATATTTGTGATATTTTCGGGGATTCAGCTGAATACATTAATTATTCAAGTTATTAAAATAAGAAGTGAAATATGGGAACAAAACGGAAAAATATCGAAGATGAACTCTCACGTTTCGAAGCGGAAATTTCGAAACCCGCCATGCACAATTCTGGTAATTCCGTGCGAAATATGTTCGTTCCAAACCAAGTGCGACCCATAATTGCTGCAAATACTTACAATCAAGTACAGCAAAAATTGCAGCAGCATCCATCTAGCAACAATGCTGTATCTGCTTTAGAAACAAATACTACGTCTACAGCATCACGCATGTCCGTGCCACCACCGCCTTTGCCGCCACCTGCTTTCATGTCCACATTTGTTCCAACACAAGTTAACGGCAACGCTTCCCACACATCGAAGTCCACACCATCCGTTGTGCTCAGCAGTGCACCCAAACTGTACCAAAGTCGTCAAACAGTAAATGTGATGGCCGTGGCGCCGCACATAGATATAAACAACATTCAGTTTGATGTGACGCAGAAATTAAAAAAGCTGAAGGCCGAGAAATCAGGACCAAATCCCGTAGCCGAAGAAGCAATCAAAGCAGCGCGTGCTTCCTCAGCATTGCAATCATTTCAGTGCCCTGAGCGTAAAAAGAAGGATAGAAAAACTGTACGTGTGGCCGGGGGCACAGTTTGGGAGGATGCCTCATTGGCCGACTGGGCAGATGACGACTTTCGTATCTTCTGTGGTGACCTGGGTAATGATGTCAACGACGAGGTTCTAACGCGCACCTTCAACAAGTTTCCATCATTCCAGCGGGCCCGTGTAGTGCGTGATAAACGCACTGGCAAAAGCAAAGGCTTCGGCTTTGTCAGCTTTCGTGAGCCGGCGGATTTTATACGTGCCATGAAGGAGATGGATGGCCGTTATGTGGGCAGCCGTCCCATTAAATTGCGGAAGAGTACTTGGAGGCAGCGTAGTTTGGATGTTGTGAAGAAGAAAGAACGAGAAAAACAGCAATTGTTGCAGTCCTTTAATACCTAATTGTACGAACATTTTTAAGATTTACATTTAGTTTTTGGATAAAGTAAACTTTGAACAGTACCTTTATTTTTATACCCGTTTGGCCGTGTTTCGATAAAGAACTTTTGGCAGATAATAATAATCCTTATTTTCAAAATAGAAACAACTTACTTTTATTTTCTTAACTTATCAATTTCCAGCTGAATTGTTTCAAATTGTCTTAAAGATATGCGCAATATTTTGTTCATCCAAATAAACATGTTGGGAACAACACTTGGTAGGTTCCGGGAAGGCACATGGTTGGCAGTTTATACTATAAAACATGATTCTCCCAAAATACGGTTTTCGATTTTCTTTTATTGCTATTATGTGAGAGTAACAAACATTGTTGCGGTTCTGCCTTTGGATTAAGATTTATATGAAATTTCTAACAAGTCAGTTTATAACAAATACGTACGAATAATTAAAACCAAGCTACTTAATGCAATAATCGTACAGCTCTGCTGCATCTAAAAATAATGCGACAAGAATAATAAATTAATTTAAAATACTTTTCTATAAATACAATTGAACGGAAAAGCCTGCGCATCGGCTATATCCATTTATTATCCTGTTTATCATCGCAGATCAAAGGACAGCTCTCGCTCGTGCCGGCGGTTGCGGAATCGTCATCAAACAAGCTTCGATTTTCCATAATATCAACAGCAGCATCAACATCTCCCGCATAATCGGCATTGCCACTGCAACTACCACGCGGCAGCCGCACGTAAGTATTTCCGTATCTTGGATGAATAGTGCTATCCCGCGTCAATGGCCGATGGCAATTGCGTGAGAATATAGAAGGATAGTACTGTCTATACACCATATGAGTTGTGAAAAGGCCAATTACGCTACCCACAACCACATCTTGCCAATGATGGTGGTAATCGCAAGTGCGACTGACCGCCACTAGCGCGGCTAACACGAGCGGGGAAATTGATATGCATAGGCGCCAAGACTGGCCCCGTCCGCGGGAGAATGCATGTAATTTAGCGCTAAGAAACATCGAGATGAATCCAAAACCGACAAAGGCGACTGTAAAGCATAATCAATGAAAATCACAACGCTTAGAGCTTAAAATAAGATGTACGTACATGATGAGTGACCGCTCGGAAAACTTTTATGACCCTCGATAATATCATGCAGACTGCCAGTGCAATTAAGTATGTCCAATGAGCCATTCTGTACCTGATCTGTGATTTTGTTCAACACCATAACACCGTCGGGGAAGCAACGGTAGAAGAAATCTGGTCTTGGACGACCAACGGATAACTTTAATAGACTGGTTGCTAGACCATTCAGTCCAAGAGCCAATGTCCAAGTCCAATTGCCAGCGCGAAAATCTCGTATATCGCGCGTCAATACGTAAAGTATAACCGTAGTGAGGAAGGGGCACAAAATTACCAATGCCAAGAGTTGCAGCGGCGTTATAATATCAGGCATACGAGGATTCTTGTAAAGCCAGAGTTCCTCTATTTGTATTTTGCGTCTGAATGGATGTGTAGTTTCCAACTTACTGAAATGATTGCAAAATGATTTACTTGTTATTTATAAATCTCACGCCCTTTAAGTGCTCAATGCAGGGCTTCTTTCGACAAAATTTATCAAAGACTTACATAAAAACGATAACAAGTATCACACGTATTGCCACATCGACAGCATCGCTTATAATATGACTTTTACTATCTCCTGTGCTCCTGCTTGTGCTTTGCTTACAGTGCGGTGGAGCGAATTGGTTCCTGGGAGGTCTGCTTGATTCGTTGTGCCACATTTTTTCGCCGGTTTTATTATTAACACTGCCGTTTCCACGTGGTTTATGAAACTCAACAGCCGAACTCTCGCTGAGACTACGTTTCGTGAAATTTCGATTTATGTGCTCCTTTGGTAGCTCCCACTGCGACATTGGTGGATTGTAGACACCTTCAAGTGTTGTTGTATTATTGTCCGAGTTAAGCTAAGGTTCATGCACAGAATGGAAGATAAAATACCATGAGAGAGAGACAGATAAAATGTAATCTAAGCAAATATTTTCTTTGCAATTTGTAATCTTGAACTGTGGACTGATAGCAGCGCTTCTACTCTGTAAACGAATGAAGTTGATTTGTCAATCTATTTGACAACTATCTACTAACGCAAAGAAAGCGAGTTATTGTCTGAGCCCACATATGTATGCCAGTGGATAAACTAATACACTGTTACCAACGAACAGACTCACCCTCGCAATACCAGCTTGCTCAGATGTCGCCGACACAGCCTAATTAACTGCGGGCAATTAAATATTGAGTAAACAATTTGTTGTTAAATAGCAGGAGAAGCCCTCTATTTTTTATTGAGTCCTACAAAATAAATAAGCAGAGTTCTAAAGTACCGTTTTCGAGGCAGGGTTATAACAATAACTAGTATCAAGCTGTAATGCCCGACCATTCGTAGTTGCAGTAGGTGCACTCGTATTGCAGCCACGTCTACGCAGTTGAGGCTCTTGGACACTTGTGCTCATATTATTCCTATTGTTATTGGTCACTCTCACTGACCAGGTCTCTGCACATGTGATTTTTATTTATTTTTATTGTTCCATAGACCGAAATGTTGTTCTCTCCAATTTGAATATATTTCCACATTGACCCAACGAATAGCCAGCCGACGGCCTCCCCACACTTCAATGCTTGTCGGTTCAAAGTTTTGACTGATGTTCGATTTCAATACTAATACTAATTTTAATTCATCGTTTTTATTGTTTTTATCTTCGTCTTCTTTGTATTTTGCTATTTCTTTGCAGTACCTTTATTCCATGCTCTCAGGAAAATCCATATCTAAAATATGCAATGTTGCCAAGCTGTTTTAATCTTTTCCCATGAAATTATTTATTTTCCCTTTTGCAGGGATTAATATTCCCCTATAACTTTCCAATTAAATAATAGAGAAGCGACACTGACTGGATATCTGAGATATAAATCAAATAGTAGACTTGCTTGCTCCTATTCGAGATGGCCCTATTACTTTAACCAAACTCTACATATCTAGACTGAATCTCTAATTGTACGGCGTTGTGTGGCTCGTGCCCTTTCAGAACATTTGTAGCTAAGATTCAGAGGCTGTATTTGTGCGGATCCTGTCTGATACCGCATTACGTCTTGGGAGTATTTTTGACCTTACCATGAAACGTGTGATACCATAGTCGACATATTTTCCTTCTTCAGTTTTTCGATTCTGCCGAGCTCACCTCGTCGAACAGGCAGATGCTCAGCTCATGCTACGAAATTTATAGCTTCTCGATTCAGGTTAGAACCTCCCTCTAGTGATGCATTGTGCAATTCCTCTAGGGAATGGTGCACTGTGCAATTCCTCTAGGGAATGATGCATTGTGCAATTCCCTTGGGAATGATACATTATGCATGTCTTCTAGGGAATGACGCGTTGTGTAATTCCTCTAGAGGCTTCGGAGGTCGTGATACTTATCAACATGTAGAAGTAATGCCGGAACTGTAACCAAACCTACCGGTAACAAGGATATGTACTCCTTGGGTACAGGCGAAAATACTACTGCAGGGCTCTCGGATGCCACATCGGTGATTAGAATAGAACGTAACGGACAAATGTTCCAAAAGCAGACTCTATGCGATTCCCGTTACCAAGCGGGTCTATCTAATAAGAGGGCAGAATAGGCAATAGTAGCGAAGTTAAGAAGGAGAATCTCTCTGAGGAGAGTCCCTCAGATGTGCCAAATCTATAATCGAAGCATCGAATTCGGCCAAAACTCCAGTCTTCTAAAAGCTTTCGCTCATTCAGTGAGGCTGTGGCATTCATTCGGTTCTGGATCGCCTCCAACCATATGGCCCTTGACGATGGTCTACCGCCCCCAACGCCGGAGTAGCTCAGGGACGAACGGCAGATGTAAGTCTCTCTTTGAAGTTATTATGGAGTATAATCTCACATCCCACTCAAGAAACGGAAACAAGCCTCGGAAATAATAACAACCACACGACGACGACCATCAGCTTTAAATCAATGACACGAATTGGAACATAGAACGTTCGCTCTCTCTCTGAAACTTCAAAGCTCGCACAGGTTTGCAGGGAGATGGAGCGTTATAAAATTCAAATTCTCGGCCTATCTGAAACCAGATGGCTCGGGCAAGGAGAATTTCACACCCTCGAAGGCCACTATTTTATCTACAGTGGCAACATACAAAAGCGTGCAAACGGTGTCGGCATTCTAATATCAAATAACTTAAAAAGCGCATTAATGGGATATAAGCTAATCTCCGAACGTATAATAACTGCCAGATTTAAGACCAGATTTCGTAATATCACCGTAATTCAATGCTACGCGCCTACGGAACCAGACACAGAGGATGCCAAAGAAGCGTTCTACAACTTGCTAGACTCTACCATCAATTCTGTCCCAAATGGCGACATCATCATGACATTGGGCGATTTCAACGGAAAAGTAGGCAACGACAACAGCAATGTCGAAAAACTCATGGGTCGGCACGCCTTAGCATCAGGTAGAAATAATAATGGAGAGCGATTGATTGAACTTTGCTCCAACCACAATCTCTTCATCGGTGGCACTAAATTCCCCCATCTAGATATCCACACATGGAATATAAAGATAAATACACATGGAATTCTCCCGATGGCCGAACTCGCAACCAAATCGACCATGTTTTAATAAGCAGACGGTTTCACGACTCCCTCCTTGATGTGCGCACACGCAGAGGTGCGGACGTATTCAGCGACCATAACCTAGTTGTATGCCAACTCCGCTTACGCCCCGAAGGCATCAGGAAGCAACAGAAGTGAAAGATGACCTTTAATCTGGAAAACTTCAAAAACCCTGCAACGCTCCAACTTTACCAGGACACACTGTCTACTACCATTGCACTCTACGAACATGGACCGTCCTGGCAACAAATTCAAAAAGCCTGCACACCAGCTGCGGAAGAAACAGTTGGCCTCCAACATCGCAAAAGAAAGCCATGGATAAGCAACACCACCTGGCAATATATCGAAGAACGTAGAAGGATGAAAACCAAAGTAAACACTGCTTCATTATCCGACCGCAACAGCTTTCTCAGCGCGTACAATGCTATGCATCGGCAGGTCAAAAATTCTGAGAGGACTGATAAAAGGGCATATGTGGAGGGAATTGCTGGTGAAGCAGAGCGATCAGCAAACTGTAACAACTTGCGGGGCGTATATGCAGCCATAAAAAAATTGACTAATACGAAACCTAACATACCGCCTATCAAGGCTAGTGACGGTACCATCCTAACCTCTGACGAAGATCAACTCGCGCGCTGGAGAGAATTTTTCGTGGACAATAGCGTAGAAGCGGAAAACAACACTGCGCCCTTCTTTGCTGAACAGCGAAGAAGAAACCCCTACAGAAACATCCCTGTCGACCCGCCCACCACAGAAGAAATCAGCCTAGCAATCCATAAGCTAAAATTCAACAAAGCTGCTGGACCTGATGAACTTCCTGCTGAACTCTTGAAGTATGGCGCTAATATAATCTCTCACGCACTCTACCCTATCATGCATAACATCTGGGCGGGGTGTACCACATAATCCCCAAAATCAAAATCCCCAAACACAAAATCCCTAAACACAGAATCCCCAAACACAAAATCCCTAAACACAGAATCCCCATTTTCTGTTTGAAATACATTAAAATTAGGTTTTAAATCGCGCGATTTTAAACCTAATTTTAATGTATTTCAAACAGAAAATGGGGATTCTGTGTTTAGGGATTATTGAAATAAAAATTGAAAATAAATAGTATGATGAGTTCACAAATATTTATTAGGTATGTCATGAACAGTAGTAAACTAAAACTAAAATATATAACATTAAGGGGAAAACAAGAAGATTTCGCTATAAAAATAGTTCAGTTTGAAATTAAATTTTAACGAAAATTATATGATGAATTCACAAATATTTACCAATGAAAAAAAAACGATAATTTTTCTTTATCAAAAGAGTTTCCACATAAGATGAAATTTACAACATGTTTTAAAAGCTTTAATTGCAAAGTGAAATATTATGAGATATAGAAGACAAATAAGTTATTTTATCTAAATCAGTTCGAGATTGAACTGTTTTATATGATCGGCAATATCGTAAAAATATGGGGATTTTGTATTTGGGTATTTTCTGTTTGGGGATTTTGTGACACTATCTCCAAAAAAGTGTGGGGGTTTTATGTTTGGGGATTTTGTGTTTGGGGATTTTTTTTTTACCGGGGATTTTGTGTTTGGGGATTTTGATTTTGGGTATTATGAGGCACTCCCATAATATAATAAATATGTTATTCCGGTCACTGAAAGCAGTTTTCGAGCACCTGAAAATAATGCATATTTAAATAATTATTAGGATTCAGGTTGGCGTTGTACTACGATGAATGTGGACCCATTACTGTCTCTGCTATAGGTAAGATCTCGATGTGAAATTTCTCAATTATAAAATACCATTACTTAAAATGCGTAATTTAGTTTTCAATGTTCCTCAATATTGTTAACTAAATATATAAATTTGAATAAAACTACTTTATATATATTTCACGTTTAAAAACTTTCATTTATTAATTATACGTTGCATCATATTGGTATGCATTACTTTTGGGATTAAATTAATAAAATATGATCAAATGAAAATATAGTTGTTTAAAATATATTCTTATAATTGCTAAAAGGTAATCAAAATAAAAAAATATTAGTATGTATATTACATAAATATAACATATTGAAATTTACTAGTGCAAAATTTGCATAACTACCAATTGAAATCGTATATATTAAGCATATATAGTAAGATTATGAAGTTAAGTGTTCGCGCTTGCCTAGTTCTGGTCCTGGTCCAGGTCCAGGTTGCAATTTCAATATACGTTTAAAATAAAATTAATTCTAACAATTGATTTTTAAATATATCAATATAAACCTACACATAGCATGGGAAGATTATAAATTGTGCTGCACATAGTTGCAATATTGCAGGTAGATAACAAATATAAATATATATATATTATAAAACACAAAGGAAAACATATAAATTTAAAAATATTCAAATAAAATATGTACGACGTGTTTAGAATGGTTCATTTGTTTGTTTGTTTTTGTAAAATACACTCTTCTTATTGATCTATTTGTTGAAAGACACTTTGCTTTTTCTCATATATTATTGTTAATTTTGCGTTCTGCACAAATATGTCTCGTACAATTGTATAAATAAATTAAATTTCTAATTAAACAACAAGCACACAATTCTGTTAAATTGCAATTACAAATATCTAAATGAAAACAGACAATTTTCCAAAACATTTAGCTACTAAAATTTATTTGTTTACATTTTTTTTATAATTAATTTTATTCCTTTTGTCTTTTTATAATTTCAACATTTATCTCAATTTGCACACCAATTTTTTCATTAGTTTTGTTTTTGTTGGTATTGAACTCATGGACTACTATGAAAGTAACTGCCCTCGGACCGAGATCCAATTTCTCCTTCACAGTAACTAGAATAAAAAAAGAATTTCTCTGGCGTTTTCTGGGTGACGACAATACTCATCAAGTCTGGCGACAAACAGTGAAACAAATCCGACACGATTTCATATATAACTTCTGGAGAAAAACACTCATATTTCCGAAGTGATGCACTTCGTACTATGCTCAACGTGTACGGGGGAGGCCAGCGCCACCGCTGGTACTCAAGGTTTGTTCATATTTATAGAGCAAATATCCGGAACGCGGCTACCTTAGTTCATTACTTCCGCGTGCACTGCTCTAACAAGACATTTGCAGATTATACACATGTACATATGCCCACACACGTTATATGAGCGCAATTAATTTATAAAGGGTTTAGTTTTGTGTTTTATTTGTAATGTTTGCATAAAATTATACAAAATTTGAGGAAGGTGCATTATTAAAGTATTATTTTATTATCAAATAAAAGCAAGCATAATATTAAACCAAATGCGTATAAAGCAATGATCACCACTCCCATAATGGACTTGCGAAGTGTAAATCAGGAAGATACGTACGGTTGAGAGAGATGAACGTGGTAAAAACATAAGCATAAGAATCTCGTGAACGAACCGCAGTTCAGTGGAATTGTAGATTTATTTCAGCAGGCCTCGACATGAGTACAACGACTTGTGGAGTGTAAATCAGGAAAGATGAACGTGGTAAAAACATAAGCATAAGAATCTCATGAACGAACCGCAGTTCAGTGGAATTGTAGATTTATTTCAGCACGCCTCGACATGAGTACGACGAACGTTCACACAGACAGCAGTGTATGTGCATATAACAGGATCGCTTTTATAGTTTTGTCGAACGCCTGTGATCCATGGTGCATGGAAGACCATCATCAGTTTGTTCCGACATTTTATGTACACTTCGAAATTGCAGTTAGATCCGAAAGTTTCTTATAAAATTATAATCTTTGCAGAGAACTTCTGATTCATTTTAATTAAAATTGTTGAATACAAATATGTACTAATAATAATACATCTCACCAATTGAACAAAATTAAAAAAGTCCTATCATAAATGTAAGCGTATACTCGTTTATGTGGACACACAACACACACATACACACTAACACAGTACTCCTCGCCTCTCATAAGTGACACGCTGTATGCTGGCTACAATTTCACTTAACCTTCGGTTTGTATTAACAAATCCATATTATCCGAATACTACAACTGCTGTGTGCCTATTACAAATGTACTAACATCGCTGTGCTACCGGGATTCCACCTTGCCTTGTGGGCGTCACAAACACAGTCCCAAATTCAATGCACTGGAACAACAACGGGTACGGGCATACAACTAATAATGTATAATACTACTACTAACAACACCACATGTAAATATGGGCAGTAGATGGCTGAAGGCTGGCCAAGTTAATGCACTCAAATAACAAGTTGACTAAGAAACTTTGCCAAAATATCATGAAGCATTTAGAATAATGAGCGTGAACCTGTTGGTCTATATTCATCAAAATATAATTTATCTATTTCACATTTTATAGTTGACGTACCCGAAAACGACCGAATTTCCAGAGAAATTATTTTGGATTTTTTATACTCGGTTCTTTTCAATAAACCCGGGGTATAAAAAGTGAGCGTAATTTCTGATGGATTTTTATAACTATATATCTTAATCTGAACGTTCACACACGCTCTTATTTAAAAAATCGTAATATATTTTTGTTTGCCAGTCATACTAAACAATGAGAAGAGAAAGATGGATACGGGAGGGGGAGAATATATACAGAAAACGATATTGATTAAGATTATAATAAAATACAGTGGGGTATATATGATTACCAAGGACGCTCCAAAGCTCACTAAGAGGAGTTGCAGAAGTAGTTTTTGCATTTTTTCAAGAAGACAGAGAAGTTTAGCGTAGGAAATTTTACAGGAGTTATAACATTACATTATATAATAACATCAATAACAGGTTGGACACAGTTCTATACCCATTCATGAATAACCTAACTGTATTTTATGTGATATACTATGGTATTGTAAATCTAAAAAACAATTTAATGGAGTTATTAAACATTGAAATCCTTCGTGATTTTGGTCCATCTTGTACATCATTTTCAGGTATTTAAAACAAGATATAGAAACATCCCATATGCAGTACAATTCTGTGCGTATTGCATGATAAATTAGGAATTGTCAGAAAGTGTCATTAAAGAATCTAATTATTGTTGATTTTTATAATAGAATTTAAAATAAATTTGCGTAAAATTTTCTAGACATATGTGTAAATGGTGTTGCCGGTTCGTAGCATATTGTTGCCAGTGCTTTGAGATACCTTCTTTCATCAATTCAGAGCCGGAGTCACACTTGGAATTGCAGCATAAAATGAAAAAATATACACTAAGGATTTCAGTGGAAGTTTAAATTTGCACAGCCATTTCTTCATAGTTGCGGAAATTGGATCCAAAATATACTGATCGTATGACAATGCTAGTTATAGTTAATTGGTAGCAATGTGTTGATCTTTAATGGAATATGCACACGATCTGAATGGAGTGGAATAAAATAATACGCCCACTATTCACTTTTCAGCACGATATACATATGTATAATTGTTTAACGAGCTAACGCCTGCTTTAGCTTAGTTCATCGGACCAAATGGTGTCTGGTATAAAACCGCTAAATATTCAAAAGAAGGGCGGTTCCCCTGCCATTCGGCATGTGGGAGATGTCAATATAATTGAATCAAGCGGCAGAAAAAGCTATGTATATATATATTTAGTAAAATAAGTTTAGTTCTTTGATTGTTTATCGATTTAATAAGTATTTATCATATTTTTTCTGTATATAGTAATTTGTGAATTTTGTATATTTTTCTTTTAGTAAATATGAATTCATATATTTTTCTAATTTCTCTTCTGGTTTTTCAATTATTCAACTTGGCAATATATATTTCAAATTTTTATTTTGCAGTGCACTTAATTATATTTTTATATCTTTTTGTTGATAATTAAATTTTACAATTACTCAATAGCACTATGCATAAAAGAAGGGGCAGGGAAATGAGGGTGAGGAGATTTCAATTCGCAGAATGATTTTAGCAGTTTGCATTATTATTCTTTGCTCAATGCTTTACCTTAATGCTGTTAGAAATAGTTAATATTTTTGAATTGTGTTAATTATTGTTAATTTTTTTGTTGTTTTTATAATTTATGCCTGACATACTTTGTCGGGCACGCGTTTAAACATATATTTATATGCAATGCAATTTTCCAACTTGCCTTCATTGTTTTATTTATATTTATCAAGACACATACTGAGACATATCACCCAAGTTTTAAAATTTTGTCTTATATTTTGTTTGTTGTGGAGGAGATCTGCTGCAAGCTAATGTTAATAATTTTTTTTTACTTGAAACTAAAAATATTTAACCTTAACTTGAACCCTTGATCAATCGTTCGTCAATGCTTCGAATTTGACCTTGCACAAGTTGTTAATGTTCCATTAGAGCGGCTGCAATAAATAACAAAAAGAGATTTGAAGATGTGAAACTGACACTTTCATCATTGAACTAAATTTCAAAAACATACGTGATGGAGTGCGGCATGTGGTGTTCTCGTTTGGTGTGAAATTCAAGAAGTCCCAAATCAGAATAGTATCATCGTGCGAACTGCTGACAATTTGAAATTCATCAAATTGCAAGCGGAACACTCGCCCAGTGTGCTCCTGTAAAAATATAAATTTCGTTATCATATGCATCATAATAAATGGAGTATTATAATTCAAAAAGATGTAAATCAAAATGCTGTAGCAGGGAAGTAATAATATCGGAAATATTCCACTTTTCAACGAGCGCGCTAACACGGATTTAATTTTCTTTAGGGGATTATGCGATCCACAGTTTCGGAGATATTCATATATCGCAGTTAAAACATTCGTTTTTGCTACCCAAAATGTAAATAAAAAGTGAACCAAAATTAGGGCGTAGCATTGCCGGATATGTTTGCAGGTGGATACAAAGCATCCTGTCGATGAATACAAACAATGTTGATTATATACTTGACAAACGTATCTTCAACATTTCAATTATTATTTAATTGTATTTTAAACCAACGAAATTTAATATTGAATATCCTTTTGAGAATATAATATATATTTGTCTTTTCTAATGCCTGCCACAACCGCTACGATAATTATCTGCGCAGTTTTAAGCTACCAACATCAAAATAGCGGTTTGTATCGGTAAAGTAAGTTGTTCGGTAGGAAGGTAAGTTTAAAAGGCTGTCAAGGGCACGAACACTCGGTCAGAAGACACACTTAGGCCATACGTGGGCCCATTGTGATACCTCAAGTTTTGGGACAAGAAGAGTACTTCCTCAGAGTATGAGTGGAGCCTTAAGTTGTTATATATCAGTAAATTACTTATCGGTAAATTGTAGGAAAGATATGCAGTTAAATATGAAGTCTGCGGAATTGTAGAAAAAGAAAACTTTTTACTTCCTGAAGTAGCGAAGAAAGGAAAAAGTAAGGCATGGCATTTGCCAATTTAGTTCTGTTACCTTATGAGTGATTCCACTATTTGCCAAGTTGAGTTGACTTGTAAAATGTGTTTGTGTTGCGCAAAGATGCGTTCATTATTTTTTTTTTATATTAGAATTTTGTAGCATTTAATAAATGTGTGCTTGGGGTAAAATGAATAAATTTAATTTATATTCGTAGTGTCGCAATTCAATAAAAAATTACTTCAAGCTTCATCTGTAAAAAATCCCCAAAAATATTGTGAGAATACAAAATAAAGCCTAAATTTTCCTTCGAGATAGAGAGAAAAGAGTGAACTGAATATCATAATATAATATGATGATTCATATTTAAGATCTTTTGATAATGGAACAAATGAACACAATTGAATTAGAAGAGTAGCAAAGGAGTAGCAAATGTACGGCAAATAACCAGAGTGTGGACTAAGGTAATAATCGAGTCCACATTCTCCCAAAGTTCCATACTACATTTCTGCACATAAACTGAAAATTGGAACCAGCGAAATATAATTAATGCTACATTTCGTTGATTTTCTGCATATAAACTGAAAATTACAACCAACCAAATTTTAGTATGAAGGCGATCGAACTGTACAAAGGCACAATAAAACTATCGTCTCACTTTAACCGTCACACTGCACAGATTACCATTGCGCATGTGGTAGCTATATTTCTATTGAGTTGGAATTACTCAATAATGTTAAGATATCAAAATTCTTGCCAACGATGTGATCCGAAAACTATGGTGGCAGTTTATTTGATGAGTAATTCCAGTGGCATTTCTAAAAATTTGCTGAATTAATGCATTTTTTACTCAAATCTAACGAAATAAATAATTATAATTATTAAAGATACTACGAGAATGAGCAATTATATATAAAGGTGCCAATATACATTGAACGGAAGAGAGTGCTCAGCAGCGACCATTTGAATTCAATCTCATTAAGAGAAAATTGGAACTTACCACAAGCGTGTTGAGGCATAGCGAATTTGACTGAGCACGTGGATCGAGCGCAGCTACCAAATCCCAGACTTTGATTTTGCCATCATATGCTCCGCTAACTATGCGCTTGGAATCAAAGCGAATGCAACGCACAAGTTCTTCATGCCCCTCAAGTACACGCAAGCAAGCACCACATTCAATGTCCCAGAGTCTGAAAAGAGCAATGTGCGAAAATGGTTTCAGTTAACTTACTATTAATTGGCTATAAAAAGTAAATATTTATTATTTACCTAATTGAATTATCTGAGCTGCCACTAACAACCAAACGATCACGATACTGCAAACATGCAATGCCACGTTTGTGGCCGTTTAGCGTACGCACAAATTCACAGTTCGAAGTGGACCACACCTTAATAGTGCGATCGCCACTGGCGGACACAATATACTTCTCATCGAAGTCCACAACATTGACAGCAGCACGGTGACCGACAAGCACGCGGCGCAAAGTTATCTCACTGGGTGAGGTCATGTCCCACACAGCAATTGAACGATCCTTTGAGCAGGTGACCATCATGCCGTTGTTGAAACGCAAATGCAGCACAGCTTCACAGTGATGAATTAATGTGTTAACCATTTCACCGGTGTTTACGTCCCAGACGCGCACCGTTGAGTCCGATGAGCCACTTATGATAACTTTATCGTCGTATTGAAGACACAAAACCGAGCCAGTATGACCAGTAAGAGTCTAAAATAATCAAAAATTATGAAGAAAAAAATAAACAAATTTATATATATATGTATATAAAAAGAGTACCTTGACACATTGCAAATCCGTGCGATCCCATATCTTGATGGTATTGTCGCGCAGTCCAGAAACAATCTTTACGTCATCATACTGCAAACAGTAGACTCCCTTCGAATTTTCTGAACGACAGTTGATGCGACGCAGCATGTGGCGACCAGTTCGCCAATTGTTTTCTATGCTCTCAATATCCTGGAATTGTATCAATCAATTTCAGATATCGAACTAAATTTGAACCGATTCACACTTACATTCATAATTTTTGGGAACAATTCACGATAGAATGAATGTGGTCGATGTGTTGTGCCTGGACGAGGTTTGAACAAATACTGTATCCAACCACGTCGTTCCGCAAGTCCACGCCACAAAGAATCGGTGCGCACCTTGCGTTCGACCAGCTTCTTCCACAGCATACCCTCGGATATGACGCGCAGCCATTCCTTACAAACCAATTCGGCTGCCTTAAGCGAGTCGGCATCCAGATAAGAGAGTATGTTCTCAGCAATATGATCAAGTCCTTTCTCTGTAAAGTATAAATTTTATTTGTTATTCTTTTATTCAGATGTGTATGTTTTGATTTAAAATTTACTTAGGCTGAAACCCACTAAAGACATTGAGAAGAAACTGGTGTATTGTGATTTTGCACAAAATATGAAGTTATGGGCATGAAGTAAGCGGAGCTGATCTCCTATTTACTTATCGAGAAGCAAATAAGGAGTTTATACAAAGAATAATAATGTGACATTTCCATATGATGACAAGCAGCACTACGATCCGACGCCTTACATTAGCCGATTCCTCCTAGACCTCCCAGACCCCATTACCACAAATTTCTAAGTAGTAGATCAGCATATGAAGTGGCTACAATCAGAGCTTATATGGAAATAGTACATGGGCGATCAGATATACATGTACGAAAGTGTAATCCTCCACCATACAGCCTAAAGAACAAATAAAATATCGCCATTTTTATCTGGATCTGGTGATATAACTTTCATATCTTCTGTTAAAATTCTAAAGAGAATGGAGTGGAGAGTAAATTTATGTATTTAAAACATTGCTTAAGGCAGTGGTACTTTTTTATGACGTTTCTATTATCCTGATTTCCTCATTTGCTATGAGTTCGTATACCAAAGTAACATATGATTTGCACCCAATGCATTCCAGATTGATTTCCTAAAGTCATATTACAATGACGGGCCTGCCTGCAATGCAGGTGTGCTCCACAATATTGGGTGTTAATAAATTTTGTATACGAGTATTGTTCCCCTACACATAAATATTTTTTACTATATCACCAGGAGTATCCATTGGATCAGAACCAAGACGTTATTAAAATATCAAGCATTCACAACTTTTTACAATATGAAAGGATATTGCTACATGGGACTCCTAGCAATCAAGTACAATCACTGCCTTGGAGTGCATCCATCGACTAAATAACTGAGGGGGGTATGTTTTGGAATTACTGCTCTCAATCGATAAATCGAAAGTAAATAGGTCGCTGCTGAGAATACACGATTTTTTTTAGCAATCGCATTTTTCGATCGGCAAATTCCAAAAGAATCAGATGACCATGAGAGCTCTACGATAGAGCAACTAGTATTAATGTTAACACCAATCTTCCAAATGAAGGATAACCAATACGATTGGCGCCCGATTGATGACGTTCAGTAAATTAACACAATGCATTTGGGATTAAGGAAGTTCACGGGCCATTCTCAAGCAACCACCAAGACACAGAAACTGTGGATTTGGCCATACTTTTTCGAAAATGCTGATGGTGGTGATGTAGCAATGTTATAGAAACATGATAGTAAATCAATTTTAATTCGGCTAGAGTGCAACGACTCCAAATTGACTTCTAAATTTATGATGCTTACACGAATTAAATAAAGTTAAATTCCATTATTCTACGCAGTATTCTACGCATATTTCACAAATCCTCTATCTCCCTTCTACTTCCAGGGTTATAGTAATTGGAGACCTTGTTCTATGGCGATTCTCCGAACAACCCCAATTCTATCTATCTAATTCCAATGTTCTATATCTATATTAGGTGTGGCCTAATTATAATTTAAGTTGGAGTCCGAGTCGGAGTTGTAGTTGGAGTCAGAGTTGAATTTGAAGTCTGAGTCGTATTAGGAAAATTGCAGTAGTAGAAGGAAACTAAAGGAAAATTTCAGTAGTGGCAGTTGGAGGACATTATTTTACGACACCACGACCCTGGTTTGTACCCTACATATAAGAGGTTTTCACTACAACAATCCGATATATGTACATATGTAAGTGGCTTGTGAAAAACAATATAGCTGGCGAATTTTCCACGTTCGATTATATTTCTACCGATTTCGGTATTATTCAACATAATCAATAACTGGATTTCGAAGAAATTGAAAGTGAAAATTTTACAAAAAACAGGTTAACCGAAAAATTGCGTAGAGCTCATACCGCTCGCGATTCATTCGAATGCGATAATCGTCGCCAACTCGAAGAGGACCAAAGATTTTGCGACGAATTTTCCTCTCGAACACCCCTTTTTGGATTGTGAAAGGGAAAAGAAACCACAATAAACAGCTGATCGGCCGATTATTTGATACTTTAACGAAACATCGATTATATCAAAGCGGAAAACAAAACCAACATAAATTCAAGACTAAAGATGGTTTTCTTTAAATGCATATGTAACCTTTCTATCAGCTCCAACAACGAAATTTATAAATATAGCGTCTGATATACATTCATATGTACATATTTATATTGGACACGTATCGTTATCACAACTGAATAATCAGATAGTCATTGAAATGTGTGGCATAATAAATTCTCGCGTTACATCAATGACTAGAACATAACTTCTTTATACACTCATTCGGTTTACACTTGTATATAGAAGGTGACAATGGTTTTTCTATTTACTGGCTTTATTTACTTCACACTAAAGTAATTGTTGGCGCAATACTCATGTATAAGAAACCCAACAATGAAGCAATAACTCTGTGCAAACAACAATAACCCAAAATCCGTGAGCTTGCATTTAGTTGCTAATTCTTCAGCCGCTTACTTACATACATATATACCAGTATTTTGTTAGTCATTATTTTTGAATTTACATTATGCTTGCACAAGAGTAGTATCCACACGAAAAGGCATTGAAATAAGACAAACAACTCCAATAAAAAGCCAAAAACCGGTTATTTGAGTTAATGGTGTACGAAAAAAAGACGAAACCCGATTAAAAGTTTTATGAGCAAATGCAAGTGGAGAGAAAATAACTTTTATTTCGCCATTCAGCAGCAGCAGCGGGCAATCATATTTGCGCAAGTTGACTTCCGCAAGTTCAGCGCAAACAGTGTAAGAAGGTTGAAGTCGGGCTCGACTGCCAACGCGATACCGTTAACCCTAAGGGAATTTATCAATCTGCCAAACAAACCAGAGCAAACATGAAGTGGGCGTTGGAGTTCAACGATTTGCGAGGGGGTTTTGGAACACATAACATTCTCTGTGCGTGGCATTGACATTTCCGAGTACTAAGTTTCATACTCCAATTTTGTACCATAGCAATAGTCCAGCTGATCAAAATTAATTGATATTTGAAACTGTTTCCAGAAAACCTCCAAATATATATGCAGCCTTTAAAACCATGCCATTCACGTTTGATCGGCTGATTAACAATATATGTATGTCAAGATGTGAAACGAACGGTTTATATTCCCACTTAACTGCCTGTCTTTTTGAGTGGCGGACCATTGGATATGATAAGCATTACGTATTTTCATACATTGCATGCATTGCATCGAATTTCATTATTGCAGCTTTATTTTGTTTATCCGCAGTCTATCACATAACACATTTTTTTTCTGCTCCCACAACCCGAAACGGCCGTCTACCATTACAACCAGGGATATGGAGTCGTCAAATAATGGCTCCCACCACAGAAATGTTTCTAATACGCCTCCGAGTTGGAACTTTGACTCTGACTCCAACTCCGACTCTGGATCTAACTCTGACTCTGACTCCAACTTAAATTATAATAAAACCATAAAAACATCTGAGGATGCCTAATATGCAAGACTAGTAATTCTAAATAGTGGCATGGAGATAATTGCCAGAATTATATATATCTTCATACTCAACCTTTAAATGCAAATAGAGGCTGAAGACAAGTTAGGCCGGCAACGAGATACCCTATAATATAATAGATATTTTATCTATCCTACATAATATATAAAACTTCTCTTTGTAGGAACTTTTTGTTCATTCCTCAGCAGCATTTAATATATTCAATATTTTCCATTATTTTTTATACTCCCACTATGCACCATTAACGCAATTATGTTGAAAAATCTTGTATAGATGTTGAGTTGAATAGTTCACGTCCCATTGATGGTCTCAAGTTTTGCTTGTATCGGAAATGGGCAAATCATCTGTCCGATTTGATTCCTATAGCAATTTGGTTCTGTCTTAAGATAAGATAATAGCGGTTTGGAAAAAATTTGCCAAAGACACGGCCAGACAAAATTCAAATTATACTGACGAAAGGATACTTTATACCCCTTTTCAGTACATTTAATTGGAAGCAGAAATCTTCGCCATTGATTGGCAAAATAAATTTAAATGAATTCTCGGGACAAGGAAACATTAATATTACATTAAGTTGAAGAATGGTGTTGTATTCACGTAGTAATATTGAAAAAGATGGAACCCGTCGTTCATATTAAATCATAGAATTTAGTTTTATAGTTTGAAGAACCGATAAAACCATCCGAAAATACAGAAGAGAAAGAAAATATAATCAAAACTCAACTTCAAATTAGTTATTAAACTATTGTTGCGGTATTCAGCAACAAGTAAACGATAATTGTGGGTGTAGCAAATAAAGGATTTAGAAAATTTGCTACTATGAGGGTGGTAGTTCAATAAGTTCTTACAAAAGAATATAAAAACATTTTGGTTTATTCATTTTTAGCTCGATACAGTCCCCCACCCTTTCTCCATCTGTTTTAAGCCGTTCAAAAAGTAATTACGGAAGGCCTTGAAAATAAGGAATCTGTTCGGTGATGGAAACATGTATGGTACACGAAGTATGGTAACAATTCGGACTTTAATTGGAGAATTTGCGCTTTCGAAAGTGTCGTCTTCATGGCAGAGAACTTCGTTCTTGGCTAAATGTGTTGTAACTTTCTTGATTACTTCAGTCAACCAGCCCAATAACGTTATCGACGGAAAAATGCCAAACATCCAGTGAATCGACAACAAAAGAGATTATTCTCCACAGCGAACCAAAATCCCGCCCCCATTTTACCGATAATTTTTTACATACCCTATTTTTCGGGCAAAAATGACCCAATTGTACCATGTGAGACAGACACAGCACTTTCGGCTAATCGATAATTCATAACCATATCGAGGATTCAGTAATTCTAAGACTAGTCACCTCAAGTGGACGTCGCGAACGATGTTCATCACTTGTGAATGCACGCTTCAACTCATTCACCTTCAACCAACTCGGAATCGATTTTTTCAGTGTTTTGCCTTTCAAATAGAAATTACTGCACTAAACTCGGACTTTTCCATTGAAAAATAGCAAAGAAAAGTCGATAAATCGATTGTATAAATTAATCCAAGGAGCGACATGGCTCAAAATTTCACAGTATGTACTCTATTAAAATGTTTTTATTATCACAATCTGTACCAACAACACACACTACAGGAGTGTTGTTCCTAACAACAAAAACATCTGAGAATTGTATAAATAATAATTCTCAGAAATTAAGTTATCACAATATTTGCGCTAGTATTTTAGTTTTATCTAATTAAATATGCGATTTAATTCCACAAAATTTGTTTTGAAACACGAGCACCATCTCTAAGCTTTTCTAAGAAATCATTGACCTCGTAATAGTCGCAAAATCCAATGAACATTACCAACACAATTCCAGATTTAAAAAAATATCATTAATTAGCAGTTTCAAGCAGTTGAGAGAATAACAATAACAAAAATTGTTAACTAAAATTGTCGTGTAACAAGGAAATTCGTTAAATAGTCACAGAACTGTTAATTCCAGCTCTTACGCGAAAGCAACATCGAGCCTTCGTGCTCACATGGTTTCAGAATCGAATTTAGAATTATTCATGTACATTTCCAAGTAAATAGAATGGCTGAATCGTTTGCATTTGTTGTCCCTAGAACCCGCCCGTGATTAATTCTCAATAGCGCTTCATATAGTTAATTGCAATTTCCTCAAACAATAAATTTGATATTTTCAAAACAGGATGGAATTCTTAAATACGAATAGTGGACAAAATAAAATGCACTTACTCGGGAGCAATGAAATGAAATCGCGCTGCAACATTGGCTTAAGAAACGCATTGATGTGTCCGTGCTGATAGTGGCACATGCGCGATAGAAGCTGCTCGACGAAGTCCACTTGGTCAGCTTCGTTCCATTGTGAGAAGTAAGTTAAGCAGGTCTCGCGCTCGACTTGAAACGTCGGTGATGTTTCTTTCTTGCGAACGGGATCGTAAAGCATTGTAGCTGTAAACTATGAAGAAAATTTCAGATAATTAGATAAAATTATGAGGAATACAGGTAAAGTATCATAAGGCAAAAATAGTGACTAAAGGATTTAGTTTATTTGTGAGCAACTAACTCTCAGAACTCAATCTATTTTTAGAGAATGTTTATCATTAAAAATACGATATGCACTTAATTAGAAATCTGAGACCAATGCCAACAACTAAAACTCCATGAAATACAAAAAATACACCTCGACAACTAAATACACACAAATGATATTCATTCACTTTATATAAAAAGACCCTGATGATTTGGGAAAGTATTTTAAAAATTGTTTATAACTATATGGATTTAACAATTCATGCATAATATGGATTCTATATATATAAATAAATGTATATGTCTACAAATAAATTGTTAAAATATCATAAGTATTCCATAAAGTAAACAATTTGTACCTTAACTACCGTGTGGGTAGGTAAAATAAATAAATTAACGACCAGTAAAAGGTGAAATCTAGTTAGACCGACTACAAGATACTCTTCACCCCTGCCCCTTGTCTTATACATACATGTCTGATCTTATGTATAGTATGATATTGCATATAGAACTAGTCCACAAATCAAGCTCAGAACACGTGCGAATATTGGACAAGGTAGCCTCTATATAAGCCCTCAGCAAAACCACAACATAATTGTAGTTATACTAGGAACGAACGCAATGTGATAATTTTAAATTAGGTGCCGAAAGTTTCACCAGGTTCCAGAACACTGCTTATGGCGATAAAAGCAGATTTATGGTATAAACATATTAAAACATATTTATATAGCAAAGAGCGTAAGAGATACTATTCACGAATAAGATACGAAAAATTATTATATAAAAATCGATTGGCAAAATTGTTTACTCGATTTCTAAAATGTTGAAAACTTGTGGCCTTTGTGAATTCTTCCTAGATATACAAATACCAAATACAACACGAATAGATTCGAGTGCTTTGGTTATAAAACAAATAATCACACATCGAGCAAAATCATTGCAATGTTACCCGTGAAATGATTTATATGCGGTAAAATTGCATTCCAATTACATCTGATGATGTAATTTTGATTGAATTCATGTTTTACAGTCTCCAGTGGAATAAGGTCAGTATTTTGTTTCATTCAAATATTGCATCAAATCTTTTTAGAAAGAATTGTTTGTATCTAGTATATTACTAAACAACTATTAAAACTAAAGAATTCAATGGTTCGTATGCAAGCAATGGCATACGTAGTAATGGAAAAGAGTGTTTAATGTCCTGAAACATTCCTTATTTTACAGTAACGATATGAGATTAGGAATTAATATTTTATGAATTTTTAATTGAATTGCGCCATTAAATGATTTTACTTTCATTGAAGGATTGTATTACTTGAAAAATGCTAGTGATGACCGCAATACTCGTATAAAGGGTCATAAAATACTTGAAAATTTTGTGATCTGAAGGCACACTCTATCAGATGTAAAGAAGTAGAACAACACAGCAAATGTGAATATTTACATATAATCAACTCACATCATATATATAGCAAAATTTTGGAGAAAGTTGTACATGAGCAGTTTGACAACTACACAGAATTGTCAGCAATAGAATTAAAGGAAACGAGCTAGGATGGGATTTAACGTTATATATAGAGACTGACTAGTTCCAGTAAATTAGCTTAGATTATATATAAAGGGTGTTTATACATTGCGCCTTAAGAGATCAATTATGATGCCCGTTTACTTAAAACTTTTGTGAGGTGTATTTCAGGCAGGAATTTATGTATTTTGGAGGAATCAAGTTGAGGAATTTTGATCGTCAATTCTAAGGGTACCAAAAGGTCCTTAAAATATGCATAACCAAATTATAGGAGCAGTGTTATTTAAAATAGCACAAATATTTTTCTTTAAAATGCCTGCACATTTTTCTCTATTGAATCCTTTGCGAAATTTTGTTTGTGCAGTAACTCTTCCTTATATATATATATATATATATATATATATATATATATATATATATATATATATATATATATAATTATATATATATAATAATGGAAAACCCTGCCATGAAGAGTTGTCTTATTATCTTCGCGTGTGTGTCCAAATGTATCTAAGAAAGTATTTTCTTCCAACTTTCTTTTTGATCTATTAAAATATAAATTCATTTAATATGTATTTTACGTATATATAAAAAATGGTCAATACGTTTACAAAATGCATAAAACCAACTTATTCGCAAGACCTGCAGTTGATGAAACTCGTAATGGTAATAATTAATTTTACTGCACTCAAACTGAAATTAAAAACAATTTTTTTGTTTGATTTTTGAAGGATTTTGAGATATGCATGCCTGGAAATATTTGGACTACATGTAAGTGAAACCATTTTTATTTATCCAACAATAAAAAATTATAAAAGCTGTTGAATTTCACCCAAACCACAATCCCACATTAGGTGCTTGGTAACTAATTAAATGTATTTTACATATTTAACATAATAAAGGATTAAATTAATAAACTTACTGCTTGCGAATTTGAATTGGCCTCATCCATAATTTTATCAGTCTCCATTTTCATCATTTTTCTTCCTTGTTAGTAGTTTCTTTATTTGTCGACTTTTTACAAGCAATTACAAACGAATCACAGCAAATTATTCTTTTTCCAACTTCTATATTTGTCTCTTTTTTTCCAAATGACGTTAAACTATAAAATAATTTGCTGTAGTTACACTCTATTACAATTTAGTTGAGTGTTATGCGTCCCCTACAGCTTACTCATTCATACATTTACAATATCGCATGTTTCTTCGCTAAGAAAACAACAACGCACGTAATGTTATCTTTGTCCATTCCTTGCAGCTTGCACAAGCGCAAGTCATTGGAAATTTTTTTTCACTTCTTCATAAGAAATATATATAATTTATCGACGTAGTTTATTAATAACCAGCATATTTACACAATTATAATGCACACAAACGTTTTTCAAATAAATTCACTTTAAAAAGTGTGCAAAATATAAACTACTTTCCTTCAAATCTGTACATTATTCAAACACTTCTTTGCACGCCTTTGCCAATCACCATCTTTACCCAAATTGAATGTCTCTCAACCTTGGTTGCAGCATACTAACCAAGTCATGTTTTATGTGTATTAGGGTGGTTTAAAATAAAATGGTAAAATTGAGTTCTGTATAGAACGGTCCCATATATTATATTATAAAACAGTCCTACAAAGAAATTCAATATATGTACATACTTAAAATAACATACAACTGAAATAATTGTTAAAAAGAATTCATACTTCTGAAAAATGTTTACGGGAAAATATAAAGGCTTTTAAAAATGTTACCATAAAAGTTTGTAAAAGAGACTCACACCAGCTAAAATTTGGGGACTGAATTCCTTTTTCAACATTTTTCTTTCATAAATCGTCAAGTAAAGGCCGATATGTAGCTCTCAAGAAAAGCGAAAACTTCATATATAAAAAATGCTCAAGAAATTTCCTTGACTTATTTTTTCTTACGATGTATGCCTGCTCAAGAAGTTTGATTCGGTTTTTTCATTGAAAAGTTAAAACAGCAACCATTTATTTCTTGAAGTAAAAGTGACAGCTGCCTGACTGCTCTTTTTCAGGCACAAGAAACATATGCTCTTTGCTCTTGAGCGTTTTCTTGAGAGCTGCATGCTTGCCTTATTTCTGATTATTAAAGTTTTGTCAATGATTTTCTCAACTCTAAAGCGTGATCCATATTGGCTACATATCTAAGCTTTGTCCACGTGTTTTATAACCGATATTTGAATCCTTGGTTAAGTGCCGTTATTTCTATCTACATGGTTCCAAATCTACAAATTTTTTCGTACATATTTTAATTTGTCAAGGTCCATATAAAAATATAAAAATCTAACCACCCTAACTTTCGTCAGTGCGAGCTATTTAAAATAAGTGATACCAATTTCGGTAAAATCTCTTACAATATTTATTTTGTGTTCAATTACTTTACATCTAAAATTATAATATACGTACAAAACTATTCACGATTTGTTATAGCTATGTTAAAGTTATAACAAGTTATAGACTATAATATAATATAAGTTATAATATAATATAAGTTAGACTATAATATAATATAAGTTAAGTTATAGACTATAAATAATATATAAAATATAAATAATATATAAATTATAGACTATAGACTTTAATTGCAGAACCCGTATTTTAGTTTCATCAACTGCTTAAGAATTTATGTACTTTGAAAGTTTTTCGCTATTACATATTCTCTTGTAAACCTTTCCAACTAACACTAGGATGATAGGTAGATTTACGTGCGTTTTGTAAAACATTATTATAGCGTAGCCTTGAAATCGATGCCTATACATCTAAACGAGGATTTACAATTAGTTATTTCAATTTATTCATACCACAATGCGCAGGACACTCTACAAGAAAAAATTGAACAGGTTTTACATTATGGCCAGAGAATGGTCTCTGCTATGACGCCCTATTTAAACCTCGCACGGTATCCAAAGTTTGGGGGAGTTTTTTTTCTACATTGACAGAACTGCAGATCTTGCACAGCATCATTTTGCACAGTTCTACATGCTTCGCGGAATACTAATTTCAGACAATGCGACAATATTGACGATCTCTTATCAGCCTTTCGAAAGCTCTCAAATCAATGAAGAGATGGTGAGTGTCGATTTAATTCTCAATAATAAATATTATGAAAATTTGAATTGGGATAAAACATTCCTATATGAAATGTCATCGAGGCAAATAACTCGTGTGGAAAAGAGACAAAAAATCAACTCGATTTGTTTGGGGAACAAATGCCCCTAGGGGGACAAGCATCTAAAGTTAAATTATATATGTAAAGTAAATTAAAAAAGTTGTTTGTAGAGAAAATTATGCTTTAACCAAATTTAGTCTTCGGGATGTCTTTGAGCTAAAAATTTAAAGAAAATCTTGCGATTCTCTCAAAACTGACTTGTTGTTCCCCCTAAACCACTGATCCTAAACCAACAACCAACAGGCAATATAAAAACAAATATTTTTCCAATAAATGTCGATAAATGTACACAGTTTCACAGGTCACAATAACCTAAAAATAAATAATCATCATCATCATCATCATAATTGGCGTACAACCATTTCTGGTCATTGCCGCGTTATCAGCCTTCGCCAGTCGTCTCTGCTTCGCGCACGCTGGCGCCAATTGGAAACACCAAGTGCAGCCAGGTCCTCCTGAACCTGGTCCTTCCAACGTAGTGGTGGTCTCCCCCTCCTGCGTCCGCCACCCGGCGGCATCGATTCAAATACTTTTTTCGCCGGAGCACTTTCATCCATTCGCACAACATGTCCCAGCCAGCGCAGCCGCTGTGTTTTAATGCGCTGAACTATATCAATGTCGGCGTACAGCTCATACAGCTCGTTGTTCCATCTGATTCGATACTCTCCGCAGACGCATATAGACCATAGATCCTTCGAAGAATTTTTCTCTCGAACGCCCCCAAAGCTCGCTCATCGTTGTTTGTCATCGTCCAGGTGTTCGTCCTACTGAGCCCAAAGTAACACCTGTTGGCAAGAGTGATTCTTCGCTTGATCTCCTTGCTGACATCATTAGTGGTGTTGATGCTGGTTCCCAGATAAACGAAATCCTTCACAACTTCAAAGTTGTAGTCGCCAACAGTGACGTGGTGTCCAAGACGCTGAGACTCTTTGTGTGTTGACACCAAGTACTTCGTTTTGTCCTCGTTCACCGCTAAACCCACTCGTCTCGCTTCTCTCTCCAAGCCGGAAAATGCAGCACTCACGGCGCGGCTGTTATGGCCAATGATGTCAATATCATCAGCATACGCCAGTAACATGACACTCTTGTGGAAGATAGTGCCTGTGCGATTTAGACATGCTGCACGTACGATTTTTTCCAACATTAGATTGAAGAAAACACACGATAAGGAGTCACCTTGTCTGAATCCTCGCTCAGTAACAAACGGCTCGGACCAAGTCATTACCGATTTTAACTGAGCCAGTGGTGGTGCTTAGCGTCATTTTGCACAGCCGAATTAGCTTAGCAGGGACGCCAAATTCAGACATAGCGGCGTATAGTTGACTCCTTACGGTGCTGTCGAATGCGGCTTTGAAATCGACGAAAAGGTGGTGTATGTCAATCTGCTTCTCTAGGGTTTTCTCCAGGATTTGGCGTAGTGTGAACATTTGGTCAATGGTGCCTTTACCAGGTCTGAAGCCACACTGATAAGGCCCAATCAGTTCATTGGCGATGGGCTTCAGCCTTTCACAGAGTACGCTCGACAGGACCTTATATGCGATGTTCAGAAGGCTGATCCCGCGGTAGTTGGCACAGATTGCCGGATCACCCTTCTTGTGGATTGGGCAGAGCACACTTAAGTTCCAGTTGCTAGGCATGCATTCCTCCGACCATATTTTGCAGATGAGCTGGTGCATGCGTTTCGTGAGCTCATCGCCGCCAGCCTTGAATAGCTCCGCTGGTATACCATCAGCTCCGGCGGCTTTATTCTTTTTGAGCCGCCTAATAACCAGCAAGACCTCGTCATAGTCGGGGGGCGCTACTTCATGTTCGTCGTCAGCAACTGTGGGGTCGGGTTCATCTTCATTGCTATCATTAGCGCTGTCGCTATTCAGCAGCTTCGAGAAGTGTTCCCTCCATAACGTGAGTACGCTCTGGACATCCGTCACTAAATTCCCGTTTTCGTCTTTGCAGGAATTGGAATTGGCTCCGGTCTTAAAACCTTCCGTTTGGCGCCTCACACGTTCGTAGAATTTTCGAGCCATATTCCTTCTGCCAAACATCTCGATTTCCTCGCATTCTCTCTTTTCGGCTACTCGTTTCTTGCGCCTAAAAAGACGCTTCTCTTCCCTTCTCTTCTCTCGATATCGCTCCTTAGCAGCTCGCGTTGCAGCCGATCGCAGGATCAGTTGGTATGCTGCGTCTTTCTCTGCAGCTGCGTTGCGACACTCTTCGTCATACCAGCTGTTTTTCTTCGGGCGGTGATAGCCAATCACCTCTTCAGCGGCCGTGCGCATGGAGTGGGATATAAGCGACCACTGCGCGCAAATATCGAGATCAGGGGGAGAATCCATCAGCATATTCGAGAGCCGAGAAGCAAATGCGGTAGCTGTCTGTAGCGATTGTAGCTTTCCGACGTCAAGCTTCCTCAGCGAATTAGAGCGAACGTTTTTTGCCGCACTGAGGCGAGTGCGAACCTTAGCTACAACAAGGTAGTGGTCCGAGTCAATGTTGGCACCTCGAATTGTACGTACGTCTAACACGCTGGATGCATGCCTGCCGTCGATCACAACGTGATTAATTTGGTTCCTGGTTTTATGATCAGGGGACAGCCAGGTGGCTTTATGAATATCGGGATGCTGGAATCTAGTACTACTAACTACCATGTTCCGCGCTGCGGCGAAGTCGATCAGCCTCAAACCGTTTTCTGATGACTGCTCGTGGAGGCTGAACTTACCAACGGTTGGTTCAAAAATGCCCTCTTTGCCCACCTTGGCGTTGAAGTCACCTAGCACAATTTTTACATCGTGGCGGGGGCATCGATCGAAGGTTTTTTCTAGTTGATCGTAGAAGGCATCCTTGGTGTTTTCGTCTTTCTCATCCGTCGGAGCATGTGCGCAGATTAGGCTGATGTTAAAGTATTTTGCCTTAATGCGGAGTGTGGCAAGCCTGTCGTCGACTGGGGTAAATCCCAGGACTTCATCTCGCAGTCGTTTTCTTACCACAAAACCTACACCGAGTCTGCGCTTCGTCGCATGGCAGCTGTAGTAGATGTCACATGTAGCTTTTTTTGAGCGTCCATGTCCCGTCCATCGCATTTCCTGGAGTGCGGTGACGTCAGTTTTATATTTTTCAAGGACGTCAACCAGCTGGATAGAGGCACCTTCCCTATTAAGGGTCCGGACATTCCAGGTGCATATCCTTAAATCGTGTTCCTTATAACGTTTGCGGGGGTTGTCGGCAAGAGTTGTGGGGTATTTCATCCGAGGCTTCAATCTTATATTCACTGGATTATTTGTTTTTTATGTTGCGGGTTCCAAGTCCAGCGCACAACCCTAAGCTAGGGATTTTTGTTTGGTAGTGGTAACCCACTTCGGGGGTATGGGCGCTGCCGTTGGTACCTATAGCACTCCTCCGCCACCGTTCCTACATGCGAGACCCCACCTGGCCTCGCACACTTTGATGAATCCTTAAACCGAATATGTCAGAGTGGCCTCACCAAAGCTCCCTCTCTCGTTGGCCCTGACCAAGGATCCCACATGGGTTGGTTACCACATCTTCACCTAGGTTGCTCAGGTTACCAGGGTGCACCACGTGGAGGTGAGAGTAGGAAGATTTAAGAGACATGAGCCGTTAGTAGCAGGAAACCCTAACGTGAACCTGCCCCCCTTGGCACCCTATAATAATAAGAAAATAAATATTGGCATTATGATTCTAACTTTAATATTAGTAATTGGTAATATTCAATTCAAGGTGCACGGCCTCTGTCAGCAAGGGTTACGTCAAGGACAACCTGCCTGTTGCAGTAATGAAAGGGGGTTCTGACCCCTTATTACACATAATAAGGTTAGTCGTTACAATATATTCATATAATGACTCGCCGCGTGGATTGACATGATTACAGCCACCCGTTGAGCCTTTGCATCCACAAGCTTCTGTAGGTTGGCTTCCGGAAGGATTTCATGGTCATGCGCTATATAGGCCGAGACCAGCCAGTACCGTCTCTTGCCAGTTTCCAGGCAGACAGCCGTCAAACTATTGTTGCTGTAATTGGGGAGAATAAAGGAGACATTATTCCTAATGAGGATACAAGACCTGGGTCTTCCCTCACTTAGGGTATACAGCAAGCTGAAATTATCAGTCCTGAGACCACAGACCACGTCACCTTATGTCCAGATTTCTTGATCAGGAGAACGTCTACTCCGCCTTTTGCAAGACGGAGCTGAAGGCTGGCAGACCCAGCCTTCGAGTGATGGAGGTTAATCTGCACTATTCGTATCATCTCTGCTACTTGTAGCGCTGGCCACCTCCACCACCGTGACATCAGCATCAGACTCCTCCGAGTCGGACTCCAGAAGGACTTCCTCCTCACTGAGCGTGGTTGTCCCTAGGAGACTCACCAAACCCTTCACAGTTGACACAGAGTCACTGCGTTTCGGGTGCATGGCGGAGTCCTCAGCAGCAGTAGGATCAGAAGTTATCCCTAAAGGATTCGCTCCCACTTGATCCATATCAGACGGTTGCCCGTGTTTCTTGTAGACCTTGGGGCTTGTGGATGAGAAGCCGTAGCCCACAACCCAATTGGATTCTGGCAGAGTCGCCAGAGAATCTGCGTTCACTACAAGGGTTACTGACCTGGAATCTCCTCTTGGTTCCTCTACCTTGGTAGAGGAGCTAATATAGCCTCAGGGTCAGATGGTTCGGCTGGGATCCATGCGCGCGCTCTAGGTCTATTAGGGATCAACTCCCTCGGTACGACTTCGAGCCTTGCGCCTGGCCATGGTTCACCGATCCTGGAGATCGCAATCCTATATTGGTCTACTGACGTTTGGTCCATGCAGGCGATCAACTTGACATGGCTCTGATGCCATCCGCTGTCGGGAAAAGAGAGCAAACTACTTGGAAATTCGTTCATAAGCTGGATGTAGAGCATTGAAACGCTGACTTCTACCTTCTTCCAGCACTCAGGAGAAATACTGCCATCCGGGTCTTTACGATCTATAACCGCCATAACCTGATGTCCTTTCAGCACTTCACTGAAGGTGACAGTACCGCGGTTTTTGAATTTTTTGGGATCTGGGAGGGTTGTCTCCTCTAGGGACCGTTGACGTTTAGAAGCCTGCTGTGAGGGAGCTTGAGACTCCTTCACGACTTTCATCGTCCAGCCTTTTCCTTCACCCTTCTCTCCTTCTCTGAAATCCGCGACAAGCGTTCTACAGTCCGGAGATCAGACCTTCTATCTTTGTAGGCCCTCTTGGGTGTCGGTTTCGCAACACTACAGCAGCAAGTGGCAGGCTCGTCGTCGTTTAGCTGCAATAGCCGCCGTAGAGTGTGCGGGGAATTTTGCATTTACATCCGAAGTAGCGTTTAAAGACCGCGTCAGTTTCTTTTTTTGTGTTTGGCATTCTGTTTCTTACAGCCACCCGCTCGACGGATCAAGCTAGGGCAGCCAAAAATTTGAAAGGGGAAGGGGTTATTCAACTGTGGCAGTGCCCCGTACCACAGCAAGGCCACCGTTACTACCTGAGTCGGCCTGGTATCAGGAAGGGGAGCTCAGTTATAATACGGTCTAATTTTCCACCTGACTGTAAAACAACATCCAGTGGGCACGATCTCAAGAACACCCTAGATTAGGAGGGAAATAGTTCTTAGTTGGATTACTCCGCAGTAGTCAGTCTGGCTAGGCTAATCCCATAAGAGCCGAAGCTGTGCCATCCCAACCAATTGCGTCATTGCAATCATTTAACCCTTAGTACCCCAATCATCAATTTGGATTTAGGGAACACCACGCCACAACAGAACAAGTGCACCGAGTGTACAGCATAATAAGAAAAGCTCTTGAGAAAACCCGTTATTGTACAACTGCTTTCCTAGATATAACACAGGCGTTCGATAAAGTATGGCACCCTGGCTTACTATTTAAACTGAAAAAGTTACTACCTCAGACATTTTATGATATCTTAAGATCATATCTGGAAGAGCGGCATTTCAGAGTAAAGACCAAAGAAGAAGTCACTGAACTGTTCTCTATAAAGGCGGGTGTACCGCAAGGCAGTGTTCTAGGTCCTGTGCTCTACACTATCTACACGGCTGACCTTCCACTGACGGAGAATACAAAAATCGCAACCTACGCGGATGATACAGTCATAATGGCTACAAGCAACAACAACATAATCGCTGCAAATTATCTCCAAGAAAGCTTGGATAAGCTCCAAATCTGGTTAAATAAATGGAGGATTAAGGTGAATGCAACTAAGTCTGTGCAAGTAACCTTTAGCTTAAAAAAGAAGACTTGTCCTTCAGTAATATTAAATGATTGTCAACTGCCCCAATCCGAAGACGTTAAATATTTAGGGCTACATCTTGATCGACGTCTGACTGATTTATGTAGCTGTTTAATATTGTTATTTAATTTGATTATTGCCCAAAGGGGCAGAATGCAAATAAAACTGGAGTTAAAAACAAAAAAAAGTACCCCGACATGGTGACTGCTCTTCACGAAGGTTTAGTATGAAGCTTGGTATTTTATTATACTTATGTATATTATGCGGTTTATAACATTGAAATAATAGAACATAAAAATATATTCATAAAATACTTTGAAATCTTTATTAATTGTTGTGAATCGCTTCACCTAAGACTTTCTCTTCTTCTTGATCGTTTTATGCGTTCTTAAATTGTTTTGGGTTTTACAGCGATCAGCTGATTTCACCTAATTGACAAGTACCCTGAAACTCAAATTTAATGCTTATAGTATTCCTGTTGTAGACTTGCGGCCACCTTATTAGTGCTCCCTGCTAAGAACTATTTTCCCTGCCTATGCCCGTAGTGTAAATACACCATGGCTATGCTCATATCAGCTGTTTCTATTATGTATTATGTAATCTTGCCAGTTTTTTATTTATTCATTAATGAAACTTATCTTTATTAATGAAAGAGTAATCTTCCACTTGGAGCAATAAGTTCAAAAGTTATCTGCGATCGAGAAAAGGCTATCTTTTTGGATTTAACATTGAAGCGACCGCTGCAAGCAAACTGCAAAATGAAACCACTTAGAAGTTTGTTCACTGTAACTGCGATCGGAAGAGCCATGGCGACAAGGGACTCTAATAATTTTGTAACCGATGGAAAGAAAATTATAGGAGCGGCTTTAAATTACATGTAATGACCAGGTATTATTAAAGTAATGTAAACTACATATGTATGTTTTATAATGAATCTACGAACACCTTATCGGTGGAGTTGGTTTTCACACTATTAAACAAAAATTTCATTTTAAAATTCTTAATATAAGATGGTCCCAATAAGAATTTATTAACCGTTGAATTTTACTTTCATAATGGTATCCGTTATTTAAAAAGTATGTAGCCTATCTTAATTAATTGTAAGTTGTTTATTTGTTTAGGGACGTTGTGCGCGCTCGAAATGTACCGCTGCCGGAAGTACCACTCTTTTTCTTAAAGCCAAGCTCTTCATACATACAAGAGGGAGAAAACATTGTGGTAAACTAGTAATTTTAATTGAGTTAAAACATGATCGACAATTCAGCTTTTGCCTACAGATTCCCAAAGTTTTCACAAAGGTAGCGCACGAAGTTGAGTTGGGCTTTATCATTGGCAAAACATGTAAAAACATTAGCAAAGAAGATGCTATGAATTACGTTGGTGGCTATTGTTTGGCCTTGGATTTAACGGCTCAATGCGAGTTGGTAAGAATTTGTAATATAATTCAAACCAATTTTAATCCTAAATTTGATTTAGGAAGTGGCGCGCTCCAAAGGTCATCCCTGGAGTTTGGGTAAGGGTTTCGATACCTCAACTCCTGTGTCACGCTTCATACCAGCTGCAGCAGTAAAAGATCCGCATAATTTACCTCTTTGGTTAAAGGTGAATGGACAAACGCGGCAACAAGGTAACACAGCAGATCTAATTTTCAAGATCCCGGAACTTATCGCGCATGCATCGAAGTATATGACTCTAGAGGTCAACGATCTAATACTTACTGGAACACCGGACGGAGCTGCTCCTCTGGCTACTGGAGATTTCATCGAATGTGGCTTGGGTGATTTAGTGCAATTGAAATTTAACGTGTGCGGAGAATAATCCCTTTTTTAAAATCAAAGAAAAAATGGTAAATGTTGTGGTATAAAGACAATAAAATGAAATTTTTAAAATACATATATTTGTTCACTTTTCACTTAATTCCTACGTAGTTACTATCCATCCACTCTATTAATCCGCTTTAATTTTCTTTAGCAAATCGATTCTCTCCATCACTGCACCCAATTCTCGCTGTATATTAGCACTTTCCACAACGAGTTCTGTACACATTCTGAATTTCTCTGCCGCTGCACGTAAACTGCTTGGTGCCAATACTCCAAACCAATATAAGGGCTCTACATAACCCTGTTCCTTATTTACTGGTTCTCGATGCAAGACTAGTTCCGTCTTTCCTATTTTACTATGGTTTGTCTTTTCCTTAACACTACACAGTGCTTTAAAGTCGTTGCTGTTCTCTGTGGGGATCTGCGCTACACTCACTGTGTGCGATCCTTGGACATAGCGTGTTTTCGCTAAAAGTAATTGGCCACCAGTGTTAAGCTTCTCAATACTGACACGACATGTAGTTAACTGTTCGATTAAATGTAACAGTTCCAAATATAGCGCATCTAATAGACTACCAACATCTTCTTTTCCAGGCATATTGGCAGCTTTCCTAATTGTCAAATACGTCCTGGTTTTTAGCAACTCGCCAACACAAACTGTTTCTTAATTTATCTTATTCCCCTTAAGTTTTCAAAATCATATGACATTTATTAGGTTGGTGTTAGATGTTCTGCAACTATAAATCAGCAGATTGTTCCCGTGTGAATTCTCAAAACTAAATAAATGCAAAAAAGCAGATGATGACCTATTTTCATGTAATTGAAAGTAAATGACATTTCACAAGGGATCTGGTCTCAAAAATAAATATAACGAATTATGTGGGCCAATGTGGGATACCTCACTAGGGCCACTTGTCACCGGATACAAGAAGTTGTTGCTGTTGCGACTATTGATATTAAAATAAGTTCAAAAGTGAGTGTGGAGAGAGCAGCTAATCAAGGGATATATGCAGATTTATGATATTTTCTGAAGCATCTAGTTTTATACTAAATTTTCATGCGTCTTTCTGTCAAAATCTCAAGTAAACGGAGCCGGCCAAAATCAATCGACCCTGTTGTATTAAAATTACAAACAATGCCAAGTTCCTATTAACAGCTGACTAAGTATTTTTGATTCTTCCCCGTCTGCAATTTATATGATAATAAATATTTCAATAATAAAATTAACTGATTGAATTTTAAAAAATCGCAAATATTTTTAAAAATTTGAGACTTAGAAAAGTGCAGAGTCGATATTAAATACTGAGCTACGCAACGATTGTTTTGACACCAAGGCTCACCAAACTCTTCATTTGTATCTGTACTACTCAATGGCTGCGTTCTTGCAACCCATCGGATACCCAACCCATCAGAATTCTCCGAATTTTTTGCAACCAGCTGATTGAGCGTATAAAATGACAAATTATTGTAGCAGCCCATCCTAAAACAAAGTGAGCTGTTCCACTCATCCCATAGGCAACCGATAGGCTGCAAGAATACTCCCAATGTTAAGAGAGTAAAGAAGTAAATTACACCTAAAATGGCCTATCAGCTGGCATTCGCTCTGCTTTCGTCTTATTTGTGAAATGTTGCAATTCAGCTAAATTTACCGTCACGGCTGCAAAGCGCCTATTAGAATTTTCAAACTTTTCAAACTATCATATATTAGGGAGAAATAATAATATAAACTAATAATTATTAAATATAATTGTGAAAGTACTACCTACAATTAAAATTTTCCCTTAATTTTGTATTTATCAACTGTTTTTAACTTATTAATAAATAATAAATTTTTGACATAAAAGCTAAAAACAAACCGAGTCTCTCTAGGAGGCTTTTACTTATCTGTTAACCAATGTAGGTAGGAGTGGCCGCCTTGTTTGCCAAATGCACACTTGAGCACACAAGTTAACCAATGTAACACCACATTAAAAGTGTGACACTTCTCCAGCGCCATCTCTGGATGTTCGTGAGAGATTGTATTGATTTATGTATATCAAAAAAACAATAATGCCTTTTCATCAGTCTTATCTTTTAGTTTTTTTTCACTTGTAACAACTAACCATAGTCGTGGAAAACAGCAACTTCGATAAGTTTAAACAAAAACTACATTATACCGACCCAATATTTTGTGCCCATATATTGTTTCACCGGCGACATATTATCGGCCGAAAAATGTGTTGGCATCACTGAGGCTTGTCGTGTACAGTCGAAGATTTCTATAAACATTTACATATTTCTTCGTAAAAGTTTTTGTGGAAAATGTTTTAAAAATACCTAAATTGAAAGAAAACAGAAAATAAATTGCATCAACATTTGCATAGATTATTGATTAAGAAGTTTTGAAGACAGTTGAGAGTATTTATAGGAAGTGCAAGGAATTCTACAAATCTGTTTATTCTCTTTTTCTACGTGGTCGCGAACGGATTTTGAAGAACAGCAGCAACAAAATTGACCCACTTAAGAGAAGAAATTGAAGAAATTAACATTCAGGTCATGGATGAAACGAACATACAGGATAAGGAACGGTTCGCGAGTCGAGAAAACCACTGTGAGATCGAGAGACGCCGTCGCAATAAAATGACTGCCTACATTACGGAGTTGTCAGACATGGTTCCAACGTGTAGCGCCCTGGCACGAAAGCCCGACAAGTTGACTATTCTACGCATGGCTGTAGCACATATGAAGGCTCTCCGTGGCACCGGTAATACCAGCAGTGATGGCACTTATAAACCATCCTTTTTAACTGACCAGGAGTTGAAACATCTGATACTAGAAGCAGCTGATGGATTTTTATTTGTAGTGTCATGCGACTCGGGTCGTATTATATACGTGTCGGATTCTGTAACGCCAGTGTTGAATTATACACAAAGTGATTGGTATGGCACAAGTATGTACGACCACATTCATCCGGACGACAGAGAGAAAATACGGGAGCAATTGTCGACACAGGAATCTCATAATACAGGTCGCATATTGGATTTGAAAACAGGCACTGTTAAAAAAGAGGGTAATCCGTCATCAATGCGTCTGAGTATGGGTGCCCGACGTGGATTTATTTGTCGTATGCGCGTAGGTAATGTTAATCCGGAGACGATGGTGGCTAGTCACTTGAATCGGTTGAAGCAACGTAATTCATTGGGACCTTCCCGCGATGGCACAAATTATGCTGTTGTGCACTGCACGGGGTACATAAAAAATTGGCCGCCTACCGATATGTTTCCCGGCGTGCACATGGAACGTCCTGTTGATGATGACATGCAGACCTCACATTGTTGCCTAGTAGCCATTGGACGGCTACAGGTCAGCTCGACGGCTTCGAATGACATGTCTGGGTCGAATAACCAATCCGAGTTCATAACACGCCATGCCGTAGACGGCAAGTTCACATTTGTTGATCAACGCGTTCTTAATGTGTTAGGGTACACGCCCACTGATCTGCTCGGCAAAATATGCTATGAGTTCTTTCATCCAGAAGATCAAAGCCATATGAAGGAGAGTTTCGATCAGGTTCTTAAACAAAAAGGACAGATGTTCTCACTTATGTACCGCGCGCGTGCTAAAAGCGGTGAATATGTATGGTTGCGAACACAAGCTTATGCTTTCTTAAATCCATGCACTGAGGAAGTGGAGTACATTGTGTGCACGAACAGTTCTGGAAAGACACTGCATTCGAACACTGGACACGAGACGAACACACCAGACCAAACAGAGCATGTCTACGTGACGCCAGGCGTCGATTACACACTGCAAGGTAGACGGGATGTGACGCCCACTGGGTCAGTGGTTGACGGAAATATGTATAATACGCATGGAATGATTGGAGCGCATATTCAATCACAGGGCGGATTAGGTGCTCAGCAACCAAATAGTGTGCAACGCCCAACATCGGCTCAAAATACAGTTGCCTACAACTACGACACCACCCATTCTCCTTTAGGTTACGGATCAGCTAGTGGACCTTCGCCAAATACTGCACATTTGGCAAAAATACCAAAGGCAAACACGTCGCCAACGCCAGCAGCCACCGCCTGGGCGCTTCGTCAGCAACAGCCCGTCACTGAGGGTTACCAATACAACCAGACTAGTCCGGCACGATCACCGAGTGGCCCCACCTATACACAGCTTAGTGCTGGCAATACTCGCCAGGCATCTTATCACACTGGCGGTGTACAAGCTTCGAACGCACCAGGCATGTGGGATTGGCAAAATTCGGGCCAAGGTCCTCATACCGGGCTTGGCAGTGCAGGAGGCCACCCGCCACATCCGGCAACGCATCCTCATCCTCACCCGACACATCCTACACATGTTCAGGGGCAACCTCAAGGGCAAGAATTCTCCGATATGCTGCAAATGCTTGATCAAAGCGGTACTGCCACTTTTGAGGATTTGAATATAAACATGTTTAACACTCAATTCGAATAGGATGGTAGTTGCCTAGAAAAGGGTTAAGTAAGAATAATACATAAAACCTGCATGCAAACAGTGAAGTTTTCATTTACTTTGCGATTCAAGAAATTGGGGATTGACATTGAAGTCGCTCACATTCATTCACACAACATGTTAAAATGCAATTTAAGCAGAATTTTAATTGCAAGATTGTGAAAATAGACACATAAGCGTAGTCACGTACTGTTCTTAACATGACGCAACTAATTATTGCAAATATGAAGCAACTGGAGAATGCATTCAGAAGCTTAATGGATCCATGCAGTTTAGGTATTATAATAATGTATTCATTTGAACAATTGCAACGTATATGATGTCTCAACCCCATCTTATTTACATGTAAGAATTTATTATATATATAAACCTAATATAGTTTTCACTTTTGAATATATACACATTATATGCTATAAGCTTCTTTCGAAACATACACATTCAGTTGCAGCAATTGACCCACTTAAGTGGTGATTGTGATTCAGTGTAATTTGGCGAAACCTTGCACTATTTGCAGCTGCTTACTGTATTTTCCCATACCAATATACATGCATATATAATAACGTTTCGGTAAGTAACCCAATTAATAGTGTAAATTTTTGAATTGTAAACGAGAAACGTGCATAATTTTTGCACTGATGTAAATTTAATGTCATAATCGATCATCTCGGCCAGGAAGTATTTAGGTTGCAGTATGTACGTCTGGCAATTGGCAATGAATGAATTTTAAGATCAGAGCCATTGCGTATTGAGACTTTATAGTCTAAATCAGTCGTTTGTTTTGTTAAGGCTTTAATATTGAATATTTGTAACGCGCCACTGCAATAACGATGTAATATTGAATACTTGTAACGAGGGACTGCAATAATGGGTGTGTATGCTAGGATAAATTCTATGAATTAATTTACTATTTAGTGCGTAACTATTTGAATTAATTATAAAATTAAGCTGGAATTCAAGTTTGATATATCAATTGTTATTTTTAAGTATTTACATGCCTCATCAGCATTCGATATCATTAATAAAAATGATTTTGTATTTTGTATCTTATGAATAAAATATTTAATTCGTATAAACAGAACGGTGGACAGTGTTTAAACTTATTTTCAGCATTCAAATTAGGTTAAAACATGAATGCCCAACTGCACTAATCTGGTGGAAGGGGTAGATATTTAGTGGGTAGAAATTCCATTGTATCCTTCATTAGTTGCTTGTGTACGAGTACACGTGTTGTTTAATTTAACCAACTATAATTCGCAATTCCATTCGTCTATTCTAATATCCACAAGTATGCTTATTTTGTTTAATTGCTTAACACTCTTTTTCTATATTAAATAAGTATGCAGTATAAATCGTGGCTGCTTTGATCGATTATAAGATAGATGTGGTTAGCCGTATATCAAGCAGGCAAATATAAAAATTATTTAAATTGAAATAGAATGAGTGGAATTTTCGGTCTGACAAGATGCTAAAATGGATATGCAATGAATTTTTATACCTTTTAATTTATACGTTGAATTGCTCTCAATACTTTCAACTATTACATTACTGGTAACTAGAACAGCGTTAATCTCTTTTAAGGGTACCAAATGACTAACGGTTATGTTAACTATATACGTACATATATGCAACAGGCAAATACAGAACACGCTGGAAAAGTAGCATCCTCACTATAAATCCTTTGGCGAAGAAACTACAACAACACTGATGCTCTTTCACAACTCTTGATTGTTGGGAAAGGAAGAGCGAAAATTGCCCACAATGCTTTACCTAATTAGTGCGGCCTGGATATAATGCAGAGTGTCCATTATGTCCTAGTAAATTACTCCAAGGATTCGTTAGAACAGTGAATGCATTTTTTCCAAATGTAATAAATTACTCGTATTTATCAATCAATTATTTGTTTGGTTTATATAAAGAGCATTTCCAAGCGTTTGTATGAGAAGTAATAATAAATTAGGCGATTAAATGTTTTATGTGTTTTTATTTCAATTGAAAAGCTTAAAAATTAATCTTCCGGTTTCTCTGGAGGTGGACCACAAGGCTGTAGCATTCGTTCCATCAAATTAAATCGAATTCGCGCCTTAGACTCATTCTCTGCTATAGCGAAGTAATTGAGCATATCGTAGTGGCCCATGTAGCTGGCCAGGGAGTCGCGGTGTTGATTTGTAAGCCACTCGTATTTAGTGGTGTCAGCATGGCCGGTACCAATGTATTTACTTTGTAAATGTTCCAACTGACTGTGAATATTGTAACGCTCACCCATAATTACACGAATCTACACTTCTTAGCTTAAGCCTCCGAAAATTCTGCAGAACACGTCTATTTGGGAAAAAAATCGTAGCTCTTTTAAATGACAGTGTTGCATTTGTGTTTGTCTTATTAAGGCATTGAATAAGGTTACCTGGCCCGTGACAAGTTGTTGTAAATGAGTAATGTTGAGTAATAGCAGAGACCATACAGACGGAACACTCAAAAGTCAAATTTTCTGACGTTTAAAAAAAATGTATTTTCTTATCATTAATTGGCTATGTGGATAGGTTTGTTAGCCAGAATTCTGAAAAAAATCAGCCTCACTACTACAGTTTTGCGCATGTGTTAGTGTGCGCAAAACAAGAGTCATTTTTCTATATTCTCTGGCCCCTTTTTCTGAAATGAAATTGAAATTTGCAATGTATTTAAGATTTTACAACCGACAAATTTTTAATTTATTTTACGCTTCATAATGACATATTTGATTTGTTTACAATTCATGGACGTTGCAGTTCACATTTTTTTTAAGAGTCAAGGGCCAACCAAAATAGATGAGACGAGACATAACGAGTAAGTTCAAGCATATGTGAACCAAAGTTAATAACCAAAATGTTCGTACGTAGTTGATCGAAACTGAACGAAACATTTAGACATGACGTTCTGTTCCGTAAGAACCGCACTGCAAACTCGTCACACAGCAACAATGGTTGATGCGCTTGTTATTTTCACAAAAAAAATTTTAATTACAAAGTTTTGCTACGATTTAATCGCAGCTGTGAGGGATGAGCTCGCAATTTATGTAAAAAGCCATCCATCGATGCGTTTGATAGCACACATTTTAGGTTCAAAGTCGAAGCAAACAGGGCAGACGGTCGTCCAATCGCTTTCGTTACGTCTTGTCTATTTTGGTTGTAACTTCAGCTGTTTGGACAATTGCATTGCACATTCGAAATTAAAAGATAGTATTTATATTAAGATAAATTACGATTTTATAATGTGTCATGAACTCCCTTGTTGTATAAAAGTATTATAAATAATAAAGGCACCAATAATAAAATTAATTAATAATGGAATTACCCTCATTGAACTAATCGAAGGTTCTTAATTAAAACTATTATTTTTTAAAATAAGTGTTGGCAACTTGGCTCATAATCAGATGTTTATAAAATAAAAAATTAAATGTAAAGGCGGGCGACGTTTTGTACTTCTAATTTAATAAAATCCATTTAAAAATTGTAGAATTATGTGTGGTCGCACCTGCTTGTAAGTAACTTTATATTCATTATTTAAATAATGTAACGTAAGACAAAATCCCCTATATCAGAACACTAGATCCCAATCAAATTATTTGTGCCTGCAAGTATAAATCGGAAAAATCTTCTAAGCTGAGCGGCGAAGCAAAACCGGCGGATACAAATGTTATTTCTGAGGAGAAACCAGAATGGCGTTCGGAATTGAATTTTGGACGTCAGTATGCCCCCTCTTATAATATCGCACCAACGGATTTAACACCGGTGATAGTGTCTTCTCAGCACTTTATTGATGATAGTAAAACCAATCAGAAAAATGGCCGTGTGGTAGTGCCGATGATGTGGGGAATGATTCCATTTTGGCATAAAGGCGATTACCGGAAACATGGTTTAACCACCAATAATTGCCGTCTAGAGCATATGCTCGAATCGAAACTTTATCGAGGGCCTTTTCGACGTGGACAACGCTGTGTCGTAGTTTGTGAGGGTTTCTATGAGTGGCAAACAACGAAATCGGCCAAACCTTCTGAACGCGCCGCCTATCTGTTGTATATGCCTCAAGAGAAGAACGTGCAAATCTACGATCGAACTACTTGGGAACCGGAAAATATGAATCTATTAAAAATGGCTGGCTTATTTGATGTTTGGGAAGATGAAAATGGCGAAAAAATATATAGCTACAGTATCATTACGTTTGATTCGTCGAAAATAATGTCTTGGCTACATCATAGAATGCCCGCCATTCTGGAAACGGCGCAGCAAGTATCTGTAAATTGCAATGGCATCGTGTTACAAATCTGGTTAATAATTCCCGAAATAAATCGGATCAATGTAACAAACCTATTGAATTAGTACAACCACAAAAACGTAAACCAACTAGTAAGATAATGGAAGCGTGGCTTAACCAACGGAAACGTCGTGAGGACCTTGCCAAAATAAGTGACTTAAGTGATGAAGACGAAGCCGTTGGAAGCAATAGAGAAGATATTGAAAATCCTGCTAAACGACCACGTTTTCGAGATTTAAAGTCAAAAAAGACTTGAAAGGTTAATTATTTTGGTATATGTAAAATAAGTAATTTTCTCATAAAACATCTCTATTTATGTTTTGAAAACCTTGCTCTATGGAGATGTTTGAATTGATTGTCTGCATACATTTTATTTTATTTTCTGTACAATAAATAATGTTGTTAATTCAAATAGGGGTAATGAAAATGTGTTAGGAGCAGCATTTCCATTACACCCATAGTAAATTTTAAAAATCTGCATACAATAAAGAAAAGAATATTATACCCGAAGAAATATATATACCCCTTAACTTGTATTGTCCTCATATAAATAAAGGTGCATGTGTACTAGTAAAATATTTTTGAATCACTGTTCCAATCAACTAATACTGAGCTTCATTCGACTCATTTTTTCCTCTTAAGCAAAGTTAATGGATATGTTGAATTTTAAAAGTTGTATTTTCTTTACAATTTCGCGTTCTTAAATGTATACTACCAACTGGATATTTCCGGTAATTTAATTACAGTTACCACAGTTATTTAATTTTGTTCAATATACGCGACTTTGGCTTCAGGTCTCGTTCTTTCATAACGATTATTAATTAGAGAAGAGAATTTGTTTTTAATGTTCTGTCTTTAAATATATCTCTCCTTTCTCTTGGGGCTTGTTTTTGGTTTTTGTTTAGTATCGCTTCTCTTGCGAGCTTTGACAATGGTGGAACTGTTTATTCAAATTTCATGGTATATAGGAAAGAAAGGGCTCTGCTTCTTCAATGACTACTCTAGGAGGCGGGGTTTTAAATGCAGCCTTGTTTTCTGAAGAATAAGTATTATTGGAAGCTGTTAGTATTATATGTTGCGTTCAAATCAGAGTGGCACGCGTGAATATTTATGTGTCATTCCCAACGCGATCCTTTCCGGAAATATACCAGCTCCACTTAGGTGTTATCTCCTTATTCGATAAGAAACTAAAGGATAAGATACCGAGTCAACTCTATGTTGGGAACATTCAAGTGATTACCCCATTAGACTCTTCCTGTTTTCCAATGATACTGAGTTTATCAACTCTATTTTCTGTTTAGGCCTCTCGCAGATAAATTCAATATATAATAAGATTGGTAGACTTCTTGGTCTGGTCTTCGTGGATGAAATCTCTAGTTTCTCTGTTGATCCTTTGGGGTTTCCTGAAGACCCTCATCATCCAACGTTGGAAGTGTCTGTTAGATTGCCTTTGTTAAGGTCAAACTGTGTAGATCATTTACCTGTCGCATTTTTTATTAGAAGCGGGCTGATTTGATTAAATTGAAACAGCTCAATCGTACAGACTGGTCAGCTCTCTTAAAAAGATACTCTCCGGTATTAACAGTGCAGTGGTTTTGTTTACCCGGCCATTATTGGATGCATACGAGCAATGTATTCCTAAACGTCTGGGTACTGCTTCTTAAGTTGTTGGATGCAATCGTAAGATTCCAAAATTTCGTTTTATGCTACGTTAATGAGTTCCCAGCAGCATGGTTTACTCCCTGGAAAGTCAACTGTCACTAATCTGCTGGAGATTTCTTGCCGCGTGATAGCTGGCTTTGCTAAGGATCGATGTTATTTACACTGACTTTAGTAAAGCATTTGATATCGTAAACCATAGACTTCTCCTTCTTAAACTCGCTAGTATTGGTTTCCCGCAATTACTTTTAAAATTGCTAACATCATATTTGTCACAACTTACCAACAAGTGTTATTTAAAGCAGTGTTCGTCAAAGTGGTGGTCCGCGGACCGGTGCCGGTCCGTAAGCCATAAGTCGCCGGTCCGCAAAGGGCTCGCGAAATGGACAACGATTTTTTAAACGATTATATATACATACAAATTTTATATATACATACAAAAAATCGCTAATATCTGCTATCATTAAATGGTAATAGGTCATATATAGACACCCGGCTAATAAAGAAATCCATTTAAACAAATTTTAATACATATATGAGATGATCGTAAACGAAAAATAATCAATAAAAAAAGGTACCGGTCCCCGACGTAATAGAAAAACTGCAGCCGGTCCGTCACACTCAAAAGTTTGACGAGCACTGATTTAAAGGATTGTTATCTGATGTATTTCCTGCGTCTTCCGGCGTGCCGCAAGTTCCATTACCATTATCAATTTTTATAAACGGCCATCTTTTGCGTGTTTTTACAGATCAACCCAATCTGTCCATGCTTACTTCATTGTTAATCAACCATTGTTATCCGTTGATTGTATGCGCGACTTAGGTGTGACCTTTGACCAAAAACTTACTTTTGGTCAACACGTTGCAAAGCTTATCCGACTCTAGGCTTCATAAAACATTGGGCAAACCAGTTCAAAGACGCCTTTATTGCCAAACTTCTGTACACTTCTTTGGTGTCCTAGATATGCCTGTTACTCTGATGCTATTGAATCAGTTCAAAAGCGGTTCTCATTGTTTTATCCACGTTCTTTACATGGAACTCGAATTTACAACTTCCTTCCTTATGTGATTCATCTTAAACTTATTCGTCTCCCGTCTCTTAAAACCCGTAGAACAATACTTAATACATGTTTTGCGTTCAGCTTATTGAGTGGCGAAATAAAAAGTAGATTTTTGCTTAGTATTTTCAACTTTAATGCTCCTGCAAGAACAAGAAATTTCACTCCCATCCCAGTTTCTCCTTCCTTGTTTTCAAAAGTCGGAATAGTTGTCAGCGATTTTCGAAACCGTTTAAATGATAAAAACCAAAAATGTTATATTTGAATATATATATATATATATATATATATATATATATATATATATATATATATATATATATACATATATATATATATATATACATATATATATATATATATATATATATATATATATATATATATAATGTGAATATATAATATATATATAATATATTTTATAATATACTTATAAATTTTCCCAATAAGGTACTAAAAATATTGTATTTAGTGAAATAATTTTGTGAATTTTTCTGATATAAAAATCTATTATTCATACTGATATTGTAGTGCACACATTCACACAAATGTTCATCATTAAAAACATATATTTTGAATCATGAATCATGAATATGATCAGCTGAATTATTATTATTAACAGGCTAAAAGAACAGCGGGACCTAAAAAATCTATTGTGCAGCCTCGTACCCAACTAAAACAGTCCTAGACTGTTTATAAATCTCGTAACTGCTGTGGGCTTAATTTTAACTAGGTGATTTGGAGATATAAACCCACTGCCTAGGTAATTATGTCTGCGTCTTGCCACCGCTAGGCAAGTGCATAGAATATGTTCTTCTCCTCTTGACAGAGTCGACAGGAATCGTCTTCTACCACGCAGATGGTAATTTAGTCTACAGTGTCCTGTTAAAAGTTCAGTATAGAGTTTGATGTCATTTCTGCTGAGGTTTAAAGAAGCATCTACCCTGATGTGTTCAGGATCAATGAGTAGTCTCGACTGCCGCATGCCTTTTTGGGCTCTCCAGTAGTTTAGCAGAACTCGCTTTTCCTGTTGGCACAACAAGTTATTTGTGAAGCTACTGATTACCCCACAGAAGGGTTCTGGACCTATAAAGGCAGTGTCTGCACCCCTTTTTGCCAAAGAATCTGCCATTTCGTTGCCCTCATGTCCCTCATGTCCCGGTACCCACATTAGCGTAACAGAGTTTCTCGCTGCTAGGGTATTGAGAAGTTTACAGCATTCCCAGACCAGCTTTGATTGGAATGAGAAGTTTATTAATGATTTCAGAGCTGCCTGGCTATCTGAGAGTATGCATATCTTGGTGTTGCGTGTACCCCTGCGTAGACATTCTCTAGCACATAACTCTAAAGCGTGGACCTCCGCCTGAAAAATGGAAGCTGTTTTTCCCATTGCAATTGCCTTTTGGAAATTTGGCTCTACAATTCCAGCTCCTGCACTGCCATCTTCCATTTTGGACTGCCATCTTCCATCTGTATACCATAACTGTGAGTCCTGTTTTATTATTATTTCCTTGTTTCTCCAAGCTGAACGGTCACTGATGACCACTTTGAATTGCTTTGAGAAGTCTAATTTTCTGTCCATTTTGTCGAAGACCATGAGGCACGGAGAATTCCAGACAGTGTCCAGAATCTTTGCGTGCCTCGAAAGGTTGCCTTCTTTAAGATGGGCTAGATTAGGTAGCCTTAGGGCCGCACTGGCCGCCATCCTTTTAACTACAAGGTGTAGAGGAGTCAGTCCAGTGATCACTCCCAAAGCTAGTTAGGGGCACGTTCTCATTGCTCCCGTCACACTCAAACAGGCTATACGGTGAATCTTGTTAAGAATCATGTGAGCTCTTGTTTGGTTTACTTTTGGCCACCATACCAACGACGCGTATGTAATCATTGGTACTATTATTGTTTTATATGACCACGCCATCATTTTTGGCCGTAGTCCCCATGTTTTACCGTACAACCTCTGACAAGCGTAGGTTGCTCTTAAGGCTTTACTAGTTATGTATGATAAGTGGTTTTTCCAAGTTAGAGTTTTGTCTAGGATTAATCCCAGATATTTCATTTCATTGGACATTGTTAAGTTCGTGGTCCCTAAACTTAAGGTCCCCAGATTCAGTTTCCTTCTTTTGGTGAAGAATACCACATTTGTTTTATTCGGATTTATCGATAGTCCTTTCTCCTGACACCAGTTTTGAGTGATATCAAGAGCTAGTTGCATGCGATCTGTTATGGTAGAGTCAAACTTGCCTCTGACCATAATTACCAAATCATCCGCAAAGCCCTGAACTTCGTATCCGAGGTCATTGAGAGTTTGTAAGAGCTCGTCGATAACCAATAACCATAGGAGTGGCGATAGGACGCCCCCCTGGGGACATCCTTTGGTTGACCTGACAATTAGCTTTGCTGTCCCTGTTTCAAAGATTGTTGTTCTGTTTTTCAGCATATTGAGAATCCATGTTATGATCAGTCTTTGTATACCTTTCCTGTTCATCCCCTCCTCAATTGATCTGAAAGTAGCATTGTCAAAAGCCCCCGTAATGTCAACCGATGTATAGAGAGCTATTTCTTTACCCTCAAACGCCTTTTAAATTTTGCTCGTTAAGCTATGTATGGCTGACACTAATGCCCGAATTCTGCGACTCCACCTGCCCCAAAATTCGGTCATTCTGCCAAGACACCGAGCCGGGAAAGTAGCCAACGAAGATCTGGGCCTTTGGCACTTTTGCCTCGTCCACTACCTTCAACTCAGCCCCCTCCCATGGCTTCATGGCTGGTATCCTTTCTTCAGCCAAGGCTACGGTTTCGTCGTCCAGACAGTTTATCGTCAACCATCCAGGCTTGAAACTACAGCCTGCAAAGTGTGGCTTCACTGGGCCCCCACGAGTCTCGAACATCTTGTCAAGAATACACCGTTGTACCTTCCCAATTTCTTCAGTGGACCATATGCCCTCCGGGAAATTGCTAGGTATAACCCCTATCTTTTTGGAGCAGACTGTCTCCGCTAGAGTAGACTTTGAACAGGGAACCCCCAAGGAGGCGCCCTGCACGCCATGTCTTTCAGAGATACTCGCCACCTTCTTTCTGGGACCAAGTTCGCCCCCAAGTAAGGTCTCCACCTCCTTCATCTCACCACAAACCGGCGGGTCAGCTGGGGGCACTATTGACATTTTATCAATGTTTTTGTTGCTCTCCTGTGCAAACCGCTTCGTCGGCCTGGAGCTCGATGTCGGCGTGGATCCATCTGAACGGGATCTTTTAGGGGTCCATCGCGCAGACACGTTCGCTGGATTTGCCGCCAAGGACCGAGCTGTTTCCAGCGATATGCCCCTAGCAAGCAAAGCCTTAAAACGTTTACGTCCAGCGCCGGACAGCTTCACCCTAAGTTTTGGAATCTTCTCTGGAGCAGGTTCAAGAAGATTTCTCTCCTGTTCCGAGGAGATAGACATCCCAGCCGATTCCTGGCTAAGTGGGATATCCATCTTATCCGGCCTGTCGGGTAAGGGACCGGGTCCCCCCCAACAGGTCGTGCTCCACTCTTTCATTGTCGATGGGACCAGATGCCCCCTCGGCCAACGATGGCTGTTGGCTCATTGTAGCCACACTATGCACATTTGAAGGTGTGCAGTCCATTTTTGTTTCATATAGGCTTAAGTTTTCCATATATTTTTCTTTAATTTTTTTGCGTTTTGGTCACGGGCGCCCCCTTGGTAAGGCTAATTAAAACCGTAGGTTCGCCGGACCTCGTACGTAGTTCGCTATTAAGCTTGACTCTACCCCGTCAATCAAGCTCACTGGCATAGCTGTTCCACCGTGAGTTTGGGATGTTTTTTTTGGGTCAATAGGTCTGGTGAACCCTGCCCCAGGGAGTTTTCCCTCTCCCCCGCCCGGCAGTCGGCGACCCAAGTCCAGCAGAGACATGACCGTACTGAAAGTGGGCCATTGGTCTGTTAAAGAATTGCCGCACTTCCCCGAAGGGCTGACCAATTGTTAGTGTCTAGGCGATCCGGCGGTCTCAATGAGACGTGCGATATTGGCCAGTACTACTACTAACTAGCCTTAACGAGTGAGCAGGAATCGTAGAAAACTACTTTCAACCTGTGCGTTGAAGGTAGTTCTTAGTTTGCGTAACTGGACCATGTCACCGCCTTTAATGTGCCATGTTCCAGCACACAGTAAGCCCCTACACCGCAACAAGGTGACTACCCAGCGTAGGAGATCAGTTGAATTAGTATTTTTTTTTAGTAATAAAATTTTTAAAGGTTAATAGCAGCTTAAAAACACTTAATGGATTATATAATATAACGACGTGTTCATAGGACCCCTCAATTCTGAGCGCAGTAAATGTGAATAATTATTGGTTCTAGCAAAAGTGCACATCGAAAACTTTTTTAAACTAATGTTCACTGTTAAATGCGATCAAATGGAAAATTTTAAAATTTACAGTGTCATATTTGTGTGTAATGTGAATTTATTCAGAAATTTTCTATTTGTTATATTCTAAAATTGTGAAAAACGAGAAGAAAAAATTAATCTTGTTGCGATCGTGGTTTTTGGCGTCTACCGTCTGTATGTTCGTTTTGTTTGTTTTGCTTCTCTTCTTCTTTTCTTCCTTCCACTTGTCCGCTTTTCTAGTGAATGCGGCCAGTCAAAAACCTACCAGACGATTCTGAGGTAGAGATGGCGCTGCCTCAGAATAGTAAAAATTAGAAAGGTAATTGACCGACTTGACCGCTGGAGCGGTCAATGATGGAATAGCGGAAGAGGCCGAGGATATGGAAAATACGGTTTTAAGAGAAAATGGAAAAAAAAACATTTAAGGCAGTGGTAGGGAAAAAACGGGCTCTGTGCAGTTTAAAGTGTTTGGGAAGAAAGTTGTTTCCAATTTTTTTTTTGTTGCCGCGCGTTTAAAATTTGTGTTTTTACTGTTGATGTATTCGGATTATTTGTTGATTGTGTGACTGTGCACTGAAAAATTCTCTCGTCTCGTCGGTTGTTCCTGTTATTTGTTCTGATACAGTAAAAGTGTGAACGGTTCCAAAAAAAAGTTTTTGAATTCAAGTACAATTTTACATTGATTAGTGATTGTGCTGAATAGAATGATAACTGCTTGTTTCCGGCCCATCTAATTCGAGAATCGGAGTTAAGTTTTGATACCGGAGGAGAAAGGAGGCTGCCGCATGGTATTTATTTAAATTATTGAGTAGGTATGTTATTTATTAAAATTATTAAGAAAAGTAGCATGTCTAGTTATGTTTAAATTTATGTGTAATATGTTAGGCTAAGGCGGCAATTATGGGGAGGGCTCGCTTGTCGTCAAGGCGGAGGATGCCCAGCTGAGAACCGGCAAAATGGTGAGTTGGAGTTTTTTTTGTAGTGTTGCTCCACCCGATGCAGTGTGGCGGGTTGAGGACCACGACCATTGCGGTGAGCTAGCCGCGCCCACCACACTGCATCATACTAGTGGTGCGGTAACAATCTCTAAAATAGTAAAGCGAAATAGCTTCTACTGTACCATTCAACAATTTATGTGCCCATATTAAAAAACAAGAGTAGAAAAGGTGTGATAGCCTTACTGAAAATAAAATGTTTGAAAGAGCTCATACAGTTATTAAATATATTTAGTAAGAATTGTTTACTACTTATGAATTTGGCATTTACTCTGAATTTCGATCTGCTGCTTTGTTGGAATTTGCGAGATGTTGGTCATTTCACATGGGAAGAATTTCACCTTGCATCCACCTTTCATATAAACTCATCATGGCTAGGCAATATTGTAATATTAAGGAGAAAATCAGCTGATCAAAATACATTTAACTTAAAGAGAATGACCATTCGATATGGATTTGAGATTCAAAAATTAAAACTTCTACTGATGTTCTCTGTAGGTACATTATGCAGTAGACTATATATTTTCGGAAGATAGCAAATATATAACCGAATAATTAATTTACGGTCTGTGAAAGCTAAAATAATTGATTGGCAATGCTGTGATTGTGCTGTATCGTGAATTTTAGCTATTGGTCCAATTACAATCGAAAAATAGACGAAGCAAACATATGGGACTCATATTGATAAATGAATAAGATAAAAAGAGACAACTCGAATTTTGTTGCAAAACAGTATTATGTGGGGAAACGGAAAACGGATCAGTCAATCAGAAGAAATTGAACAAGTAGAAAGGAAAGGCTAAAAGTTCTGGAGAAAAAGTTTTTATTCTTTTAATTGGATTTTATCATTTTCTGATTGCGAATTCCGGACGCATAGAGTAAATAAAGTATGCATAGTATTATTAAGCATAGAAGAAGGAAAATGAATATACAAAATTTTTTGTAATTTTGACTATTGCAAATAGAAAATGTGTTAAAGCGATAATAACCAGAAAAGGGGAGCTTAAAATTCCTGAATAACAGGGAAATGAAAATTTTCAAGAGACTGGATTAACTGTGGAGCACTCTTTTCGGATATCCTTGTGCAAAATTTGTGTTAAATGTGAATTGCGAATATTTGTGATTTTTAATTGCGTAGAAGATATAGTATATGAATATATATATAGTGTATTGCCAAAGAAATTTGGTTGATGAAAAATTGCGTCGCGTTTTGTGCATTTTATACAGTGAATACACATATTTAACCGATTATGTGAGATATGATTGGTATTATATTTAACCCAATTGTGAAAGCAACAAATTGGTAGCATTTGCGTTTTCAATTGATTATTCAACAAAGAAAAATTGTAACAAAACTTGCTCTTCCCGCATTTGTCAAATAAAAATTTTCACTGCAATTGCAGTGCTGCAGCTGTAGGTATTTCGGGTTGAATTATAATTCGAGTTGAAGTATGATAGATCATTGTTAATTTAATACCGTGCCTAAATTTTGCTTGTTCACTCGAATTTTTTTTTTAAGGAATGGTATTAGAATTTATTAAATATTTTCTTTATTGAATTTATAAAGTAAAAATATATGACTGGTTTCTTTTAGAGTACCCAGTAATTTTATATAACTATCCCTTTTACTCGTTTGCCCTCCCAATAACAAGAAGCGGACGTAATTCTTTATATAAGTGTTGCATATTTAGCTTTACTTATCCCCCCATCAAATGTAGATATATACGAATTGCACCTATATCAACGACACTTTAGAGTTATATGATTGACTGTTAAATTTTCTTAATAAAACTTGAGTTAAAACTGGCTTAAAATGCCATAATTCAGACTAGCTTAATTCTCTAACCTAGTGCATAGACATGAAAAATTGGACCCTCTACACAAAAAAGAAACAACACTAATAACTAACGAAGACATTGCCTTCGTTGTAGTCGCTGCACCAACGACGACAATAAAAGTCACGAAAAGAAACGGGCATTTTAGCGAGAAGGAAAAGTTAAAAATAAATTTTTGCAATGAAAATTGCAGAATTAGCAGCGTATATATAAAAAAAAACATTTCCCGTAAACAAAGACATGAAACCGTCTTTTGTGAATATTACTTTAGTGATTTTTCATTGAATTTATTGCATAAAAAAAACAAGTGAATAATTAGAAAGAAATGATAATTCCCGTAAATTCTTATATGATAAAAGTCTGTAAAAGTGAACGAAAAGGGTATAAAATGTGAACCGTAACGAATGGAAAAGAAATAGAACAAAAAAGCTTCAGGCACACAGAAAACAGATACAGGTAGACCGTCACAGACGGAGGAATGGACGGGAAAATATGTAGATTGTCATTGTCGTGCAATGCGATAAAATGCCAATTGGCAGTTTGGTTTTATGAGCGGGCAATGTAATGGGGTGGTCTTCGATATAATGGTGATGTGAATAATATATTAAGTTGCTAGAAACCAATTACTTTAAGCCGGAAATGTGTGATTCTGGAGTTTGTTCTTTATATAAGTAATTAAGAGCAAACGAGTTTTCCTTGATCGTGAAAACATTTGGTTCCTCTTTTTTTCGTTTACCAACAATTATGATGCATTTAATACTTTACGTAAAATAATTGTAACATTCTTGTCTTTTTCAGCTGCTCATCTGTCAATTGGCAACACGTTTTATATCATAAATGAAACATTTTCCCAGCTGAAAATTGATCAGTTTGGACACTAGTACTGGTGGCTTATTAAAAACGGATAAAACCAAAACTTACTTAAGGAAATACACTGTAAAATACTTATTTGGAAATTAGTAACTCCTTTGCATTAACCGACGTATCACTCCATGATTGGGTGTTTGAGACAGTGAACTCAAGCAGACTTCCAATTCATTTCTCGGCGATTTATTTGCGAAGCTCAACAGAAAACAGTGAGAGACGCTACAATTTTACTGAGTGCACGAGCAACGACTGCGTGTGGCAAGCAGCAAGTTGTAATTAAATTTTCGGTTATTATATCGTCTCATCTGAATAATGAGTCGTCATGAAGGTAATTTTCAATGCATTTATATAGACCCTTAAGAACGATGCCATAGATTATATGATAAGAAAAATGTCATATCATGCAAAATTAAAAATCATATGGAAATAAGTAGGGTATTTTGTATCCGGAGGAGTACTGAACCGTCTGTATTCCTTGTCAATACAATGGTGGCCAAGTCTAAAGTTGAGACATCTGAGCATGAACGCGAATAAGCAGACTAAATACACTATTTGCATTTAGGTATGCATACGTTGGATGAACGCGGCCATAGATCCCGTTAGGACGGTGTCTTGTTCTTTTTCTTACACAGCTTTGTACGTGGCGTTGTGAATTTTTACTCAAGCTACAATATATTGTCAAATATTGAACTTAAAAAAAATTGATTCACGCATAGCATTAAAAACTTATTGGAGCTCTTTTTTTGTGTTTGATATATACATCGGCGGATCAGTGTATACTAGATTTCTGAAACTTTTTTACACTTTGTGTAAACTTCGAAACGTTTATAAAGTATTGCGATGTTATTGGCCCATAACTTACAAAGTATTTAATATATATGCTCCATCCGTTAGAACAAAATATGAAAACAGTTATAGGCATACATATATGGTTATAGTTACTGATCCAAGATCAAATTAATCTATAGACAGCTAATATTACTTTCAGAATAGGATTAGAGGAAGTACCATTTTGAAACACCAACATAAGTGCATGATTTATTTATATATATAGATAATATCGTATATAGTGTTATTATCTTAAGTATGATTGTTTATTATATTATGTGCTTGTTTTGTTTAATTGCTCTTAGGAGTCAGTTGCGATTCATGTCTCAAGAGTAACTTCAATGGACGACGTTATAAATGTTTAATTTGCTACGATTACGATTTATGCGCAGATTGTTATGAAGAGGGCGTGACATCTACTCGTCATTTGGTTGATCATCCCATGCAATGTATTCTCACACGCTCCGATATCGAGCTTTTCTTTGGCGGTGAGATGCTCAATTCCGAGCAGCCGCAAAGTTTTACTTGTCCCTACTGCAAGAAAATGGGATTTAGTGATGCTACGTTATTGGAACACGTTTCTGCCGAGCATACGGAAACTAGCTTAGAGGTGGTGTGTCCTGTGTGCGCTGGTCTACCAGGCGGTGAACCCAATCTAGTCACTGACGATTTTGCTGGTCATCTAACCTTAGAGCATAGAACTGGACCACGGGAATTGATTTCATTTCTAATATCCTTTTTTATTAAACAAATTGAAATAGTAGCATTTATCTATATATTTACCTATTTTTCCGCCTCTAGATGCATGAGATACGTGTACATATTTGTCCAGTTTCCCGTTTCAGTATGCTTACAAAGGTATCACTAAACAGTGGTTTAGTGCATGTTAAACGGATATAATATCAAATGTAGTTTAAGAATAAAAACATGTATCTTATGCATCCGAGAGAACAAAGTACAATTTTGTTTATAAAAGTGTTCCTTAACCTCTGCTATACGACGAACCCTCAGCTATACGTCATGGCGGTGGAGTACGACGTATTCCAGGACGTTCTCTGGGTGGCCCGCGTGCACGCCGTTCGAATATGCACTTTAGCTCGACGAGTGGCCTTTCAACGTTATCGCCAGGACGAGAGTCTGTTGATCCCATTGCAGAACTCTTGTCACAGTTGTCAGGAGCACGACGCGGGGGACCACAAACATCACAATTACAGCAATTGCAGATGCAAATACAATTGGAACGCCAACAAGTAACGGTAAGCGTAATAGGGAACAACCATTTCATATGTAATTATATTATGGTCACACTTTTTAGGCAACACGTCAGCAATTGGAACGTTTACCACGTCGGACTCACCCAGTTGTTTCATCATCGAATGTGAATGTCACCATGGCAGAGTTGATAAATGCCAGCGGTTCTGGCGCAATTATAGGCGCACCTTCTAGTGGAAGTGGCGTGTCCTGTACTAGCGCCAACGGCAGCGGTGCTTGTCGCACTAATGATTGGGCTTTGAATGCAGCTGCCTCGAATCAATCGCAGTCGAGTCTTGCGACCAATGCACTCAATACGAGAGAAGTAATTTGAAATATATTTTTGTGTATCCGATTTGTTTTGATTATGTACATTACCACAGACCGGCGCATGCGGCAACAACAGCAACACTGCTAGCAGTGCTTTAATCATGTCAATTGGTAATCACATTTTATCAACTAACACCGGCAATGGAGCCGAGGGTGGGCAATCACAATTTTTGCTAACAAAATTTATGCAGCCAACCCTGAGTGAGACGGAATGGGCGGAAATGGAAAGAGATCGCGCTGATCGGTGAGAAAGCTAACACTATATTTATATATATTTCCTATACACTACAGTAGGGGTCGATTATTTGTAAGGAAATATAGGATCAGCGCAATTTTGGTTGGTCTTGTGTCCTGCATTAGCCCAGTAACAATGGTTTAAATCCATTTCAACATAACTGGAAGGAATAACAATATTTTTAATAGTAGTTTAAACAAATTGCGCACGCGGCCTGTTTATGCAGTGCAGATCGCTGTCTATTTTTTTTGTCAATTGGATCCGTTTAGATTTTAACAATTATGACGCAACGCGATGGCGTTGATTTGTTTTTAAGATATTCAGCTAATTTTATCAAGCTCGGTTAAACAACGTTATTTGTTTCCCAAATGTTTTTAATAAGTTTATACATAAGAAAAATGTATATGCATAACTGAGTCGAGTTGTGAACGAAGTTCTCCAACTGCGACACTAACCGGAATTACTCCAGTAGTGGTTTGTGCAACAAAAATAAAGCCAGCTCACTGATGATGATGCAGCCCAAAATTCGAAACTTCGTAATGGGTATTAAAATTGTTCCTATTTTCAAATTATTCCTAGTGACACAAGAAATATCACTGATTGTTCCACTTGATTTTATATAAGTTTTTGATGATTTCTCTTCCACTCCACTGCATTAAAAACATAACTAGTGATGGAACAACTCAAGTATTTGCTCTCTATTCGTCCCGTCTTTTTATCTACTTGGATTCGAGTCTGCTTGAATTTCCCCGTTGCGATTACACCAGAGTTCATTTCTAGTTAGATTCGAGTCTGCTTGAATCCAACCCAAGCAGCGATTTGACACGAGACTCGGCAAAGCAGCGAATAATACAAAAGATGAACAAGACAATATTTTAACAGTTTATATAGACTACTTCAAATGGTGCTACTCGGGCGACTAACTGAATTTTAAGCTTATTTTCGTGCATAAAGATTAGCAACATTTTTATACACTTGGTGCAGGTAGTAGAGTGTCGCTTTTGTTTCCACACAACAGAAGCTGTGTTTACGTGTTCTTAGAACAACAACGAGTAGCAATTTAACGGAAACGAGTAGGCAGAAGAAAAATAGCCGACTAGTCAAACCTCTAAACAGGACCTAACCAGGCGTCTGCATGAAATTTTTTTAGTTTTTGTCCAACCAACGAATTTATGGAAGGTTATTACTATAATTCACTACGACTGCGACGTACATAGGTCCCGAAGCCACATGAAATTGTACGGCTGACGTGTTTTGAAACCGATCATTGCATCTGTGTGGGTCGTCGAAAAATATAATTTTTAGGTGATTAGTTTTTGGCTGCGCTGAAGGTTTATTTTTACAAATATGGACTAAGTTGAAGGAATCAATGTTTCACTCCATAATTAGTTTTTTTTTTATTTATTTAAGGACAAAGTGAGCATAGGGTACTCTGCTTCTTTTAACTTCAAAAAACTTTTAATGAGAATTGCAATAAACCTGTATTTCCCCGTTCACACAGATCACAGTTCGTGCAGGCTCTTTTGTTATCAACATTAGTGTGTGCAACTCTCGACAGCGACATAGAACAGGATGAGTCGGAGGATAATACCAATAGTGATAATGTAAATAACGAGAAAGCTTTAGCCAACAATACAAAGACGAGCGAAAGCTATGCTGATGCGCGGGAAACCATGATGAACAATAACGCGGACGTGTCTGCACAAACCATAAACATAGGCGGTGGTGTGGGCGGCGGTGCACGCCAACAAGTTCATCAGCAGCAACAGACCTCGCCTGAGGATTTCGCCGATGACTATAGGCAACAACAACAGCAGCAAACGTATTCATCAAAGAAGAAATCAACAACCGGTGCCAGCGGTGGTAGCGCAGTAGCTGGCGGTAGGCCAACACCAGACAGAGGCATTGAAAGACGTGGCCGACCACCACCTCCCCCTACTGGCGGTACCTCTGCTACAGGTTCACAACCGCAGCAACAAGGTCAGACGCAACAACAGAAATACAAACAGAATGCTGCAACAATGCCATCGGCAAATCAAATACCCGATTCTAGGTAGTGCTATCATCACCTTCACACCATACACACACACACACCCACACCTAAACACACACCGCAACAACTGAGAGAGCATGAACAGCAAAAACAAGCGCAAAAGCTGCAAATATGGCTAAAACTAAAACACATTACAACAAATATCGTTTAATAAATACATTATAATTAAAGTTTATATTATTACAAATAAGAAGCTGAATGGAAAACTTATTGTAATCAAACCACAAACATGAACTATATTTAATTCATACAAAACCAAGAACGGATGCATCGGTGCTGATGGTTGATGTTGTTAATTGATGATGTTAATTTAACCAAGGACTTTTGCTGACACACACACACACCCAGACACACTTCACATAAAAGAATATCGCGTACTGTGGCGGCGCGCCGTGCCCTGCCGTGCCGCGCATTGTTTCAATAATCTAAATGCGAACGTGGTGAATTTGAGAAAGTGCCAGTGCTGCTGAATGCGGAATTGTATTTGTAATCGGAACGAACGAATTACTTCATATTTCCATTTTGTTTTAGTTTGTCAATTGAACTGTATTACGCCGACAATATGCGCCCCCAAAAATGTTTCGATACACTTTTTGTTCGACTGTTTTATTAGGTTTGAGATTGTCGACAAAGAGGGAAGGGAGAGGGGGAGAGAGAGTACGTGTGAAATGAATGGTAAAATCGAGATGCAGCCGTGATACTTTGTTTTCATTTAATTTTTATTTCTAAGGCAGCCTTTTCACATACAACACTTTTATATATACGTACATACATAAAATACCATTCATTCTATCTTACTACATATGCTTTGTATTAATTAATTCATTTAAAATGCACACGCGCCTTTATAAAGATGAATATTCATAAATAAAAAAAATTAAATAAATACAAAAAAAAATCTATAAATCTGTTTGTTGTTGTTGTGATGGCGTTTCAAAAACTAGCGTAGTCTAAATTTGCAAATAAAATAAACTATGATTTCCTCAAAATTTCGTTTTTAGTGTACATTTATTTTTAATTTGCATGAAATGTTCTTTTCTTGGTTTTATCCTTTGTCGCAACCAAAGTGTAAATAGTATATAAAAACATGAAAACAATTGTCATCATGATTTCACACAGTTAATTATTATTAATATCTCAAAATATATATTTTTAAATTTTATGCGTACATACGAAAATTTTGAAAACTTCAAATTTTAAAAGAGCATAAATGGAAAGAAAAAGAATTTCTGTTGTTAAGATCTAGATAAAAAGAATCCAGCAAGCACCTAAACGAAATCCTCCTAAGATTAACAATTTAAATCCCTTAAATTAGTAATAATGAATGTTAACAATTAGCATAACTTTTTGAACACGGGTTAGGAATTGAAATTTCATGTAAACATTTTGAATTCGATTTTGTTTCAAATTTCACAATGGCAAAGAATGATTTTTGAACTTGGAAAATATGCAAAATATGAATATGCGAATTGTGAATTCACTGATTGAAGATTTCCTATTTTTATCCTCTTTTATGGTAAATTGACAATTTTTGTTTTTCAACTAACGAAGAGTATAATATATAAAAAAAAAAAATATAAAGTGTTAAAAAGATATTTTAAAAGAACACGCCCTACTAATGGGGTATAAAAGGAACGTGCTATTAATCCGTGCAACAAATTGAATGTAAAATGAGTTTACTTTTGAATGCTACCGCTGAGCATTGATGTTGGAATTTAAATATTTTACAACGTGGAAATGGCGACCAGCTCCAATGAGAGTGGCTTCGCTATTTCACAGACATGCAGATGCATAGTAGTTAATGTGTGTTGTTTTATTTGTAAATTGGAGCAAAATTATAAATTCATACACAAATGCAAAAGAAGCAAATTGAACGATTGAATATGAATAATAAAATACCAGACACTATTTTAACATTTATAATTATTGAATTATAATTTACAAAAACTAAACTTAATATATTATTTATAATAAATATATAAAATTTATGAATATTAAATGAAAACGAAAATTCAAATGATTGTAAGTGTAAGGATAATATTAATAAAAAATGACTATATTCAAATTAAACGAATTTCTGTTTGTAATTTCAAAAGTTTGATCTGGTGATCGGTCGATGGCTCGGTCCCTCGCAGCTAGGCCCGGAAAACAGAAACTATTAAATGTCCTCAGTAAGTGTCTTATAATGTATACTTTTGTTGTAGGTCTATAGGGGCACGACGTTGAAAACCATCCCTATGCCCTCAGATGAAATGTGGAAAATTCATAAAAATATAAAACCATCAAGAAACGAGTTTCAAGAGTTTAATTTAAAAAAGTGAAATTGATGTAAGTAAACCGGTTACTTTTTATTAAAACTTTTGTTGCATCCTTTCAACTCGGATTTGAAACAACGAAAGAAAACAATTTCACTCATTATCAGCAACTACAACAACGCTTATAACTTAGTTATAGAGATTCCAATTTTTAGGTTATTTCTTAAAATATTTTTCTTAGGGTCTACTAATGATCTCCTTTGCTTTACAACAAGCTACCTATCCTCGTCTGTGAGGCATCCTTTTTATAACTTTTAACATTCAGTGCTCTTTGCTCTTGAAAACCTTAAACTACGTCAGACAATTGAGAACACAGCAACGATAACTTAGCAAGTGATTGGCTTGCTGGGCCTCAATAATAAAAGGGGAATACAATAAATTCTATATATATGGTTTAAAATAACAATTAGGATTCTTTGTATAATAGCATTATATCATAATCACTTTGATTGGACGATCTCACAGCTGGCATATCTAACAAATCTTCACTGGATGTGACAGACTGATGTATACAAAAAAAATCCGCCACTGCCCTCTTGATAATGCGTTCCTCTGCAAGTAATAAAAAATATTTTTATTCATAAGGCTGGGGGATTATTACAATATGATTTCTCACCAGGATACTGATTCACCGTGACTATATAGACCGCCAATTTCTTAGCTAACTTCTTAAACAAATAGCGATTTGCTATCAACCCGTCCCGCAGTGGCTTCATCAAGTGCTTCACTATCCAGGGTGAAATACGCTGCACGCAGCTACCGATCAGCACCTCGTCTAGCTCTATCGAAGGACTGCACGCATCGAACTCGTTGTCACTGTCTTCGCCAAATAAGGTTGAGAATTTCCATTTCATTAATTCATGCCAACGGAAATCTTCTTCGATTAGACTATTAAGTGACGCAAGTAAACGACGTCGTTGCATAAACAGTTCGCATGGCCACAGACTTCTACGCAAGTCGTTGTTTAGATGCAGATGCTTCGGTTTTGTGGCTAATCGTTTGTTGTTTTGAACGGAGCTGGTAGCTGGAATAGTTGCAACCTCTACTGCATCTATTCCTTCTTTGTCCACTGGGTGTTCCAGTGACAGTGGTTCGTGAGATACTGTTGCATTTTCTATTTCCTTTAAAATGAGGCTTATTTGCGGGTCAAAGGATTCAGCATTTGGATCGATTCCAAATATTTCATCCAATTCAGTTTTTTCTTCGCTGAAGAGTTTTGCCATTTCTATGCCAATTTGGTCCTCATCATCTTCTTCATTGGGAACCACATTACAAGTTACCGGTTTCGGGGGTTCCACAAAAGTGGTCGGCGTCGGACTTCTCGATACAACGGCCAATTGATCCAAGAGTAATTCCTCCCTATCGGATATTTTTCTTCTTTTTTGTTGCCGAGAACGCCTGCACCTGAAGTCATTTCTTAAATCTTTACTAGAAATTGTATTCTTGACAATTGCATCCTCGGTAAGGCGAAGCTGAAACATATCGATTTTTTCCTGCAACGTATACGACGTGTAATTCACACTATCTTTCTCTATTACTGAGGGTGTCGTGGAGCGCCTGCAGTGGCCCTCCGTTTGTGTATATTTTGTGGAACATTGCTTAAGCCTTTGGCTACAAATACCTTGTTCTGAGATAAGCGTTTCCAAAGAGTTTTCTAAACGACATTCCTTTATATTTCTACGAACACTGGCAATCTTTTGAAAAAAAACAGAATACATACATAGGTTTGTAATATAATGTGCTGAATTCAGAACGGAAATCACGTACAATTTTCACCATCGCTCTCTGGTACAGTTGCACTACCATACATTTCTTGATGGCTTGATTTTCCAACATTTCGGCACATGCACGAATGTATTCCGGCAAAGGGGTCGTGTCCTCTTGATAGCAGGCATGCAAATTTTGCTGCAGCAATTTTTCCAAGTAACTCAGATAATGTTTTCGCACCTAATGAATAAGGAACTTGTTTATTAGTTGGCAAAATTGCATAGATTGTAAAATTGATCTAAACTCTCGCTGAATTAGTGTGTATGAGACAATAAAATGTGATAAAAGCGTAAAAAGTTTAAATGGATATCCGATTGTTTGTTATATTTCTATTTAGAATACCTCTTCGGTAAGGCGCGTATAAATCATATCAGGTTGCAGTTCGATGTCCAATTCCTCATTCGTATGCATTGTTTTATACATATCGTTCCATACTGGATACAGTTATTTTGTTGCTGCAGTTGCCGGTCCCGGCTTTAACAAAAGCGCTGAAATTGCATAAATAACAAATAAATGTTATTTGTGCAATACGTAAATAAATTTGTGCAGGGTTGCATTTAACTGCTGATAAATCATGGCTATATTAAAAATGTTATTCCAGGAAAAGTGTACTCAGGTTCAATATCCATTAGGTCATAAGGGCAACAGCAACAATCTGTTATATCATGCAACCCGGTGATTATTCCCGACTATCACTCTAACACGACTTTTCAGTTTTGTTTTTTTTTATATGATGATTTTCATGTTTTTCGCTTCGATGAAGAGTTGCGCTCCCAGTTGTTTATAAGTTTGAAAATTTCTAGAGATTTTCCATATCCTTATATTGATATTATATATCCTTACTATTGGTTAACGAGCCGAGAATAATATGAGTGAATTTAATTTTACAATTTAAAATACATTTAATTTCTTCCTGAGAGCTATATAGCAGAGTACACAGAGAAGGGAAAGTCTTTTTCTGTTAGCAAAAACACCACGATTTTGAGTGGATTCACCACGATTCTGAGTGAATTCACCACGATTTTTAGTGGATTCGTGTACAATGTCCGTCTGCTATATTTCGCTGCTTTGCCGTTTGACGTTTAAGTTTCTTTTCTCTGTGTTCTCTGCTATATAGCTTTACTTTGTATATTATAAGCATATTGGATATAGAACATCAAATTAGATTACCTTACAAAAGGGTTTTAAATTATAGGGCTCTCTGTATTTAATTGTTCAACAGCAATTCCTTTACTACAACGTATTCAAATCAGTAATTTTTGTCAAAACAACGGGAAATGTGAAGTTCATTAAACAGCCGATTAAAATGCAAGCAGCTCATAGTGCAGGGACCATTAATAAGCCGTCCTGTCATAGTGAATGCATCAGTAAATTGTTTTCAGTGTTTAATCCCTTTTGAACCGTGATTTCCTTTAAGTTAGATGTGTTTTGATATCTAATCTTTGCATTTTCATTTAGTTTTAAAACTCCACCAGAGTAAGTAGCTACACTAAGATGTCAATTCAACGGAATGGGAGTTCATGAGAAAAATGTAATTCAAAACAATTTTCTTTTTCCCGCACTATAATTCTAATTATAAATCTAATAACAGCAAATATAAATTTGTTATTGTAATCGAACGGAACGAAGTGATATCAGAAACATGTATTAATATATACACAATACATCAAATCAGAGAAAATTCAAACGGAACAAAGATATCTGTAAACTCCCCGTCATTTTGGGTTCATTTAGAAACAACTGATTATCGCCAGCTAAAATAAATTTTATATATTAAATAATAAATTAAGGACTGACTTTTACTGCCTATTTTATAGTCTAAAGTACGCTTACCCCGCTCATGTTTTCCTCACATTCCGTTTCCACCACATCTCATTACCAGTACGCTTTAAAAGATAATTTACCCCTTCCTTTGCTATTAATCAAGCCGCTTACCTCCTCACCTCAGGGAGTACCATTTTGCCATGCCGGCAGAATCTTTCCAATACAAACGTGAAAAAACGATATTTTCTTGACTTGCCAAAAACATAAAATCCAAAGTAAGCGTTTATTTCTGCAGTTGATGAAAGTAAACCATTATGTAAATACTCTTGCTCTGCTGTCCAAAATTCTTTATATTTCGTTATGGTAATTATAAATTTCTTAACGATGATAGAAAATAAACAAATCAAATACATACATAATTGCTGACAAGTTCATTGCTGCAAAATATTTTCATGAAACATGCCCGATAAATGCTGAACAGCAAACCAATCTCAACTATTCCAAAGGAAGATCTACTTGATTAATTTACCTGAAAGGAAATCATTGACAGCTTGCGTGATCCAAGTGTTTACATGGATGTATGTACATATATACATATGTGAAATAAAAATCTAGTCGAGGCCTCCTTTTGGTCTACATACCAAGTACAGTACGCTCATGGACATGGATATACAAGAACTGTGCATCTGAGATTACATTTAACCAGAGTATCAATAAGTCCATTTTGTTTTCAGTTCCCATCAATTGCCGTCTAAAAAGGACTAGATACAACAGGCTATTTATTATATTTGAACAGTTTAATTCCACGGCAATTTCTTGGAGATGTAAAATATGCCATGAATATTAATATAGACAGCTCACTTTTAAGGAACACTGGATACATACATTTATGTAAGAAAATCTAATTTTTGCGTTTTTGACCCTACTAATAAAAGCCCTATTATATTTTCTTTACGTGGCACACTCATTCCACGTCACACAGCATTTATAATCATCCGTGGAATTTTGTTTTGGAATCTTTGTGTAATTTCCATATTCGTTTTGCTGGCCATATTTGTAGTTCATGCGTTCAGATTGGTTATAAACCGGAAATATCGATAGTATTACAAGGCCTGACCACACTCAAACCACACATTTACTTCTTCCGGTGCAACGAAATTAAAGTTTTCTACACCTACGGACATCTGTTTAACGGTACCAGCGCATTAACTTATTACCAACATCCCACAAGCACCCATCTGGCACATACTAAATCTCTGCCTACACCGGCATAATATTCGTTCCAATTCCTTTCAAGACTTAAACGTATCACTGAGCACTTAAATAAGATTTTTTATGTGACTCGCAGCTTATTAGTTTCATTTTTGCATTTAATTTAATTATAGATACAAATGTATATTTGTCTTCGCATAAAACATCTCTAAGTCAATAAACTCAAATTTATAATAGTAGTTGTAAATAGCAGGAGTAACTAGTTCTGATTGGAGACAGCTAGGCGATAGTTTAGGTATTGGCACTTGTCAGTATCCACTTGAGTAAAACATTTTTCATTTTATCTGTGTATTTAAATAAGCTTTATATCTGAACTCCTATATTTGGGTGTGTAATAAGAATAATTTAGTATTTCCAGTTTGTAAAATACAAATAAAAATAATATAAACACATTTATTAGAATGTTCCTTATAATTTATGGTCGCCGGCCTGTGGTCTAGTGACATGCATGTTAGACTCAAACTGGGTGGGTCGCGTGTTAGAATCCTCCCTTGGCCATGGTCTGAAAAATGCTTCTTTCACAAATGTGTTTCTCTTCGTGTCGCCTTAGTTGCTAGTACTCATTCTCCCACGCAAGGTATAATAATAAAAATAAAAAATTATGCTGGAAATTCTAATTGGTAGTGTGGAGGAACATGAAATGCTCTACAATAAAAAAGAGTGGACATAAGCAGCAGAAATTAAAATCAGCCGCCTAGTATGCAATTGCCAGGAAAGTTGGATCTCCAGGTTTGTGGGATTTTGCACAACACACTTACGGATTTTATACTATATCTACAGTGGAAGAGTGCTCGAAGACGAGGACGACATTGGGGGACAGATTTCTTCGAGAGTACCGTCGTATGGAGTCCTCTTATTGATTGTGTGGTTTATTTGTGAAATCGCGACTATTGATTTCACAATGCGGTTGATTCGGGCTCTTGCATAACTGGGCTTTTAGCGAAACACTAAATTATAATAGTATTTTACGTTATTCACAACATTAAAATAAATTATTTTTCTATTTGAATTAAATTACATTATTTATTTTATTAAAAAACATCAAATTAATCACGTATTATTGATTCTTCTTCTATATCTAATAATTCAACTTTAGTTCTTATGTGGTGGACATTTACATAGTTCCCCAATAGTGCTTTCACCTGAGGGGCCAAAGCTTGCTTCCTCCGCTTATTGGCCAGAGTTCTAGTTTATATTTAAGAGTTTTGAAATTAAATAACGCTTTGAAATTATTTGCTTCCGAAGGCATTAAACAATGTAATGTGACTATATTTGTAATTGTTCTATTTTGGATAAATTTTACTTTATTTTATTTTGTACAATTTTGTACAATTTGTGGATATATCCAACTGATAAAATATATAGTGTTGAAATTTATCAAGCAATTATTGGTTAAACATTTTTTTTTTTAACTGTTTCATGACAATCGCATAAATCAGCATAGACAGATCTTCAATCAATTACTAATAAAAATACAAAATAATGAACGAGTGAGTTGTCGTTCGGGAAATTCAATGCCTGCAATTCGAATTTTGTTTGTTTCAAAAGCTTTCGTTTTATTAAAAAACATATTTTTCCGGAGTTATACAAAGCTGACTAAAAATATCTTAGTTTTCCAAATATTATTTGGGGATATTCCTTGCAATAACTATGATAACGGCCTTATATTCTTCGTATACAACATTAACAATCCTCAAAATCACTTTAAAATCATAATTTATTTATTATGAATTTTTGTTTGTAAAGCACAATTATTAAAAATAAACTAAAAAAGTGACTTGACACAATTCTATGATCGAACTATTCACAAATAACCCAATTATCGGAACAATATGTGTGTATATGCAACCAAGGAACATGGAGAGGAGAGTATTTAAAAGTGTTCCCAAATTTTGGATATAAAAAGCGAAACGCGGTTGATCTATGTTCATTTTAATTGTAATTTAAAAATTTTTTTCAATATTCTCATTTTGGATTGCAACTAAAGAAAGAATTTCCGGTTTGATAATTCATTCTCAGCTTCCTCCAGTAAATTTGTTGGAACACGGAATCAATACTTATTTTAAAATCAGATCATTGACCTGGAAATAATTATATAATATCATTAATAAGCATGATTAATAGTGTAATGTGGCATACTACAAAGGTGTAATTATAAGAATATTGCTATAACAAAGATCTTTAGTATGTCCAGCTAAGTCTACTCACGACACAGATGCCAAATTGAATCTCAATCCGAGAACCAACTCAGATTTAGTGCCAGTTCTTATCACTCCTGTTTTAAGGCAGTAATAGTATACAAAAATTATAACAACCTTCTGTATGGATATTTGTGATTTAGTAGTTGAGTTAGTGTGCATTTAATATTTTATTATTTTAGGAAAATTTGTTTCTTGCTAATAGTTCATTCACAGGATTATCTCAGTATAAAAAAAAACATAGTTTGATAGTTTAGATTCAATTGAAGTAGTGTAATTTTAAGCAATTTTCTTAAGCAATATTTTACATTCTTATTTTAATAGCTTTACTATTCTATATACTGCGGCTTCCAGTTCACAATTGAACTATTCTGCTTGTGTATTTAAGCATTTATTTTTGCAAGTCTGCTTTCGAAAATCAACTTTTATGTAAACAATCACTGAAAGAAACATTAGAAATCACTAAAGATGTATTGGGGAGGGGACACAACAACAGCAATATTCTTGATATAATTTGATTACTTTTTCGTCACAATATGTCACAAACATATCAAATCGGAAATTGGATTTAAAACAATGAAACCAAGTTAAGTTGTTAAATTCAAAGTTAATATTCATAATATCCAAATAAACAAAAATTATTACAGAACATGATGCATCTGTTCAGGCACCTAATATGAGAGATTGCTAAGTGTGTATAATTCCTTTTTATTTCTAATTTGTTTCAATTAATTTACAATAATTTTGCGTACATATTTCATTTACAATTTCATACAATAATTTAAAAAACCGTAGCCGTCTTTATTTTCCATCGTTTAATACTACAACATTATCATAGAATTGTATGCACTTAATTAATTTGAATAATTCATTGCGTTTTGTGAAAGTGAGAATAATTAACAACAAAGAAATCCAAAAGAAAACAGTTTTTCACACGATCAGTTAATAACGGAACAATTTGCGCAAGTTTTATACAGCACTTAAGATTTTGAGAAAGGCGTCAACTTGAGAAATAACCTCGCGCCATGTGTGATCAAAATAACAAAATCTGAAGCATCTTATCAATTACAATTAATTATATAATCAGCAATGGTAATCGTCAATGTGCCCGTTATACTTCATATCCTCAAATTAAATATATAATATTGAAAAAATATCAGCAGACAAGTTTGATGGCTAGTAACCAAACCGTTCTAGTCCAAATCGACATTGCTGTCGTCGAACGCAAAGACGTTATTACGCTGATTCTGACTAGCGCCTCCCCCACTGTTGACTCTGTTGCCTGCCGGACTTGAAGTAGTATTCTCATTGGGGGCACCGGGTGCATGCCCATGTATCGGGCACTGGGTGTTCCGTGTAGCATCGGCTACGTTTCCGCCAAGAGCATTACTACCTCCAGCATCTGCATCATCTTCGGCAAGCGATTGGCGACATATAGGACACGTGCCATGTAAATCCAACCACGGAACAATGCAGTTTTCGTGATATATATGAGAGCAGGGTAGCTTGCGCACAATCTCATCTAATTGAAAATCCTCCCAGCATACGGAGCACTGAAGCTTTCTTTCCACATCCTCAGCAACGACTTCCACTTTCGGTATTTCAGCAATTTTTTCCTTTGCCAACGGTGGGGGCCCAGAGGTTTCCATCTGGTTAAGCAGTTGCGTAACTATTGTGTCGATACCTTCTCGTCCCCAAGCATAATCGCCTGGATTCCCCATAAAGAACATTGACGAATTGGCAAAAGGAGTATCAGCATCTACACCCGAAAGTGAGTGCAAAAAATCAAGCAAAACATTATCAAGACGATCAAGGTTTTGTGGACGCACACGTCCACCACCAGTCCCTCCTCCGCTGCTAATTGTGCCACTCCCACCCGGCAGTGTAACAACATTTCCACGACGATTTCCAGAGTCGATGGAAATTTCAACATTGGGCCCGTTTCGTGACATAAGCAGGGTTGCAATCTCTCCACGTAATGCATCCAAACCCGAAAGACGATTCGAGCCACGTGCACCAGGGGCACCAGTAAACAAGTTCGGAGCAGTATTGCTGCCGCTCGCCCCAGGAATCGAATGAGCAGGAAGCTCTTCAACAAATCCACCTGCACAATGGGGACAGGTATAGTCCGTATTTGGAATGGTTATCTCAACGTTGCACATGTGGCAATAGAACCGGGTCGGTACAACCACCGCCTCAGCCATCGTTGTTGTAGGATTTGATGAAGAAGTAGGCGGGGTACCTTCGGTACCTGAATCCGGCGTCCTGCTAATTTTACTTGTCACTAAAAAGAAAAGTCTAAAACTTCTTATATTCTTTCGATGATGTGTAGTTAATAATTACCACGACAGTAAATTAATTGAACCAATATATATTTAGTTCTTTCCAAAGCCTACTGAAATTATTAAATATAAAGCTTTCGGTCTGCGTTTAGGCACACTCGCGACAGGCAATAACCTCGTAATTTCTCTGGGGGTAATTTTTATTTATTTTTAAAGTTTTTGACAATAATTTCAAAACTATATGATCTCTTTCTTTCACTTATTAAATTACTTGTGGACAACAAAATTCTTGTTCCCTTTTGTTCCTTCCTTCTTTCACTGCTGCGATACAAATACAACAATTTTGACAGATGTGCGCGAGAGTGCCATCTACAGACTAAAATAAATTCTAATTGGGATTTTTTTTTAAATTAAATTGTTGCTACCAATGATATGTTAAAAATATATTATTCCTGTTAATTTGCATTACAAAAAAATTAAATTTAATCTAAATTACTAATACTGCTGATATGCCAGTGCTAAAAGTATGTTTTCTTTTTTTTACAGTTATCATGTAAATTAAGGAAGCTTGTTTTGAATTGTCATCTTCAATTCAAAATGGAAATGTTTAGTTTGGTAGCACTGATCAGTTGACAGTTGACAATCCACAGAAAACAAAAGTCATCTTCATTATTAATTCTCAATTGTCATATTTGATACAAGCAGGGCAAGGAAATAATCGCTGATAGAAGTATAGTTGATTTTTAAGTAGTTGTATTAAATACATTATAAACGCAACAAACAAGCAAGCAGAAAAATGTCGATTTTAGCTTACAACGGTGGTTGTGTTATTGCAATGCGTGGCAAAAATTGCGTTGCCATAGCGACTGATTGCCGTTTCGGTGTCCAGGCTCAGACTATTGCCACCGATTTCGAAAAAGTATTCCAGGTGAGTCCGCGCATGTTCCTTGGACTTGTTGGACTTCAAACAGACATATTAACGGTGCACGATCGACTAGTTTTTCGTAAGAATTTATATGAGACTCGCGAGAATCGAGAAATGGCGCCGGCTCGCTTCTCCGCGATGCTGTCTAGTTTCCTGTACGAACATCGTTTTGGACCTTATTTCGTCGAACCTGTCATCGCGGGTCTTGATCCTAAAACTATGGAGCCCTTTATATGCAACATGGACTTGATTGGGTGTCCCAACGTACCAGAAGATTTTGTAGTGGCTGGTACATGCGCGGAACAACTCTATGGCATGTGCGAGACACTGTGGAAACCCGATTTGGATCCAGAGGACTTATTCGAAGTTATATCGCAGTCAATGATCAATGCATTCGATCGTGACGCTATGAGTGGTTGGGGCGCAACAGTATATATACTAGAGAAGGACAAAATCACCATGAAAGCGATCAAAACACGTATGGATTAGATGGGCAGATAGTTGTAAACGTATATATAAAAATATGGATATTCACACTTTTTAAATTCCTCTTTTTGTAAAGCAAAATCTATGCTACTTGGTCCAAGAAATTTTTAAAATTATAATTGAAACTATCTGGAAAACGAAATATGTAATACAATTTTCTTTTATTATATTAAACAGTTTTATGCAATTTTCTTCGTAGCTTGATTGTCGCTCGTCCACTGAATAGATTTAATAGCCATTTCAATTGCTGCTTCCTTTGTGGTAGCACCACCAATAAACCCTGTGTGGTGTACAAACACCAAGTTCGGTATGCCCGCCATATTTGATAATTCCTCGTCCCGTAAACCGCGCCAAGGTTCCGGTAAGAATTTTCTACCCAGGAAACTATCTGGTGTTAAAGGTACTCCACAAACGCGCCAACTCTTCTCATTCTCCGAAAAAATTACTAATTTTGGCACACCTACCAAATTATATTCTTTTTCCAAGTCATTTAAATGAGCTTTCCATGGACAGAACCTCTCTAGCAGAAGAATTTCGCCACTTTCATGCATTGTCTTTGCATTCTCTAAAGCGGTGCGTACATATGTTCGTGCTTTTATCCAGGAGCAACCTATATGCAATACATTTTCCACAAATTCCTGGCCAGCTATATCCATTGCTTTCATAAAGCGCTCATCAATGATTAGCGCATTACTCTCCTCTTCCCAAGATGGGTTTAATTTGCCTATTCTTGCCGATATATTCGTGGAGATTTTATAGGATGGTTTACCCCCATCCTCGAACATTGGCACACCGTTATCAATGGCATCAATTTCAATAATAAAGTTTTTGTAAATTTGTTTAAAAGCCAATTGGAGGTTTTCCGGGGAAAGGCTGATATTTCGGTGATTGCGCACGATATTATCAATGACGCGTTCGCCGTAGAACGTGTATATGAGCCCGGCACTGCTTAGCCTATAAATATGGAATATATTAGACGTACATATTACAAGCTATTTAAAGCTCACCTTATATTAAATTCCTCCCCCAATTCCGGTCGTAATGTGCTTAGCGTTTCCTTGAAACTTTTCTGATGGTGGTCGTACCACTTGCGTTCATGATCAAATTCTCCTCCGACATCTACAATGATATCAGACTGCTTGCGTAGATCGTCGTCAATTCGACTACGAAAAATACGTGCATTTTTATACTCTGGCAATTGGCGCAACATAAAACATGCAATCACCTCGTCGCAATGAAATGTACCACTGTGCGTTCCGATTACCTTGATTGCATTCTCCCCATTTTCACTGTTACTATGGACGCGCTTGGTCATTTCTTTTGTGTGTTTAAAATTGTAGGAAGGGATACTGAATTCCCTAACACGTCTGCTGAAACCTGGACTGAGTTAAATTAATAATAACTGCTGCTATACACCTTATGGAAATTTAAATGCTATCACCTTTGCTGAAATTGAGGTAGTTATTTAAGCGCACTGTCGCTAGAAATGTGGTTGACAACGAAGCGAACTGCATTATAGCCAAGGTGAATTTATTCTAAATTTACCTCACATTTTTCAACATATGTTCCCTGGTGAATTGTCAAAAGGTGTAAAAAATTGCACTCAAAATAAAATACAAAACAATCTGTTTTGCAAATAGATATTTGTATATTTAAAAATCAAGTCAAATTAAGAAAATAATAGTATTCGAAGTAGTAATGTGAATGCAGCTTCTCATAGTAAAAAAATGATTTATTTTTGTATTTGAGTTGATTGCAAAATAAGTAATTACATACATATTAGAGACTATTTATTTTATTATATCTTATATAATATTATATCGTAATATGATGGAAAATATCGTTTTAAAATTATATCTACTAATAATGGAAGAACGTGTAGCGTTCCACAGATTGTGTTCTCATCAGAAAAAAATTATTTAATATTAATTTATTAAATATTTTGTGTGAATTCTTCACCACTTAGATTGGTTTTTATGAATTCCCCATTCACTCGAGTTACATAGTGTCTCGACTAGCTACAATTCATGGCAATGTTCATGTTCATGTCAGAGTAGCTGATGGCTGTCAAAATATGAAGTGGGCAAATTATGTTAAAGCATTTAATTTTTTACATGGCTTTGAACAGTAAACAACAGAGATGCGTTCTCGCATTGAATGCTTTATGAGAGTTAAAAAACTGCAATCAGAAATCGAACAGTTTGTAATTGCACAAACACGCAAATTCTCGATAAATAATTATTCAATTAATTATTTCACTTCTATTAAATTTAATTTGCGGCATTTTTAAATAGACAAACGTTAAAATCGAGTGAAACTTCAAATTTATGTCCGGGTTTCTAGCAGAACTGCTGTCTTGACTTAATGTTTAGTTTTTTTGGTATGACATTAACATATGGGGTCTCCACTTAACATTTTGATGTTAAGACATGAACATTGCCATGAATTATAGCCATAGATTATTCTTACGCCACGAAACTCTAAATTCTAATCCCATGTTTACCGTCAGCTGTAGCAAATTTTACTTTCTCACCATAGCATGGTCGCTATACATTGTGTTCTCATTGGCTGCATTCTGGCACCCCATCGGATACCCAACCGATCAGAATTCTCCGAATTTTTTTCAATCAGCTGACTGAGCGGACGCAATTTCTTTGAGCGGAAATTTTCTTCGCTACCGTACTCAACACTTAGCACAGCTGTTTGTAGAACATATGTTTACGTATAAAGTGACAAATTTGTGTAGCGGCCCATTCTAAAACAAAGTGCGCTGTTTCACTCACCCGATAGGCAACCGATAGGTTGCCAGAATGCACCCATTGTTTCACACGGATAGGGAAAACAGTTGATGAGGAAGAAGAAGAGTTGCGTATCTATATTAATCTATGTTATAGCTAGTCGAGACTCTATGTTACGTTTATTTTGTCAACCTACATTGTTGCACATTGTTCAAAAATTCATATGGGTAGAATTTCACCTTGCATACTTCTTTAAAAAATATTCACCATGGTGCAAAAAAATGTGTTCTTGCATCCACCTTAACGCCCAAAGACAATAACGCTGGAGAACGAATGAAGGTATGACCAAAATAGACGAGACGTAACGATAGCCATTGGACGAACGTCTGCACTCGTTATGTCGATTTTGGCTTTTAACCCAAAATGTGACGCTATCAAACGCATCGATGAATGGCCTTTTACATAAATTCCGAACTCATTCCTCACAGCGACGATTAAATTGTAGCAAAATTCCGTCATTTTAATTTTAATTTCTTTAAAAAACAACAAAGAAGAGGTTGTGACGAGTAGCAGACGTTTGCAGTTCGGTTCTTACGGAACCGATTGTCACGTCTAAATTTTTCGTTCAGTTTCGATCAAATACGTATGGCCATTTTGGCTATTAGCATTGATTCACATATGCTCGAACCTATTCGTCACGTTTCTTCTCGTCTATTTTGGTCGGCCCTTTACTCGTCACGTTTCGTCTCGTCGACCCTTGAGTGCGAGAGCGAGTCTCGGATGAAATGTCAAAAAGAATTTGGGAATATACAATAATGCGTCATGCGATAGAGTGAAGCGATATAAATTCCCCGCGCTCTCGTGCGACTCAATTTATCAAATTAATGAGTTGTTTTGTAACCCTACGTCTCCACGGGCAATTTTTGATGGCATAACAACTGTCAAATTCGATTGCAAAGGTTGGCAATATTTTAATGGTGGGCATTGCGATGTTATGCCATCGTCATTTTGAAAATGTCGTCAAGCAATCTAGTTCGCTGTGCCCACGCTTGAAAAACTTTTTGATTTATACGATGAAGAGAAAAAAAAGAAGAAACCGAAATTCTGGGTGAATCCTTTTTTACAAATAATGCAAATGCACAGTCTCCATAAATTTTAGGGCTTAAATTAATTTAATAGACGCGGTAAAACTGACATGTTCGACGCTGCTGCCACTGTGAGCGTCAAGAAAAAAATGAAAAATGGCTGTCAAACAAACAAAATGACAGCTAATTGCAACACGTTGGCAATTTATGGCATGAAATATTTCAAGAAATAAATTGCCAACTTGAAGCAATTTGCAGTCTCCATTGGCAATTTGCTTGAAATTGCCAATGACAGTGCTCCTCGGCTGTCACTCGTCAACTGTGCAAACCGGCAACACGCTCACGATCAGCGAAACACAACATTCAAAATACACGATGGCAATTCACGAATGGTCAGCAACTCTTCGGCAAATATTTCTTACAAGGAGAGAGGCGTGCTCAGTGCCCAAATGGGTTCATAAAGCTAGTTGGTTATGTCTTAGGGTCTATTATAAACTTTTGCAAAGTTTGATTAAGATATTTCTATGGTTGTCGAAAAGACGACCACAGATAAATAGACGGAGGAACAAACAAAAACTCATATAGTGATTGTGATCATTTGTATTTGTATACTAAGCATACTGCGGAGGTAGTAAGACTCCGGTTGCTTCATACGCCCACGCAATCTCGAGACCTTAATCCAATAGAGAATTTGTGGAACAAAGGATTTGGCAGCAAACAATCACGTCAAAGGCAATGCTCAAGGAATCCATGATGCTGAAATGAAGTTCAATAAGTTCAGAGTTCACCTGAAACCTGGTAGACTCGATGCAAAAACCATTGCTAGAAGTTATAAAGAGGCGAGGATATCCAACAAGCTATTAACATGAAGTAAAATATGTTTATCTTATTAAAAGCAATGCACGAACGCATACTTTTTATTGCAATAAATCGGGACTTTTTTCGTTTTTTATTTTTACATTTTTCTGGAGTAAGGTAATGAAAGAAATAGAAAAATAATTTCGCATTAGAGTGTTAGGAACGGTACTTTAATATACATAGATCTATTGAGTCGTTGGGTGTGTATGCAGACTTATTCCGGCTTTTGTACCTCACGGCTTTCGTGGGAGTTGCACACCAGCTCAATCAGTTGGCCACAATATTACTTAGAAAGTCATTGAGATCATTTGTATACAGGCATATATATATACGACCACACCCCACGCCTCACTATGGGAGTTGCTCAGCTCACTATGGGAGTCTCACTATGGGAGTTGCTCAGCTTAACCTTAGCACAAATTTAGTGGCTTATTTCCTCTTTTTCAGGGTATTAGTTATAAATAAATAATAATTGGTGTAAAGAAACACTTTTTGCGGATATTGGTAAATTCGTAGAAGATTGTGCTAATTTTTGTTCGTTTTGGTAACATCTACGCTCATATCAGGTGTGTCTAGTATATAAAAGAAATAGTATAAACAAGATGAAGTACATATGTATGTATGTCAGTTACAATTATGATTAGTCGTTATTTAAATCCACATTGAAAAGCACAGAGAAAAATTGTTGTCAAATTCAATTAACAGGTAGAAACTAATTCAAAATCAAAGCATACGATGACGACAATGGTAATGGTGAGGTAAAGTATAACATTTTTGCAGATACATTAAGAATATTGGTAGAAATTCAGTAGTAGTCGATTGCTTGGAAAGTGCAGATGAACATAAATAATTTTACTAAGCGCCAAATAAAAAAAGATGGCAGAGACGAGGCTAAGGCGGAATATCAGCCGGAATATTCCAAAAATGTAAGCTGCAATTCAAACTTATGATGTGATAATAAAACTTATGTGAATTTCAACTGAAACTGGTATTAATTATTTGACATGAATTAATAATTTTTTTATTTAGATCGTAAAATCTAATCATTGCCATACGTGCTTATGTATTATGATTATTAAGCAAGATGCTACTGATGCAAATGCATAGGCAGCAACACGTGTGTGTGTATGTGTGTGAATGTCTGTTTGAATTGTATATCTCACGCTCTTCTCCGATTACATCCAATTGGAATCACATACGTACTCGTATGTATGACGTACACCAACAACAACAACAACAACAGCATGTGTGAAAAGTCTAATTGTACAAAGCTGTAGTTGTATAAAATAAGTTTCATCTAAAAAATTTCCAACAAAAAGCGTTACAAAAATAATATATGTATGTACTTGTATAATCACAAATTTCAATAACTTTAATCGTAACACTCGGTGATTCCAATATTGACTTTCTGTAACTTCATTGCTGAAATATAGTAATACAATTATTGATTTTCAGTAAGTTGATTTTTGATATTATCTAATAAAATTACCTGCTTAATTGCTGAAATTTATTTGAAGAAAGGCAGCTGCGCAGTTTTCGTAATAAATTAGTATTCTATTTATTAACTTTCATTTATTTATTTTCAAAGTGGTTTTCATAATAGAAACATTAGCGATGATGAAATTAATGAATGCAATAAATAATAGGCAAATTTAGTGTCGATTACTATTTAAACTTGTTATACTCTCAATAGGCGCGAGGGAGTGTTATTAAATCAACAAACAACAAAAAGAAAACTATTGTCTTTGAAGTAAACGCACTTTTTTTTTATTCAAATAAGGTGTTAAAACGATAAATAATTGCTTGCTAATAGTTGGAGTAATAACTGGATTTATTAAGTGTTAATACGTGAAGCGTTTGTTTAATTGAAGTAGTTAAATTTAATAATTAGGTAAGAAAGTTGAATTCTCTTCAATAATTTAACCAGTTTCATTTTTACTTCTCAGTATCATTCTTGTCGCTGTTGCTGCAAGGCCACAAATACTGAAATGGCTATTTCGCCACATTATATATTTTGTGTGTGTGTGTGTGTGTGTGTGTGTGTGTGGGGACTATATGTTGATTGGTAGCAAATCACCATTTGACAGATTTTATTTTAATCGGATTAAATGCAACTTCCTTGTGAGTTTCTATATACCGACTTCTGTCGTAGTTACAGAAAGCAGCCCCACAGTGACTTTCTATACGAGAAGTAAAAAAATGATCAATCAATTCGCCACATCACTTTGCATTCTATAATAAAAACTGTGTGAGAATTATGACGCGCAACGATGAAAAAATATACAGTTAAGAATTAAACAATTTTCAAAGTCGGCAAATGAGTTTCTGAGCGCTTGTGCTAGTTTCAAATGTATTCAACTTCAGTAAATCAATTGCCAACATTCAGAAAGAAAAATTCAACCGCCATATCTAATTTTTTAATGAGATGTGTGGTTTATTTTGAAATGTAGAATGGTAAATTTCATAGAATGGTGAAATTCCTAAGACCCTCATGCTGCATACACACGAGGCAACCGTTAAAGCAACCAAGGCATGTTCGACGGTTGCCCCGTGTGTAGCTTAGTTGCTCGTTGAACTGCGTGTTGCAGCAACCGTTGCCTGAAATATCAAAATATTTTGATATTTTGTGATGATTGCCGCAACGGTTGCCAAAGGCCGTTGCTGCCTTCAATGAATATTCAATAGAGGATGAATTTTGCTATTGCAAACGTTTCTAAGCCAATGGAGTACTGGAGAGATGTAACTTTCTCCGCTGAAACAAAAATTAGGTTGCACTATCACGATGGATCCAAAAAAGTTTGGCGGCAACCACAGGCAGCACTGCTGTAGAAGAATATGATCCCCACTGTAGAGTTTGGAAAGTTGTCGGCGATGGTATGGGGATAGATTTCATGGGGAGGCGTTGGTTAATTAATAATTTTCACCGATCTCATGACGAAGAAGTGCTACTGGACAATGACCCTAAGCACGAATCGCTCTTGTGCAGGACCTGGATGATATATAATTGCATACATACATTCATAGACACACCAGCGCAAGGCCCTGATTTAAATCTCATCGAAAATTGATGGGTATACTTTAAAAAACAGTTGCAAATCGGGTTCCAACTAATAAAAACGCTTCTAATAAGAGTTATGAAGAAGGAACGGGAAAAGTGCCTGAATAACACTATATAGAAAAACTTATTGTGTCTATCCCAATAAGGTTGCAAGCCGTTACTAATGGTATCCACAACAAGTATTAAATTATTTACTGTTAGTTTATTTGTATTTTCCTTGAATTTTGCAAAGAATTATTTAACACGTGAAATGGCTATTGTCTTTTCATTTGCTATAGAAACGGATCTTTTTGTAATTATTTAATAAATTTTTTGATGTTTTCGGTTGAGGAAAATTGGCAAATATTAAAGTAAAATATTTTTTTTTATTAAATATATTCATTTCTTGCCTTAAATCAATATTAAAGTGAAAACTTCAGTACATTTTTTATTTGGCAAACATCTATTTGACAAACTGTATGTATATTTATATTTTGAAGTACATTTTAACATAGACACTCGCTTTATTAATTTCATTGTATTAAATGTAACTGTATTAAATATGGATATAAATTATGTTTTCCGGATATAAATGAATTTTTTCTTATCTTTAAAAATTGGCATGACCATATTACATTGCAAAACCGTTTGCAGCAGATTCTGAAAACCATCCGCCCGGCAATGAGTTCCCCATTATTTTAAGTTGTATTAGTTGTTATAGGTGTATATGTATCATTTTGTTTGTAAATAATAATAAATGAAAAAACCAAAAAAGGGCATTTGAGTTTTTACTTATTACGATAAAAATTGCAAAGCCCGAAAATAGCGGCGAAAATTTACAAAAGAAGCAACATTGTTTATTCATTTTGACACTTATTATGACTGTGAGAAAATGACATTTGGCGGTCTTCTATTAATAATACCTGGTAAATGCTTGATGCAATTGTCGTTGCATCCAGTGGTAAATGTATTTTGTGCGAAACAATCATTCGATTAATCTACTCACAGGCATTATGCTGCATACACACGAAGCAACCGTCGAAGCAACGTGTTGAGACAACCTTTTTTTTGTTCAGTAAGCACGGGGCAACCGTTGCAGCAACTTCAATACTATGTGTACTGTGTAATCAAACGGACATACGCGGAAGAACGGAAAATTTTCGAAATGAGTGACGTGCTAAGGGAGATAGCTGCAATAATTATTATTGATGTACTGCTGTATGAATATGAGGAAGAGGAGATGCAACAAAAAAAGAAGAAAAGAATTTGGTCAAAAAATTGGCTTTTAAAGAGAGAAGAATTTTCAAATGATATGTTGTTGAAGGATTTAAAAGAAAATGACCCAAAAGACTACCAAAATTATATGAGGATGGCCGAAGAAATATTCGGAAAATTTTTGGACATGATGAAATTTAACCAATTTTCATTGTTTTTAATTGCCACTTTTGTTTGCTTCACAATGCACTGTTTTCACTTTTTGCTTCACTCCGCGAAGAGCAAAAGCAACTTCTCAGCACGTTTGTTTTCAATGAACTAAGCCAGTAAAAACAGTACACAACGAAACACACGTGGCCACCGTCGCGGGAACCAACACAAAATATCAAAATATTTTGATATTTCAGGCAACAGTTGCGGCAACACGCATTTCAACAAGCAATAAAACTCCACACGAAGCAATAGCCGAAGCAACATGCCTTGGTTGCTTCAACGGTTGCCTCGTGTGTACTCAGCATTGCCACCGCATTACAGAAACATATTTACGTTTACGCTCTTTTCTCCCATTGCCCATACAACTGTTTACTCATGGATTTGAGTAAAGAGAGTAAGTCATTTAAATTGATTTTGTCCACAATTTAAATATCTTCCTTTCACATCAAATATACTTTTTTAATACGACGGATAGTAAAATCATTAAAAGTATAGTTAATTTCACTATTCGTTTTTTCTCTCTGTGAAACATTAATAATTCATACATCATCACACGAAGCATATCTCTAGTATTTAGTGGGATAGCCTTTTTGTTTAATAACAGCTTTAATTGGGATTGGATAGACGCGATAAGGTTATTTGTGAATTCCGGTGATATCTGCCGGCACACTTCCTGCAACGCCATTTTTCTGATATTTATTTACAATACGTGCCAATATGTTTCCAAAACAGTTCCGTCTTCGTAAGGTACTCTTTTGCGAAACGTACTCTGCTCTGGCGGTTACTTGCACTTACAAATGGTTTCTTCAGTACAATTTGGCGTATGGTTTCTGGATGACATGGTATCCCAAGTGTTTCTGCAGTTTCCACTGCTAGAGTGGGAACATTCTTATGAGTATGTGCTTTGATTTTCCGCAGTAACCAGTTTTCATCTCGATAATTAAAAATTTTGTTTGACCTTTCCCGGCTTTTTTTTGCATACGTAGCCCACGGATAAATCGCTGTATGATTTATTGTAAATTCTTTCTATATAGCGTTTCAACACCATCTCGCGAAGTCCAATTGAACTGAGTTTACCCATTTTACATTTTTGGAAAATTTTCCTTCATACTCATTAAACACTAAAATTTTATATGAAGTGGGATCTTCGCATTATATACTGAAAATAACTTCCTTCAGAGGGCAGCAGTGAAGTGCCGTTATCACGTCTCAACCTAAAAACAGTTTGCATGCAATAGGTTAGGTTAGGTTGAATGTCTGTCCTTAGACTTACTTAGGCTTGTTCAAGGCCCATTGTGGCACCACTAGAGCTTTTTCTCGACACCTCCAGATCCTACTTATACCATCCTGTGGATTTGATAAAAGTAGCCACTTTCGTTAGCTTTATGCGGGAAACCTGCTCAATACTGTCAATAAATGGAAATCCCAGAGCGGAGAACCTTTTTCTGTAAAGAGCCAGGCACCCACACAGGAGGGGTTCCACTGGTTCCTCTTCCTTGATATCTTGATATTTCCTACAAAAGTCATAATGGGGTACCCCCAGTCTATTTGTATGCTTACCATTCAAACAATGACCTATCAGCACCCCTATTGCATTTTTTATATCCTACCTATTAAATTTCAATAGCAGTTTAGTACGGCCGCGATTCCATTCCGGCCAGGTTTGCCTACTTATTAGGCAGGATGATAACTGCACCCATATAACATTAAAAACTTCAGCAGTGTGTCTATCTATTTGGAATTTGCATGTTGCTAAAGGCATTGGTAAAGGAACTTTATCCGGGAGGATGGTTAATGTTGTCCTTTCCCTAGCGAACTCATCAGCTTTGCAATTGCCTTCAATATTTCTGTGGCCCGGCACCCAGACCAGGTTTATGTTAAAGTCGCAAACAACGTATAAGCAGTTTACGTCAGGGTCGTTCTCGGAGTTTAATTTTTCTCTTACATGTTAAAGGGAACTAAACTCAATAAATGCACAAATATGTATCAAGGGTCATAACATGGACATATTCTACGACACTGCATACACATTTTTGTGGTATGAGTTCATGTGAGTGAACTATTGAACCTTTTTATAGAAACATTTGCCTGCATGAAATAAGCTATGAGCCACTGTACATAATTGTTCATATTTAATATAAATTGTTCAACATTAGACTGAAATTTCAATATGAAGAGCTATTTAAAATTTAGTCACCCTGGCCACTGGAAATATCGCTCCTGCAACTATGTCGATATGTGCTCAACAGGCAGCCAGATTAACAACTCTTTAGTTGGCGAATCTGTGGTGTTAGCAATTTATGAAAGAGGCAGCTACTGCGGGACAATCGAATGTTCCAGATGTACTTACGAGGTTTGTTCCGAACTATCGCGGTTTTGAATTTTCGCGTGCTACGGATGTTCGATATTTTTGTGGCGTTATGTTGGTACTCACGACCCTCACTTATGTTGACAATCTTGGCCATTTTGAATGTTCAGTCAGTTGATGACAGCTATTGTGCGTGGACGTGTTTTGGCTTGTCTTCAATTTTTGTCTATCCCGAAAAAGGGATCAAAGAATTTGTATCAAATTTTGTGTGAAAAACAACATAAAGTATTCCGAATGTTGACTGTTGCATACGGCAAAGCTACTTTGGACAAAAGCAAAGTTTATCGGTGGTACACAACGTTTTCAGAGGGCCGAGAAGATGTGAGCGACGAAGAGCGTTCCGAACGCCCAAGCACGTCAACAACAGACGAAAACATTGATGAAGTAAAGAAACCAGTATTGACCAATCGTCGAATTACTGTCAGAGAAGTTGCTGAGGACCTAAATATATCGATTGGCTCGTGTCATTCGATTATCACCAAAAGTTCGGGCATGAGGCGGGTCGCCGCAAAATTCGTACCAAAATTACTCAATTTCGACCAAAAACAGCATCGCATTAACATTGCTCAGGAGCTGTTGGAATCTGTCCGTGATGACCCAAATTTGCTGCAGAGAGTCATAACTGGTGACGAATCATGGGTCTATGGTTATGACGTAGAAATCGAAGCTCAATCATCCCAATGGAAGCTGCCGCATGAGCCAAGACCGAAAAAAGCACGCCAAGTTCGGTCGAATGTGAAGGGTTTGTTGACAGTTTTCTTTGATTACAGGGGCGTGGTGCATTATGAATTCTTGCCGCAGGGTAGAACGGTCAATAAGGAATATTATCTTCAAGTAATGCGCAATTTGCGAGAAACAATCCGCCAGAAACGCCCGGATTTGTGGAAGAACAAAAATTGGATTTTGCATCATGATAATGCCCCTGCTCACACATCATAACTTGTGCGAGAATTTTTCCCCAAAAACAACACTGTAATAATGCCGCAGTCACCGCATTCCCCAGACCTGGTCCCCTGTGACTTTTTCTTGTTCCCGAAACTGAAAAGGCCCATGAAAGGACGACGCTACGCCACGATTGAGGAGATAGACAAAAATCGAAGACAAGCTAAAACAAGTACACGCACAATAGCTGTCAAAAACTGACTGAACATTCAAAATGGCCGAGATTGTCAACATAAGTGAGGGTCATGAGTACCAAAATAACGCCACAAAAAGATAGAAAATAGAACATCCGTAGCCCGCGAAAATTGAAAACCGCAATACTTTTTGAACAGACCTCGTATATTGAATACACGATTTATATATTAATATTTACTTGGGAATGCTTTATTTACTTTGGTATATAATTCAAAGTCCACCAAGCACTGGAAATGTCTTGAACCCAGGTTTATTAGAATGCTTTGCAAGTGCTGTTGCTGCACAGGAACAGCGTTAATCTACAATTTTATAAAATTTTTTTACTTTTATATTTCTTAAAGTGTTGATTTTATCCATCAATGGTGCTGCAATATGCCACAACTGACCTTGTGACTAGGTTTGGAATGAACATCGCCACTTTTATTTAACAAATTCCAGTTGCCCATGTTTGCAAACATTGTGCAAGTGTTCCACGGAAAGAACATTTCTGTACGAACCGTCTTTTCCGACGTTTCCTTAATTTGTTTGTGTTTCTTTTTAAAAATTCGGAAGCTGAAGTTGGATCACCCTTTATATATTCCAAGTACTTAGTTCAGGCAGAATTTCACCAACGTCATTGAAATAATTAAAACACACAGAAAAATATACATCAAAAACATTTGTGCACCTGAAATGTGTTAAGCACACATAATTGTATACATACATATTTATATATATATATATATATATATATATATATTGTATTATGCATATATGTATATGTCTGTATTTAAGTATGGGTGTTAAGATCCAAACACATGCCAATAAAAAGTAAATTACTAAAATTGCATGATTGTCTAATTCAATTGAAGTTTTTATTATACTTTGTAGTTTCTATTGAAATTGTTTGTAATGGCGAAAATAAATGGTGGAGAGGAGGGGGGATGGTCGTATGAAATTTCAGAGGCAGATTAGGTTCAACACATGCGCAGTATATGTGTATTCTGGGGCCAGTTCCTATCAGTAACCGTCAACTTCCCAAATGCATATAGATATGAAAATGGAGATACCTCTTTTGTTCCAATTTTACATGACGTGGAGCTTCAACACCCGCTTCAGCTGAGACAAATATGGTGAAAATTCCTTACTCCTACTTTCTTCAAAAGATATAATCACAATAGACCTCCACATGGACGAATTGTCTTCTAGTCGATGGTTATCTGTGCCATAGTCGACTACTGAAACCTAAATACCGAAAGTGTGTGAACATCCACACAAGCTGTGGTGGTGGAATCCCCTGCACGCCCACTCTCTATAAGCTTATTTGGTTGAATAGAACAAGTCTGAAGAGCTAAGTGAGCTAAGAACACGTCTGCATTCATATTTCCTTGTAGATAACATTTCTATTGAAGTCGAATCCTCAGTTGCGCTCGATATGGACACATAACAAGTCTATTAAAGCGACCCACTATAAACATTCCTTGTTTGTTATATTTTCTTTTGTCAATAGGAATGTTTATTATACCTCTTTTACTTTCTCTCTATTAAATTATTGTTTGTATTTTAATTATTATTTATTTATTTGTGAATTTAGATTATTCAGTAAATGTCACAAATTAATGGGTAAATAGAATTTCACTTGTTGATTAATTTTTCTATTTACGGCCGATGGTCACAATAAGAATTTCTACAAAACCGATGAAGTTAAAGTTATACTTAATGTGCTTGAAGTAATTAATCTCCCAACACTCACAAATTCACTTCTTCCAAAGATAAATTAGTCTGGTCGCTGGTTCAGTACTCTATTTCAAACTAGACGAAAGAATAACTCTAAGTTCGGATAGAGAAGACAACGATCGGAAGCTTTTGTTTTTGTTTATATTGGTGGAGAAGCTGACACAAGAAGCTTGAAGCGGGTCTGTCGTACGATTTGCACATTTGTTTTGTTTCAACGGATATACAAATGATATTTTTATCAAGTGAACAAGTGTGACTTGTGATGAGTATCCTCAGGGTATACAGTAGTATCGTGGGGCATCCTTGCCGCTACGATAACTTGTGAAACTACGAGTATAAAAATAAAGAAGGCGTGTGCTCAACTTTGGGAATAAACGATTGTGTTTTGGGGTGACTCGGTGTTCCATAATTGTAAATGTTTGGACTAGGAACGTGATGTATATTTAGATAAATTAAGGGTCAAGGGTATAAAAACCAACGAACTTTTCTATATGTTGGGGCCCAATTCGACATATTTGAACTCTGAAGCTCCATGGATTTAGGCGATACCAAGATTTCAAGAATGTTGCTCCAAATTAACTGGTACAGTAAAATGTAGTCGCTCTCAACATAGTTTCCGGAATCACTTATTGAGGCATTAGCTGCTGGATACTCTCCTTTCTTGCAGTGATTACTGCGAAAGAAAAATTATTCCAGCAAAAATATCCGTATATATCAGTTCGTATAAGTACCAAACAATGAACATGCAATTTGAAAGTATGCTTCTGCATTAATCATTGAAAATGTATCATCAATTTGTTGTTTTTTAAATAATTTGAGAGTTCTTTGTTCTTTGTTGCTATTTATGTATGACTGCACTTGAGTACAAATCGCTCATCTGCCCTGCGTTGCTCTGAACACTCGCATATTCACGCCAGCAAGCTTAATCGATCTATGGCGGTACTGTTCACAGCTGTCAATAAATTTAAATGCTTACACTAAGTGATTAGTCGGTGTTATTAATAACATCACCAAAGAAAAAGTTTGTATTCTGTGCATTGAAAATTTAATAACAAATGTACACACGGCAACCCTATTCAAAAATAATAAGCATTGAGACTTTATCTAAGAACTTTTGTTTTGAAGCCCATTTTGTGCACAATTCACAAGTGAAATTTTGACACATGTCTCCGAACCTACTTGAGATATCACCCAAAATATCATATCTCCGAACCTACTTGAAATATCAACCAGCATATAACCTCAGACTCCTTCCTATGTTGCAATAATACACTGTAAAAATTTCAAGAATATCGATAGAAAAAAGTGTATATAATAAAAATATATAATAAATTATTTTTTATATAATTAATTTATTTTAGTAACGAGTTCAAGGTCCAAAAAAAAATTTTTTTTTTATTCTTATTTAATTAAAAATTTCCCAATATTTCGGTTCCCACCATAACCATCCTCAGGGTAATTTTCTGATCTGTCAACTTAAATGCAAATTACAAATTATTTAAAATATAAGTTTAGTCCGTTTAGATATTGTTTAAAAGTTTAGTCCATTTAGATATTGTGTTTTAATTTTAGAGCAATGCCCAGCATTCGTGTCCCCTAAGAGCATGTTCATCTCAGGTCCATAGTCAGGTTTTCCCATAGGCAACAGATCTTTGAATGTTTTTTTTTTAAATGCTTTCAATATATTGCGGTAATTTTGCCAATATCTTGGCAAATTATCGTACACACGTAGAAAAAAAAATAATCCAAAGTAATGTTGGTAACTACGTCAACACTCGTACATAAGTATTCTCCCCACTCCCATTCCCACCCCCACCATAGCATAATATGCAAATCCACTGTGCTCTGTTGTAAAAAGTGTCACCCCTCACACAATCCACCTCTGGTTCTGCCATGGCATATTGTGCTGCTTTCGTTTACTCTACACCAATTTCTAACGCCGCTCCACCTTAATCCGCTTCAGTCTTGGTTTCGGCACCACTCAGGTTATTGAGCAAGAGCACTATGGTAAAGATCAAACGCGACTAAGTTACGATCAAGCGACTGAGCGTAGCTCAGAGACCTAGGCAGCAAGTGTGGCATATATTCGGGATTTTTTGCCCGGTGTAAATTACGTGCAAAGTGTTGTTGTGCTCCCACCAATGTCCATTGAGCGCCCAACAAGCCAAACTTGAATACATATGCAGCTTTTTTGAACTTACTACTTTTCTCAATGTAACTGATTAATTGAGAGAATAAAATAATAAAGAAAGAAACAAAAAAAGAAAACAAAGGAAATACATTAATAATAATACAAACAAAAAATACTTACGGAGTTTTGCCAATTGCGAGTATTGGCACAAAGTTTTAAACCAGAAATTTAGTATATTTCGAGCCGCGCCGCGATGATGACCAAAACGTTTAAGCGGAAATACTCGTAACTAACCGAATTATCTCGTCGTGCATTGTGGTGTTTCCGCCACTGTCGCGTGTTGTTGTTGTTTTTAAATAGAATTGAAACTTAATTACATATTTGTTAATTCAAAATTTTGGCTTTTAAATAAACATAAATAAAGTAATCATAGTTAGAGAACCAGTTTAAGAACGTCAACAGTTGCTTCGTGCGGTTTGAAAGAGACACTAACCGCAAAACTGAATAAGTTGCAAGAAATCACACCCAAAAATAAAAGCCAATTGAAAATTGTTCGGTGAATTTAAACGAAGCGCTCGCTTCGAAAGTGGAGACATTTCCAACCTGGCCTTCTTTCATTAGGTGTCCATGAAACATTGTAAGTGGTCGGTTGATGATTGTGTGCAAACGTAACTCCTAAGTGGCCTGTGACACTGATCTTTGAGGCCTAAATAACACAATAATGAGGCCTAAATAACGCAATAATGAGAAACATAGCAAACGAAAAGAAATTAGACAATTAAACTATTTGAATAGCAAAGTGAAATGCACCACATTGAACTACATTTACACGTAAACTTTAAGGGAGCGTCTTCCATTCGAAAACAGAGACGTATAGAAACACACTTAGGTGATCGTTGACTCAGCCTGTGACCTATGGTGTGGAACACTAGCACGCTTACCGCTCAACCACCAAGGCCAACTAGTTTCCCCAGGTTTGAGTGCGTCTTTAGTACATCCCCCGGGGGGCCTTCCTAACAAAGAAACAAAGATCAGTGACAATGTTTAATAACTGCCCCGAGGCGGAACTTTCTTTCTATGTACCTAGGCAAGGGCCTGTCTGCTATAATTTAATTAATAATTTATTTGCAGCCGTACAAATGTGACCAAGAGAGAGAGAGAGGCTGAACGGGGAGGGGTGTGAGTTTGGTGGATTTATTACCAGCTCATATGCAAATGCTGTTAAGTGGCACACACATTCGAGTGTGCGAAATAGGCGCAAATATGATTTAATTTCTCGCTAGACCCGCGTCCTATGTGCATACTATGGACGCACACTAATAACCGGTTGAGCGGTGGACAATGAATTGCAGTCCATTTGAAAATATGCCGCAATAGGCCGTGCCCCTCTCGCCACTTATCCGACTTTACACAATTGCTAGCATTGGATTCACGTATAAAATATTCAGCAGTAAATGATGATTTGCTTTGCCAGATTTGTCTGAATGAGAGACAATTAAATTATGCACAAAACGCTTAAAATCACTTAAAAGATTTATGTAAACTTAGCTGAATATTTAGCCAAGAGATACCTTTGAAAGTGTGGATGATATTTCTCACATATGCATACAAATAGAATAGGCATGGAGACCTTAAACTTAATCACTTTATGGCTGTATCCGCAGAAGTTGTGAACCGTGACAAATATTTTTTAATTGTAGTTAGTTTCTATTGGAGAGCTGTGGAGGCATTTTAATTGGTTAGGATGGTTTTTCAATAGTGAACGAGCTGTGGATGACAGTAATGAACAAACTATCATGAGAAATACAGTATTTTCGGAATTATTTCTAGTTTCGCTTGTGTTGCGATCTAATGAGCTGCGGCGGAGTGTGCCTAATCTGAGAAGTACTGCATAGCTGTCCAGTTCACTACATAGACTACAACTGCCTTTCAATGGTGCCATCCACTATGGAAGGTTTCATATTATCTCGTCAGATAGTGATCGTATATGACAATGGGTCTCCACATGGCCTTAGTGTGTCTTCTGGCCGATTATCTGTGCCCTAGGCAGCCGCTTAAACCTAAATCCAGTGATCGTATTGGCTGTCATATTGCAATTTATATATGGAGTTGAAGGCCCCACCAGCTAGTGCTCCTCTTTAATTGTAAAGTAATAATTAATTAATCATTTTTCAAGTTGTAATAATTAAATAAGATTATATGCATTTTTCTCCATTTATACTGACAAAATAGATTTTTGTTATCTATTAAAATATGTTTTTAAAATATATTTTACCATTTTATTTTCATTTAGAACACACAAAAAATTACAGAAAATGAAACGCAGGCAGCCTTTTTGAATTCAGACCATCTTTTTGATTTATAACTAATAATTTCTTAGTTTAATTTTTATTATTCTTATAAATTCTCAGACTGCATCACTCCAACCTGCTTTGTTCGTTAATAGGTGAAAGAATGATATTTTTTAAGTACTGCTTCTCTGACAAAACACAAGGAGCATCCTCCTAAATAAACAGAAAATGTATAATTGAAAGTCCTCCCTTCACGGGTATACCACTATGGAACACTCGTCCTTTCACGTCTACTTCCTCCCACTATGAAAAATATGTCAATTTGTGCCGGGGCTCTTTTAATACTCTGTCTATATTGCAATAATCGACTGTTTCATGAATACTGTAACCCATTCATAATTTATAATTTATTCTGTGTTTAATATTCCAATATTGACATTATCTCTTTATATACTGTTCGGTATCGCCTTTCTCTATATCTTATATTATTGCTCCCTTTGTTGCCACACTACATGCGTGCTCGTGCTGCTGCAAATACGTAAACCACGTTAGTTGAGATCTTTTAAGTACTTGTTTCATTCCTGCAGTAATTATTTTTATTATAATTCCGGGTTCGTAATTCATATTGAACTAGTTCGTGTGATACCATTATTTCTGCTTACAATGGACCGATCTAGCAACATTTTCATTGTTAGATGGGGTCACGCGAAATTATTCTGATTTTTTACCCTCCATTTATTACAAACTATTCACGCCGGCCTCTGTGGTCTGGTGGTAAGCATGCTAGACTCAAACTCGGGGGTTTGCGGGTTCGAATCTTGCTCCGGGCATGGTCGGAAAAATGTCTCCTTCTGAATCTTTTTCTCTTCTAGTCGAAGGGTGCTAGTACTCATTCCCCCAACCCCTTGCAGACTTAATTAATGATGATGCAAGGTTTAATAATAATAAAATACAATTCTTCTCAATGATCGGGAACTGATATAAAGCTAAGATTAGAACCCTATCAGTATAAAACCACGATTTTTCGTTGTTAAGTACTAGATTTACATTCGATGTAGATTATAAGTTAAGGGTGCTATACACTGCGACTTCAAAGATCTATTGGTATGTCCCTATTTCCTTAAAACGTTGAGGATAGACTCATATATAGCTCTTGTGGCAAATACTTCCAAGAATAGGGGTATGTCTTTTGAATGAATTATGTTGAGGCATTCTGCTCTTACCCAAGTTGTACTCTCCAAACCACTTATGCCGTTGATGTACCAGAACTCTGAAGTCTATGATCAGGTGTTGTGTGGTTTCATCACTTTCTCCACAGAATCTTAAGATGTATATTGGGACTACACCAAACTTATTCATATGATGATATAATAAACCACTCAAAACGCCAGTGATGACTCTGGCATGCTTATCAGTTCTTTAGCTCTGTTATGATTAAAGCCTCGCAGAAGAACTTTATTATTAATTCCATGACATTTGACACAATAAAACTATATTATACCCAGAAGCACTTTGACTTGTCTTAATCCAGGAAGATTCTTACAGGATTGACTTATTTTTTCATTGATACATTTCTTCAGGATACCTTCATTTGTATTGGATGATAGTCCACAGAATAGTTCAGTGCCGTTAAAATGAGAAAACCCAGCTTCAAGCTATCAGCCCTATCATTTCTTCTATTCCTGTATGACCTGGTACCCACCCTAGGGATAACTACTAATACATTAACTACATTACTCAGGGAGTTCAGTTTCCCTACTCAGTCCCATACTAGTTTAGAGCTCAGTTTTTTTAACGCCTCTTGACTGCCAGATATCATATTGTCAGATCACAATGCTTTTTTCCCGCCACTTTTTGTCAATATTAAACTGGGCACATCTTTCAATAGCGTGGTTTTTCGCTTGAAAAGTGCTTGGAAAGGAACCCATTGGTTCCCAGTAGTTGGTTCTAGGCCCAAACATTCCTGACCCAGTTGCGTCAATAATCTTTGAACCGTCTGCATGTTTTAAGTATTAAATAAATTAGTAGTCTTGTAAAGTTGTTATTGATTTATATAAAGAGATATAAATAAAAAGATTAATTATATCCATTAATTTGTCTTTAATGATCATTCATTTGGCTGCTTAATGACCATTCCATGGGGAGTGGCTAACAAAAAGCTTTGAAAGCTGGCAATACATATTTCCACCAATTTCTATCAATTTCACTCTTCTTAAATAGCAATTTGTTTGGTATCTTCGCTGACCTAATTGAGATTGTTGGAATAGCAATTAATATCAATAAAAAAATTACTTGGCAGTAGCACAACTTTCGGATTTATATTTTACAAATGCCTGATTCACTGGGGATAAAAATTCACTTTAGAATAGAATTATAATAACGCTTGAATACGCTTTAAGAATCACCTTCAAAATAAATTGATTGTGTCGTTTGCAGAGAGAAATCGTTCAGACCTAAAAAACTTATCCCTTTACTATTCCTATGTATGCGATTACAAATTATAATGATGTTTTATATGCTATTATAAACCGAAGTCCTTTCATAAGATTTGGGGATTGTCTAGTGTCCGAAATTGGGCGTACTTCCTAATCAAGAACTCAGTTCTTTCCGCTGCCCACACGCCTAAGTAAGGTTCTTGTACAGATTCCAATTGAATGATAAAATATTTATCTTTAAGTAGTTTATTATTATCTGAGGTATTTTTGTGTGAATTGCGCAATGAGATTCTGTCAAGCACGTCGTCGCTCACTAGTTGTGAGTTGATACTACGAGTCTGAAAACATTCCACACTTTTCATCACAGTTTGGGTTTCAACAAAACCAATGACATTATCTGTCATTTTGTGTGAGCCCTTCAAATAAACGAAAGATTTCTATCTATCGCATATTTTGTAATAAAGGATTTTCAACATCAAGTGACTATTCATTTACAAATTCAGTGAACTGTCTCTCCATTACCAAAGTAATTAATCACAACAGACAAAATTCAATGAATAAAGCAAAAATATAAATAATTTCGATAATCAATGAAAAGACAAAAAGCAACGATTTTTCACCTTTTTGAAAATATATATAAATTAACTTCAACTAGAAGCCTGTGATTACTTGAGTCGCGTTATTACTTCAGACGAGTCATTACTTAAGTTGAGTTATTATTTAAGTTGAGTTATAAATTGCGTCGAGTTATTACTTAAGTTGAGTTATTAATTGAGTCATGTTATTACTTGAGTCGCGTTATTACTTAAGTTGAGTTATTAATTGCATCGCGTTATTACTTAAGTTGAGTTATTAATTGAATCGAGTGATTACTTGATTTTCTCTTTTTGAAAATCAATTAACTAAAAACGCGATTCCTTTATTTAGACATTTAACAGAATACTCGTAGTTTATTATTTTTTATATATTATATTTTAGTCAAGACATTTCAATATCAATTAATCTGTTAATTTAAAAATTCAGTGAGTTGTCCCTTTATATCCAAAATTAATTAACCTCACCAGAAAACATAAAAAAGTAATATGCATAAAGCCGATAGCCCTGTCAGCTAGTGCCTTTAATTAACTATAATTTTAATTGCAGTTAACTATAATAATAATAGTAATAACAATAATTTCTACAATCAATCTTGTGGGCTGGTGTGAACACTGGCTAAGGCATGGTCTAAAAAATACTTCTTTTTAAATCCTTTTCTCTTCGAAAATCCTTAATTGCATGTACTCATTACCAACCAGAGCCCTCGCTCCTGCCAGACATAATTAATTATAGTGTAAGGTTTAATATCAAACATACACAAAATATTGGAAAACAGTAAAAAAAAAACAAATTTTAATTTATTGGAAATATACAAACGAATTTAAATGAGCAAACTGCGATTACTTGAGCCGTGTTATTAATTTAGTCGAGTGATTACTTGATATTCTCTTTTTTAAACGAACGATCCAAAAAACCCGAGTTATCTTGTAGAGCTGTTGAACAAGTGAATCATTTTCAACACTCGACTAACTCTATTAATCGAATTCACTTTGGTGGAAAAAACTTTAAATACACCATTAGAGTAGTTTATTTGACAAAAGGTTCGAGCAAAGAGTATCCATACATAGAGATTGAATCACTCAAAAAACAAAATTTTTGCAACAATAACTCGAATGAACTTCGTTCATCATGCGAGCTCTATATATGTGTTCTCTTTGGTTCGAGTCTTCGATAACGGCCCTATGCTAATTGCATTTCTGATAGTTTCGTTTGTAAGCCGGTATAATATAGTTAAAAATGTTTAATAATAAATAATTGTGCACTTGAATAATAAATAAAATTTAAATAAATTTATTAATAATTAAAATTGTAAGATCCTTACAAATTATACAATCCCGCATAAATGTAGAAAGTGCGCCCAAAACTGGCCCTTTATGGGCCCCGTCGCTTGAACAACTTCGCGTAAACAATAAAAACATATATTTACGGAATGATGCGTCCATTGTTTTTATGTTTTTAGTACATAAGCAGTAACTCCTATACGCACAATATCTATTCTAGACAATATCAGCATCATCCTCAAATTCTGCCTGTGTAAATTCTCCTAAATGAATAATAAAAACCCATGAACTTTGAATGGAATGGCAGATCACACGGGAAATCGAATTTAAGTGTAGAAAATCTTAAGTGGCCAAATCTGCCGGAAAATCCATATTCTTATAAGTATAGCGTTTCCAATAGAAAATATCGGCAACGTTACGATAGCGCTCTGTTCCAAATGCGACCTTCGCATAAAAGAACTGGCAACAGTTGGGAAAATCGAGTTGGTACGAATCGGTTGGCGGTATGGTGACGGTGTCGATTCATGGTTTCAAATTGCATTGCAGAGTTTGGACAAAAGCTCCACTTCCGTTCTCGCTCAGTTGCCCGTGTTTGCTAATTTTTGCGGCACTAATCTGATATAATAACGTTTTTAATATACCTACTGTTTTTTTCTGAAGCTCCTACTAACTTAATAACGTTAAATTTAAATGATGACTTTATTGTTAATTACAGTTGAAACCGACTGCGAGTAGTTTTCAATTAAATCGTAACAACAAAAATCTACCCGAGAATAGTTTAATTGCAAATCGCTAATAATGAAAATTAATAAATTTTGTGCTTACAATAATTGCAATAATTGTGTGAATTATTCACTTTAAATTAATTCTATTAATAAATATAAATAACAAATGGATAATCCACTTAAACCGAGTGACGACAAAAATGGGTAAATAGCTGAAATTTGTTTAATTAAATATCTAATTTAGACGCTAACGTGCGAATTAAAAAAAAACAAACAAAAGTTACAACAAAAACAAAAACGAAACCAATTACATTGATGTCATTTTCAGATCGGTGAATGATCGTCCACTGTTCATACAAAATGGCAGCCGAGGTGTTTCCAGTGGCGAAACTGAGGAAATCACCAATTTTCGCCGTGCATTGCCGCAATTTTTGGCGGTTAGCGTGAAGAACATTCTGCTCTTCGGTAATTACAACAACAAAGCACATAATGCGGTCCATAGGAAAATTGATTTTGCTATGATGTGGACATTATGCTCTGCCTGAAGAGGTGAAGACCACGGAAGACCACAATTAACGATTTTTCATTTTTATTTTCAATCAGCTTACGGCATGACGCTCGGCTTTCCCACAATTGTCATACCGGCCGTTCAAGGCGGCGAGGGTAGAGAACCCAGTGATATAGTATTAAATAGGGAGGAGATATCATGGTTTAGTATGTGAGAACAGATTAGTAACGCTGGGCACAATTTTCATTCATACGCATTCTAGGTTCAATTAATTTAATTTGTGTGCCTTTGGGATGCCTGTTTTCTGGCATATTAACCCAGCCAATTGGTAAACGAAGAGCGATGCAGGTAGCTATATGCATATATTGTTTGGTATGATGAATGATATTATATTTGCTTTCTTTCAGTTTGTCAATTTACCAATTTTAGGGTCATGGCTCCTATTTCACTTCGCCACGAGAACGGAGCACCTGTACGCAGCGTTATGTTTGAGTGGACTTGGCGGTGGTCTGATGGAGGCGCCGGTATAACAGCAACAACAATTAAATATCCAATTTTTTGTAAAGAGATTGCTTTGTAGGTTTTAACCTATGTGGCAGAGATCACGGAACCGAAATATCGAGGCATTTTATCGGCACTCGGTTCAACTTGCGTCATTTCCGGAGTTTTCATACAATTCATACTGGGCTCTCTTATGGATTGGCGCACAATAGCGGCTGTGAATTCAGTTTTTCCCGTCATTGCTATAATAGCGCTTTGTTTCGTGCCGGAAAGTCCGACATGGCTAATACGAGAGCAGCGCTTTCGGGAAGCTATTAAAGCTCTACAATGGCTACGCGGCTGGGTGCCCGAATCTAATATAGAGGTGGAATTCAATCGGCTGTACGACGAATTGATAACGCAGCCGGCATTAGACGAAGCTGAAGAAAGTCCCCTTCTCAACCGATCAAAATTCTTAGCCCGCTTAAGATTGTTTCGCAAGAGATCGTTTGTGGCGCCATTCCTTTTGGTGACATTCACATTCTTCGCTGGCCACTTCTCAGGCAAGACCACGCTGCAAACCTATGCGGTTCAGGTACGCATAAGCATAGTTTATCTTTACTGACGTCTCTATTTTTGAAATTGTTAAATTTTTTATCTTGTTTCGTAGATTTTTCATACTCTAAAGGCGCCCATTAACAAGTATCACGCCACAATCCTGCTGGGAATTTCCGAAATGGTGGCCACAGTTCTCTGCGTCTTTTTGATACATTTTACGGGGAAGCGACCTTTGGTACTGATATCCGCAATCGGTGTGAGTGTGTGCTTTTTCGGAACAGCAACCTATGCGCATTATCTTAAAATAGTACCGGGCTTTGCTGTGAATAACGTGGTAGTAAATGCGTCTTCTATTGTTCCTAAAGAGAGTATTATATCGCAGAATAATATTACGAAAATATTTGAAACGGAGGAGAGAAATTTGCTGGTTGCTGGGAATTCAACGCACGATGATATAAAACAGAGCTTTGATACGAAATCAATATTTGAAGGTGATCTACAATTGATGACAACAACGCCGTTCACGGCGTTGTTACTTCCAACGGAATCAAAGTATGGGGAGTTGGATGATCCAGAAGGGACATCCAGACATACCAAACGTGCATCCACATTCATTGAGGGAGACACTTACAGTGATAACTCAAGTATCATAGCAACAATTGGTCAAGATAAGGATATCATGACCAAAACAGACATTGCCAAAGAGACTGTTCCACAGTATAAACAACCACCAAAGAGTAGCACTGAATCATTTAGTACAGTGAATGGATCTTCTCCAACTACGCGAGAGGAGGCGAATAATGCGATCTTGTTAAGTGTGCCCCAGCAAGAGAAAAACAATTTAGTGTATGTATTATTTAAGGTTTTCACTTATAATTGAAAAAATACAGTAGTGTTTTATGTACATGATGGGATCAACTACAAGGAGCGACGACATATTGCATATCTCCTCGTAGAAACGCCGCCAATGTTTACGTGCTTTGTCATAAGATATATTGGAAAATACAAATTAGTGCCGATAAGCAGTGAAATGCTTGGACCGTGAGGGTGGTTCCAGTGCTGACAGGCGCTCATGTTTCATCGAGATCGTGTCGTACCAGTAGAACAGATATAAAATAGTATATAGTTAGGTAGGTAGGTAAGGCGGCCCCCCGAAGGTCGCACTTAGGCCAACATTGACCCTTTGTGATACCGCATGAGACAACAGGTCCCATCCCTTTCAAAGGTCCAACTATTTGGAGCTTTTAATGAAGCAGTTGATGGAGCTAATCTTTTTTTTTGAGATATCTCCCAAGGAGTCCAGAAAGTAGTCGCCTAGGAAAGTGCGCCTCCTTCTGGACATTTTTTCTGCTAACATTCTCACTCTTTAAACATACTCATAAATTGCTAGATATATTTGAGAGGATAGCGGAAGATAGCATAGAAACACTCAACATTAATGAAATATCAATTACGCATACTCGTATATTGTCTGATATAACTTTTTGCCCGATATCTTGCTACATAGTTTCTTTTACCATTTATCTTGTAGGTACATTCCATTGGTTTTGCTGTTGGGCGCCGCATTCTTCGCGCATTTCGGCATACGCATGATTCCATGGATTTTAATAGGTGAAGTGTTTCCAGCGCCCGTACGAAGTACAGCCTCTGGATTAGTCAGCGGACTAGGTTATATATTCGGATTTTTGGCGAATAAATTCTTTTTGCAAATGTTAAGCACGCTCACGCTGCCAGGCACATTCTGGTTGTATGCTGCTGTGGCCTTCGTAGCCGCGATAGTGCTTTATTTCACCTTGCCCGAAACGGAGGGGCGTACTCTGGCCGTAAGTTTCTTGAGATCACTCCTCCCTTACGCACAGTCCATGTGATTTATTTGAAATTTATTTACAGGAAATTGAAGCGCATTTTTCGAAAAAATCCAGCACAAATTTACTAAAGAAATCAAAACCAAATAAGAAGCCGTCCATACAAATGGACAATATACAAGTCCTCCACATGCCCATCGATCCTCATACGGAAGCTAAATTAATAAAGTTGCAGCAAAGTGATTTAGTGCCGAAACCAAATTTGGGACGCACCAACCCAGCATTTGAGGAGCACACCACAACACATTTATAATCACATAAGCTTCTCTAATTTATTAAATATAAATAAGTGACTCGCTTTAAATCTAATTACACTCCACTACTCCACTAATTTGCAGATTGAATAGTGACCCGTATGTATAAATGTGTATTAGCCTAGGGTTGTTATTGAATTAAATACAACAATGTCTTCGAAAACACTTTTAAATTGTGCCATGACTGAAAGATTTAACATCAGGCAAAAGTCCCCATCAACAAGAACGTAGCTCAGAAGCAGTATAAGAAATAGTCGGATGAGTTACTCCAGTGAAAGGGTCCTCAGCTCTAAATATAGAACTATTAAACTGGGTATCAAAAGGATCAAATTTATTAAGACGTCTGTTTCTTGTGTGCCCAATATCAGACTTAGTATTAAACAGGATTTACGAGTGAGGTTGGAAAATATAAAATTTTTTTTTTTTTATAAAAGTTTTCAAAACAATAAAATTAGTATATAAAATTAAAAAGTATCGCAGCGGTAGCTACAGAGGCTTTCATAGGTTGTGAACAAATTGCACTAATTCTATTTATACGCAGTGTTCCACGATTTGTTGGTTACAGAACTGAGACGCTGTTCAAAACAGCTTTAGGATGACAATTAGTGATGAGCGATATTTCGGCAACCGTTACTGAAAAATTACTGGGAACGACATTTACCGAATATTTTCAGTAACCGCTTTTCGAATACACTTTCTTTTCACTCTTACTTACTTAGGTGGCCATTACAACCCGTGGTGGGGCTACGGCCGACTTGAGCAGTTCTCGCCAGGCGCCTGTGCCCCGCGCGCTCCTTCTCCAATCAGTTACACCAAGCGAAGTTAGAGCTTCCTCAGCTTGGTCCATGCACTGGAGACACGGTCTCCCTCTTCGTTGTCGACCTTCGGCTTTCGTCTCAGATAGCTTTCCCGCCGGAGCTTCTCCATCCATACAATGGACATAACCCAGCCAGCGTAGTCGCTGAATGTTTACACGCTGAACTACGTCAATGTCGGCGTAGAGCTCATACTGCTCGCTGTTCATTCGAATGCGATAGTCGTCGCCAACTCGAACAGAACCAAAGATTTTGCGAAGAAATTTCCTCTCGAACACCCCAAGAGCGGCTGCATCTGTTTGCGATACCACCCATGCTTTAGCGCCATAAAGAAGCAAAGATAGAATGAGCGTTTAGTAGAGTGTCAGCTTCGTCGACCGAGAGAGAGCTCTTCAACCCAGTTGCTTACTATTAGCAGTTGTGATTCTTCGCTTTATCTCCAGACTGACATCATTATTGGTGTTAACCGCGGTGCCAAGGTATGAGAATTCCTTGACTACTTCTAAGTTGTAGTTGCCCGGTAAAACGTGAGAGCCTAGACGCCGCGCTTCCCTGCTTGCAGACATCATGTAGTGTCAAAATCGGATCTATGGTGGATTGACCTGTGGATTGATTGGAAAGCAGCATCCAATCAGTGTTTTTATATGCAGCTTCAATCTTTCGACAGGACCTTCTATGCGATGGAAATGAGACTGATACCTCGATAGTTGGCGCAGATTGTTGGGTCTTCTTTCTTTAGAACAGGGCAAAGCACGCTGAGATTCCAATCGTCGGGGATGCTTTCCTCTAGCCATATTTTGCTGATGAGTTGATGCATACACCATTTCAATTCATCGCCAACAGTGTTAATCAATTCGTCTGGCAAGCAATCAGCACCCGCTGCCTTGTTGTTTTTGAGTCGCTGGATAGGCTAGGTATTGGGACTTCCATTCTGTCCTCGTCCATTGGTGGTATCGCACTGCATTCCTCTTGGGTAGAATTGGTAGAATCGTAAGTAAATTTGCGAAATGCTGTCTCCATAATCTCAGTGCGCATTGCATGTCTGTAACCAGATCTCCATTTTCATCTCTACCAGTGGATTCTCCGGGCGTGAAAACTTGGATTAGATGCTTAACCTGTTGCTAGAATTTGCGAGCATTCTTCTTGTCCTGATACACCTCGAGTTCCTCACGCTCACGTTTTTCCTGCTCTCTTTTTTTACGTCTGAAAAGGCGTCTCTCTTCCTTCCTCTTTTCGTGGTAGTTTTCTCGCACGGCTCGCTTCGCAGCTAACTACAGCGTCTTCTTATGCGACTTTATATGCGACGTTTACTGTTGCAGTCGACACTTCATTGTTGTGGGCGCCGGAAACCACGGAAAGGTATGGAGTGGGAAATGTGCGCCCAGAGTCCACCGGCGTCGTCAGGTCCAGTGGTTGGTAGGATGAGCTTAACCGAGAGTTGAGCTGAGTAGGCCTCCGCTGTCCATTGTGATTGCAGCTGTGTGCCATCCAGATTTCGTTGTATGCCTGTGCGTACATTCTTCGAATTGCATAACCGCGTGCGGATTTTGGCTGCAACAAGATAATGGTCGGAGTCTATGTTGACTGCCCGAAATGTACTCACGTCCAGTACACTGGAAGGATGCCTTCCGTCGATCACAATGTGATCAATTTGATTTCGCGTTTTTTGATCCGGAGACAGCCAGGTGGGCTTGTGGATGACGAGGTGTTGAAATATGGTACTAGTAACTTGTGAGGAACCAAAATGGTGAACACCCTCGTATTTTGGTCTCACGAAATGGGCACGCACCTGCGCACGTGAGTTGCCCACACCTAAAAACTTTCACCGCCATCTAGCGGCCACTAGGGCTACACACAATTAACAACATAGAACGTAGCAGACTTGGTGGCCATATGGTAACGCGCCCGAACACCAGACACCACAAACAGCTGAGAAGGGATAATATAAACGCATCCAGAGCGTAACTCAGCCCTTCTTTTTCGGCGAGTCAGCAGAGTGACAACACCAGTACAGGCAACTATCCTAGGACACTGATGCATAGTTACACTGAGAATTTCGGGATTCGTCTGCCTTTCTCAGTGCTAACCTAGACATAGGATACTCGCTTGAGATTCTGACTTTTTACAAGACTTAGAATTTCGGGATTCATCTGTCTTTCTCAGCTCTTGTCCAAAGCAGCACCTAGCGATATTCACTGAACATTGACGCTTTCGTTACACTGAGAATTCCGGGATTCGTCTGCATTTCTCAGTGTTAACTAGGACATAGGATACTCGCTTGAGACTCTGGCTTTTTGCGAGACTGAGACTTTCGGGATTAGTCTGCCTTTCTCAGCTCTTGTTCAAAGCAGTGCATAGCGATATTCACGGACACGTTAACGCTTTAGTTTCACCGAGAATTCCAGGATTCGTCTGCCTTTCTCGGTGCTCACCCATACGCTCGTGACCTAATGTACAGGCGATAAGTCAACACCACGGACCATTTCGCCGCAACGTGGGATTCCTCACCAACGCACGTAAATATAGTCAAATATCATAGCATTGTAAAAGCTACGGTCTGGTAATATATTGTAAACCACGGCCGTACTTCAGAAAATCACATTGTAATACAATTAAGTATGTATCAATGTTAGATAGGTTAAGTTTTCTAATACGAAGTAATCAAATAATAATTATAAATCAATCCTGCAAATAAATAAATTTTGTAAGAACCCTGGACGACGACGAGCGTCACCTCAATACAAGCGTAGGCAGGAAGGTTCCTTACAAACTGCCATGTTTCGCGCCGTGGAGAACTCAATCAATCTCAGACCGTTGTTCGAATTGGTTCCTTGGAGACTGAACTGACCGACTGTAGAGCCAAAGACGCCTTCTCTTCCGACCTTTGCGTTAAAGTCGCCGAGTACTATTTTTACGTCGTGGGCCAGACAACGATGTCCTGGGAAGCATTGTCATTCTCCTCCGTCGGGTAATGTGGAAGAACTTGGCCTTGATACGGATCGTAGCCTACCTTTCGATCACCGGTGTGAACCGGGAAACAAGGTGACGCAATCTTCGGCTTACAACGAATCCGCACCCAAATTCGCGCTTCCCCACATGGCAGGTGTAGTAAATATCGCAGTCTCGTTTTGAGCAGCCTTGCCCTCTCCACCGTATCTCCTGGATGGCGGTCGTCAACGTAGTGGGACTCATTATACGAGGCTTTCTTGTCTTTAGTGGGAAAAATAATGTGGCGGGACCCAACTCACATTCCAAGGTCGGGGGCCTACCACGGTGCTCCAAGAGGTTCTTAGCAACTATCTCAGATAGTTGTGCCTCTATGGAGCCCCATTCGGCACCCGTCTTCCATTGTTGCTGTTTACATCCACAAGGGTAACTTAGAGATGGTCCCTGGCCACGTCGCTATAACCTACCCTCGTAGGCACCGCAGCACTCTTGGAAGGCCCTTCCTCCTGATTAGAGGAGTACCTCCCTTTTTTGCGGCACGATCGATCACGTCTTGCGACCGATTTCGTTTCACCGCGCGGGCCGGTTGTTGTGGTCGTTGTTGTACTTGATCGACCACGGCCGTCTCATACTCCTCGACCAATGCCCTGTATTTGCCCTGTCTGCGGCATCGCGTTCATGCGTTTTACACCCTTTAGTCCTTGACAATTTTGTCTAGAATGAAAATGGCCCTCTGGTAGCGCCCCTTTAGCATCGAGCCGAAAGACTTCCTATTTTTTTTATTCTCCAGAGCCACTTTGACCGGAGACTCTGCTGTTTTGATTCCTTTTTGGCTTCCTGGTACTAGGGTGCTATGGTTGGCATTCTTGGCAACACCAACTGAAGGCCAGGAGATCATCCTCTGAGGGCGTGCCCTGTCTTCTGTCTTTCTTCTCATTTTTTGATTTTATTCTTTTATTTTTTTTTATCCATAAATTTGGTCCCCCGAGTATGTACGGGATGGTCCGCCTCGGCAGAGCCAGCATACCGAGGTAAGGCACTTAATACAACCGACCTTGCCTGGGACTTGGAAAGACTCGTTAGCGGCTGGTTGTTTACAAATGATCAGCCATGCAGCTCTTGACACGGATACCTTAACATTTTAGCTTAAAATGTTTTTAGTATCTGGCTTGGTCTGGCACCTCTAAGCCAACCCTGTCCGGCATGGGAAGCCCTACCAGAGTGGACTGGTGTCCACTCCAGCGGCGTCGCTTAGACTCTTCATTGATGCAAACAAGCCCTACCAACTGTTATGGTAACTGCTACCCTAATGTTATAGTGACAATACCCACACTAATGTTATTTATACGTGTTGTATGGCAACACTATAAATAACGTGAGTAACCGGTATTTAGGTTAAAGTAATCTAAGTGTTTTTATATTATCTAATATTCATTCCTATTGTATCACAATCGAAGATAGACAAGTCTTGCTTAAATAAACAAACATAAACATAATATGGTGTCAGATTCGAACCGAAAATAAAAATAAGAAAAAAAAATTAAAGTTGTATTAGACAAATTGAAGTCGTTTTATACAAATAGAGAAAAGAAACACTTAAAGTTTTAAAAGAAAAAGAGAAAGTCTAAAGCGTCAAGGAAAACAAAATGCCGGATAAAATTGATACAGAAATACAACAAAACAAAAATGTTTCGTCATTCTCGTCAACGACGCCATTATTTAATTTAAAGGCTATTAATTTGGCAACAGAATGACCAACTGGAGCAAGCATTTTCAAATATTTTTGATGGCTACAAACTTGGAGATGGAGTCGGAGAGAAGAAAGGTAGCGTTACTACTACACCGTATGGGGCCGGCGTGCCTGCATATTTTCAACTCTTTCAATGTCGACATGGAAAAAATAAAATACAGTGACTTGCTGAAACATTTCGAAGCACATTTCATACCCAAAGTCAACATTGCCATGGAAAGGCATGCCTTCTTTACCCGTCGTCAAGCTTATGAAGAGTCGATTGTGCAATATGCAACCATATTGGAAAATCTGAGTCAATCTTGCGAATTTGGATCTTTGCGAGAAAGTTTGGTGAAGGACATTTTCATATGTGGCCTGTCACAAAACAACAACAATATTAAAGAACGTCTACTGAGTGAAGGAGGCATAAATTGGAAAAAAGCTCTGGAAATTGCCAAGAGTATAGAGATGGCGAAAGTAAATTTAGCCTGCTTTCAAAATGTTAAGGAAGAAGAAGAACCAGCAGTTGCAGCAATACAACATACTAAGAAACAACAATACCAAAACCGACCATATCAAAAACAATACCAAAATGAACCGTATCAAAAACAACAATATCAAAAGCAACAGTCAATGCCAACTGCCATTTGCAATAAATGCGGACAAAAACACGTCAATAAATGCCCTGTTCTCGGCCTTACATGCAATGCCTGTGGAAAATTAAATCACTATGCCAAGATGTGCTTTTCAAAGAATTTTGGTAAAGGAAACAAATACGTAAAAAATGTTGTTGAAGAAGAGGAAGAAGAAGAGGAGGAAAGCCTATTTGTGGGAACGATCGGTGAAAAGCTCAGTAAGAACATTTGGAACATTAACGTAGAAGTCAATGGGAGAAAAGTGGTTTGTCAAGTCGACACTGGTGCTCAAACTAATCTGATGTCAATCAACACCTTCAACACCTTGGGTATCAGTAAGGTAGATAATAAGGTATACAATAACATATTTACGTTTAGTGGTGAAAAGTTGCCAGTAGTCGGAAAAATTTGTATAAATTTTTTATATAATAATTTAGTTTATGCCACATCTTTCTATATCTTGAATATGAAATGTAATAATATCATTGGTCTTGAAATGGCTACTAGAATGAATTTGATCAAAAAAGTCAACACAATAAATTGTGAATCAATTCTTGAACAATATAAGGAGATGTTTCATGGTTTAGGGCAACTTCAGGAGAAGTGTCATTTGCAAATTAAAGAGAATTGTCAACCGGTAATTGATCCTCCGCGCCGTGTACCGTTTAGTCTTCATGAACCTTTGAAAAATGAAATTGAAAGGATGGTTAAATTGAACGTTATCACTGAGGTTAAAGAACCTACAGATTGGGTTAATTCAATTGTTCTAGTTACGAAATCTAATGGTAATTTGAGACTGTGTTTAGATCCGCGAAATCTAAATAAGGTGATTGTGAGACCGAGATTTGAGTTTCCTACTATAGATGAATGTAAATCTCGAATGAGTGGTTCTAAAGTTTTTAGTCTGCTGGATGCTAAGTCTGGTTTTTGGATTATTCAACTAGACGATGAATCATCTAGATTGTGTACATTTAATACCCCATTTGGGAGGTATCGTTTTTTACGTTTGCCTTTTGGCATAAGTTCTGCCCCTGAGATATTTCATGCTGAAATGATAAGACTGTTCGGTGATATACCAGGTTTAGTAATATATATGGATGATTTTTTCATTCATGCACCAAGTGTGGATAAGCACAATACAATTTTAAATCAGGTCCTGGAAAGAGGCAAGAGAGTAGGTCTTAGATTTAATAAGGCAAAATCAATAATACTTAAGACTGAGATAAAGTTTATTGGTCACATTTTTAGTGAGAATCGTGTAAGACCAGATGACGGGAGAATTGAATCTATTCTGGCAATGCCCGTACCGAAAGATAAAAGAGAATTACAACGTTTCTTAGGAATGATTACCTATTTAGGATCATTCATTGACAATTTGTCATGCAAAAACAAACATTTAAGGGACCTATTGAAAGATGATTCTGTTTGGAGTTGGAACAGTGAACAACAAATTGAATTTGATAATTTAAAGAGGGAAATTACGAAAGCACCAGTTTTAGCGTATTACGATACGAAAAAATCTTTAACGCTATCAGTGGATGCGTCGAAATTCGCAGTAGGAGCAGTGATAATGCATGGTGAAAACCCTATAGCATATGCATCCGCTTCTTTGACTGATAGTCAGATAAATTACGCACAAATTGAGAAGGAATTATTTGCAATAGTGTTTGGGTGCACACGTTTCCATCAGTATATTTATGGCAGAAGTGTGATTGTTGAAACGGATCACAAACCTCTTGTCCCATTGTTCAATAAACCCTTATATAACATACCAACACGTCTTCAAAGGTTTATGCTGAGACTATTGTCGTATAATTTGACTGTTGTTTATAAACCAGGCAAGGAATTATTTGTTGCCGATACCTTGTCCAGGGCTCCGCTTAGGGAAAAAATCTTTTCGGATTTAGACAAAGACATTGATTTGCAATGTAATTCCCTAATATGTCAAGTGGCATTACCGGCAAATGAAATTGAGAATATTAAATTGGAAACGGGGAATGATGAAGTATTTCAAAAAATTATAGTCTATGTGAAAGAAGGTTGGCCGGATAGTAAGAAGGAGGTGGATGTAAGAGTACAGCAATTTTATCCAATTAAAGATGAAATAAGCGTAGTAAACGGTATTTTATTTAAAAATAAACGTATTTTAATACCGGAAAGTCTAAGATTGAGAATGTTACAATATGTACATGAGGGTCATATGGGAATTCAGGGTTGTCAGAATTTAGCAAGAGGTTCAATTTATTGGCCTAACATAAATAATGACATTTATAACATTGTATCTAATTGTGGTATTTGTTTAAAATACAGAAATGCCAATCCCAAAGAGGATTTGGAAAATCATGAGATTTTTAACGTACCTTGGTACAAAGTCGGATGCGATCTGTTCGAATTTGATCAGAAAATGTATTTGATTGTCATAGACTACTATTCAAAATTTTTTGAGGTAGAACTATTAAGTTCTGGTTATTCGTCAATGCAAGTCATAACGAAATTTAAATCAATTTTTGCGAGGCATGGTATTCCTGCAATTTTAATTTCAGATAACGGACCACCATTCAATTCAAAAGATTTCAGACAATTCTGTATCAACTGGGGTATTGAGAGTATTACATCCAGCCCCTATTTATCTCGTTCAAATGGTCTGGCTGAGAGGTCTATCCAGACAATCAAAAATATTTTACATAAGTGCAAGGATTCTGGTACGGACCCATATATAGCATTTTTGCAACATCGAACAACATCTAGAAATAGTATGCCAAGTCCTTCTGAATTATTGATGAGCAGAAAATTACGTACGAAACTGCCTTCGATGTCCAATGACTTGAAGCCTAAGTTAGTTAATTCGAGAAAATATTATTGTCAATTGAGACAAAACCAATTGCAGTCGTCTCAAAATTACAATAAAAATTCAAAAAATCTTAAACCAATTGACGTGAATGAACAAATTTATTTTAAGAAATATCCCACATCGGTATGGTTTAAGGGCAAAATCATTGAAAAGTGCAAAGAGCCTAGATCATTTTTGGTGAGGGATGAAAATGGTGTAGTTTATAGAAGAAATAGGCAACACATAATGAAGTTAGCTGGAAAATCAGACAACATGGTAGATGAAGTAATTGAGGAATCGAATATGAATTTATCTAATAACAGAAATGTATATTTTGATTACAAGGCTATGAACGAATCTCCTAACCATAGTGCAATAATAAATAATGATAATGTTAACATCGATAACAGTGAAAATCTAAACAATGAAATTAATACTTATAGTAATAATAATGAAATGTATACATCAAAATATGGAAGAAAGATAATACCGCCTAACAGGTTAAATTTGTAAAAATCTGTCTTGTATATATATGACTCACTAACATTTATAATGTATATTTGTTTTAAGAAAAAGGGGGATGTTATGGTAACTGCTACCCTAATGTTATAGTGACAATACCCACACTAATGTTATTTATACGTGTTGTATGGCAACACTATAAATAACGTGAGTAACCGGTATTTAGGTTAAAGTAATCTAAGTGTTTTTATATTATCTAATATTCATTCCTATTGTATCACAATCGAAGACAGACAAGTCTTGCTTAAATAAACAAACATAAACATAATACCAACAAGGACCTAGATTGCTAAAAATATGACTGTTGACTGTTTAAAATATCATTGAAACAAGAGAATATTTCAAACATTTCATAAATTTATATTAATTATGCTTCGTACTTCGTAGTTCTGTGGATCCAGCATTGCCATGGTTTAATTTGCGTGTGCCATTTATTTCCATGTTCGAGCCTTGAAAAATTATCTAGAGTAAAGAGCATTACAAAGTCTGTGTAACCAAACATCAACTCCCTTGGCTAGGCCTTACTAAGACCACAAAATAAGTGGTTTTGATTGACAACTTTTTGAGTCCATTTATAGGGCTCCATTTGGGAATTGCACAGGATTAAAGTTTGTTCATATACGAGTATGTACGTACGTTTTGCAATGACCAGCGATCTGTCATCGATGACTGAAGAACTCTAGAATTCTAATGTAAGTACCACAAGACGCTCCTATCCTACTATCCCCAGCTCCTGAATGCTTTCCCATTCCCATATAATTACAGATTTACATACTTGCCATTGAGCAACCCACAAAATGAGTCTGAAGTCATCAAATGCCTTCCAGGTTCTTTTTGGGCAAATTGGTCTTCATTTGCATTTTAGTAGAGTCCTTCATGGCTTGGGACTCATGCTAGGCTCTCGCATTGAGTAGGTTTATTTGAAAGAATCTCAATATATTGGTTACTTATCAGAATTCTAGGTACTTCCGTTTTCGCCCTTAGTAACATGGCCTTACAAGAACGTTTCAATGAAACGTTTGTCCATATTTAATAATGATTTCGTCATAATATTGAAGTAATATTAAAAAGATTCTTATATTTAACTTGACTGCATGTTATCACGGAACTGTTCAAAGATTGCATTTGAAATATAAGACGAAAGAAGAAGTGGGTTGCATTTACGAAGCGATTCTCAAGCTCACAAAAGTATTTTAAAAACTCAAAAAATAATTGTAGCGCAATATTATTTATATTTTAAACATCATGACCTCCAGTTCATCCAATAAATCAATTAGAATTTCGTTACCGTCGAGGAGTGAATAAGTTTGTGTGCTTGCTTTTCGGTCAAACGCTCTACACCCAACTAAATGGATAGTATTTGTTGCAAATATTACGGAATGAGGTGAGAAATCATTGCACTGTCAAATCATTGCACCGTATTTTTAGCCGAAGTGCTGCCAAATCAAAAACTAGCAAACTGCTTAGAGCGCAGTTTCCCAATGTTGGATTTTCGTATTCAGCTATAGCAGACAAATCAATAGAAAGAAAGACTTGTGTTTCTAGTCAAGTCCAATCCACTGATAAAAAATTGTTCCCTTATCTATGTGGCGGCGTACATCTATGATCCAGAGAATTGTAACGTCGTTGAACTGCACAGAGCTGGCCCCATTTTGCCTCTTCCCTTAGCTTATACACCACTTAGGAATACTGTTTGTGTCTTTGAAACTGCATCTCAAAAAACGGTCATTAACCGATCAAATGAAGATGCTATTTCCATAGATTTGAAAAGAGCATTAGCATCATCAACAATATTATAATTTTTTTGTTTGTTTAGCGAGACAATCTTTCTAAGAGACACACAAATGTTTACAGTTTCGAGTATGCCTCTTTTAATGATATTAAGAACTGTTTGTTTTCTCACTGCACCCACTTCTGTCCTGCTGCCAAGCTTAGTGATAAGAATTTGAGACGTTGCAATCTCAGTAGAGCAATAAATCAAGTACATAAATACCTCTATATATATATAAATAAATAAATTAATTTAAAAAAAAAAAAAAAATATATATATATATATATATATATATATACTCGTATATATATATATATATATATATATATATATATATATATATATATATATATATATATATATATATATATATATATATATATATATATATTATATATACATGTGTGTATGTGGCTATCATAGATCTGCATGAGTTCAATACTTTGCTATTTGCAAAGATTCGCTAATATCAATTCAGACAGGTCAGTAACATCAGAAACATGTACTTACATACCTATTTACTCGAGAATGAAGACACTAGGATTAGCACTGCCGATGCTTACCAGTAGACCAAAGAAACCGGGGCACCTTTTATTAATTCATACATAGATTATTAAAATAAATTGCATAGTTAGGTTAGGTTGGGTTAGGTTCCGGCTCTCACGCACACCCGCAGGAAATACTTGAGATTTTTCCAGGGCTCTGCCAGTGATGTGAAACCTCTGGAGCCAAAACTTCTCATCACGTTTATCCAGAGGATAGGACTCAAAGATGTACTTTGAACCTCTGATGGGGGGCACAATAGATCGAAAGGCCGCGATGCTTAAATCCCCTACACATAATAATACTAATAGGTTAGGTTGAATGTCTGTTCTTACACTCACTTAGGCCTGTTCAAGACATTGTGGCACCACTAGAGCTTTTTCCCCACACCTCCGAATCCTCCTTAACCCATAAAAGTAGCCACTTTCGTTAGCTTCATCCGGAAATCTCCTCAATACTGTCAAGAAATGCGAATCCAAGAGCGGAGAACCTTTTTTTCCGTATACCCAGGCACACACACAGAAGGGGTTCCACTGTTTCCTCTTCCTTGATATCTTGACAGCTCCTACAAAAGTCATAATGGGGTTACCCCCTGTCTATTTGTATGCTTACCATTCAAACAATGACCTATCAGCACCCCTATTGCATTTTTTATATCCTACCTATTAAATTTCAATAGCAGTTTAGTACGGCCGCGATTCCATTCCGGCCAGGTTTGCCTACTTATTAGGCAGGATGATAGCTGCACCCATCTAACATTTGCAACTTCAGCAGTGTGTCTATCTATTAGCAATTTGCATGTTTCTAACGGCATTGGTAAAGGAACTTTATCCGGGAGGATAGTTAATGTTGTCCTTTCCCTAGCGAGCTCATCAGCTTTGCAATTGCCTTCAATATTTCTGTGGCCCGGCACCCACACCAGGTTTATGTTAAAGTATTGAGATAATTCGCTTAATAATTTATGGCATTTGTCTGACTGACTCTTAACGATTTTAAAGCCGCTTGGGTATCCGAGTAGATATATATATCTCTCGTGGATAACGTGCTATTCTTTATGTGCAACATACCCTCTCTTATTGATATTACTTCTGCTTGGAATACACTACAATGATCCGATTAGCGGAAGGATAAACTGACGTCCTACTTTTCAGAATATACACCTCCGCCCACCAGATCATTAAGTTTTGAACCGTCAGTATAAATGCTAATTTCATTCTTATAGTTCATGATTCAATTATCCCAATACCTCTTTGAGAGGAATATAGTGGATCAGCTTAAATTCCGCTCTAATGGATTACAATAATCTGTAGTATAGGCAACAATAGGAAATTGTTCTACTGTGGTCGAATGACCCCTGTTACTTGTAATTAAGAAGGAGAAAGTTTGACTGCAAGTTGCTTGCCATACAAGTCAATTGGCATAAGGTCCAATGCTTCTGTGGGAGTCGTTTTTATACCTCCGCTTATACATAAACTAGCTTTTATCAAGTGCCGGCCACCATACTAGTGTGCCGTACATCAATATCGGTCTAACCACGGCTGTGTCTAACCAATAACCTATTCGGGGGGCCGGAAAAAAATGCATCATTTTATATTTCTACACGAATAGAGTGCTATTGATGCTTTTCTTACCCTATTCTCTACATTTAACTTCCAATTAAGCTTCTTGTCCAGAATCAGTCCATAGATGCCGGCCTATGCCTACCTAACTTCTTGCGCCGGCTTATTAATTTATGTGCCGTTAAAATGAAATGTTTACTGCTCAGAAATTTTAGTGACGGCGGCAAGATTCCTTCGCCCGTAAACGAGTGCGATACGTCGAATTTACCATCAGAACTGGCGGCGTCTAAAACTGCCACCTTTACTGCCGGGCATCGAAAAGTTCTGGACACCGTTTTTCCAGTCACGCTTCTGATATGACCATCCTTTGCCACCCATGTATCAGCCACGATGCCTTTAGGCCAGCAAATTCGTGGGAGGTCCTGAACCACAATCACAACGACATCACCGAGTTTTATTGGGGGTTGCTTGGCAAACCAAACACTTCGCCTTGAAATGATCGGCACATACTCTTTGAGCCATCGGGGCCAAAACTAATCAGCAAATCTTAGCGTTGTCGTGGGTCCGCGTTATCACTGCCTATGGGTTTGTAACCACCGGATGACCCAATCAATAAATGATTCGGGGTAATCGCATCGTCAAAGGAACGTTGAAATTTTTCGCTTCGTCACACAACATTTTCTTCTGCAGTTTCCAAATTCGTTTCATTATTTTTGTATATTTCTGTGGGTTGCGGATTGCCATTATGCAGGCTGTGTGCCACTTCAATGTGCACAGCTCGACATGTGAAAATTACGCCCCAGCTCTTCTCGCGTCGTCTGCCTAAACCCAAGTAAAGTGGTTCCAAAAAATCAATGCCGACATAAGTAAACGGTTGAGCTGCATTTGCGGTATTTGTAGCTTGGCATTCTCGTTTTTACAATGTTGGTACATTCGGCGCACCTTCCAATATAAGACTCGCAGTTGAGGTATATAGTAGTGACCTTGTTTGTTGATGATGGCTTCATGCATTTCTGGTGGTGAAAGTCTTCATGGATTGAGCACACCAGAAGTAGGGCCACGTGATGAGAATGAGGTAGAACAAGAACGTCTTTATGGTTGTTTTGGTACGCTTCCCTACCTCAGCTTCTAAAGAGTCCAGTTTGGTCTAATTATACATTTAAAGCTGTCAGTTTGCTGCTTCTTTCGATTAATTTATCTTACTTGAGGCGATCAAGCTCTTCGCCGTACTGTTCGGATTGGAAAAGAAATTGTTTAGCTCTCTGCATCACTTCGAAGATGTGGCTTTTTGTGCTTGAAGTTGTAACGCCCTTGAGATTCTCAATGTACAGGATGAATGTGGCAACGGCTCGGTATAACCGCCTCCACTAGAGAAGTACTCTACGTTCGTCTTCAGAGGCGCATCAGATTTCCCTATGACTAATACGCGGCCTTTAAGCTCGGCGTCGCCAGCATCGTCTAGCTCGAGCGTTTCACATGTCGCCCAATTGTTAGCGTGAGGTACTAAAAATGCAGGTCCTGAAAACCAAATTTCAGAGTTTGTCCGCGTAGTCACTTTCGTTGCAAAGTCAGCGTGATACATCTTGGAGGACACCCACCTCCATTGGGTTACATTTAAAGTCTCAATAAACTCACCAACTCAGTGGATTACGTACTGTTGAAAGTTTTTGGGGTCTACTCGCAACCATTTGAGCACTGTCTTTGAGTTTGTCCACCAAAATTGCGACGTTGTGCGTATGCGACTTACGTCGAGTACCTTGTTTGCTAGTTGTATTCCAACCATTTCCGCCTGCAGCTCTAACAGTGGAATCGACAGCGGTTTGGGTGGTATCACCTTTGATTTTGAGACCACCAAAGCAACAGAGATGAAAAGAAAGACCTGGTTACACATACGCAGTGTGCACTGAGAGTATCTACTTACGGGAGCACTTCTCAAATCTACTTACGGGTGACGATTCTACCAATTCCACCCAAGAGGAATGCAGTGCGATACCACCAATTGACGAGGACAGAATGGAAGTGCTAATACCTAGCCATGACGAGGTTCGGGCTGCTATATAGCGACTCAAAATCAACAAGGCAGTTGGTGCTGACGGCCTGCCAACCGAAGTTTTTAAAGCCGACGGCGATGAATTGAAATGGTGTATGCATCAACTCATCAGCAAAATATGGCTAAAGGAAAGCATGCCCGACGATTGGAATCGCAGCGTGCTTTGCCCTGTACTGAAGAAAGGTGACCCAACAATCTGCGCCAACTGTTGAGGTATCCGTCTCATTTCCATCGCATAGAAGGTCCTGTCGAGCGTACTGTGTGAAAGATTGAAGCCGCATACAAAAACACTGACTGGACCTTATCAGTGCGGCTTTCGACCTGGTAAATCCACCATAGACCAGATTTTCACACTGCGCCAAATCCTGGAAAATCAAATCGACACCACCATTTCTTTGTTGATTATAAAGCTGCGTTCGATAGCCCGATGCGGAATCGCCTATACAAAACAACGTCTGAGTTCGGTATACCTGCAAACTTGATAAGACTCTGCAGGATGTCGTTGAGAAAAAGGAGCAGCTCCGTCAAGGTAGGAAATAACCTTTCCGAAACCTTTAATACTGAATGAGGTTTCAGACAAGGCGACCTGTTTTCCTGCGATCTCTTCAACTTCGTCATGGAGGGGATCCTACGAAAGACGTTGAGCATTGCAATGGCACCATTTTCTACAAAGATGTCCAGCTCCTTGCGTACGCTGCTGATATCGATATTATCGGTCGGACCAAGAGAGATGTTTCTGCTGCGTTCAATGCTATTGAAAAGGAATCAGCCAAAGTGGGCTTGTCAGTAAACGAGGGCAAAACGAACTATAAGGATAGACCAAGCTGAGGAAGCACTGACCACGCTTGGTGTGCCTAATTGGAGAAGGCGCGCGAGAAACAGAGGTGCTGGCAAGAGGAGCTCAAATCGGCCGTAACCCGACCACGGGTTGTAATGGCCACCTAAGAAAAGCAACAGAAACTTTGTCAGCATGCGGACGTAATAAGCTGTACTGACTTCCATTGACACCAGTTTTCAAATAGAGAGCGAATTTTGAGTCTTATGGTGTAGCACCGTACAAATCTGAGAGGATCATAAATTGACATGATAACTTGCAGCGTCTCTCTCTTTTTCGGTACCACGAGCTCTTTTATTACATCACGACGTTATTTAGCAAATCTGCAAATATACCTTTAACATATCATTAATGGGGTCCCACAACATACCTAAGACTTTGGTAGCCCTATTTCTTTGGAATTTTGCCCGGTTGATAGATCTTCTTCGAGTTGTTGTAACATATTGGTGGAATTTGATGGCCAGTTTCGAATGTTGAACCGGTTGCGGCATGAATTTGCTTTACGGACTTTGCCAGCTCTTTTGTCGCCAACTCGTCGTCTTCACTGTCGATGAAATCATCTACGTAGTGATATTTTTGTACAGCTTCTACTGCTCGAGGCAATTTGGCTTTAAATTGTTCAGTATTTCTGTTCCTAATAAAGTGTGCGATATATGGGGCACAGCTTACACCAAATGTCAATGCGCTCATCACGCACATGCTTGGTTAATGCATTCGCCGTTTGCGTCCCACCAAATAAAACGTTGAGCGTGCATATCGCTATCTCGTACTTTAATTCTGTGGAACATATCTGCAATCTCGCCGCATATAGCCACTCGCCCAACTCTAAATGCCAGCAAGACTTCCATGAGTGGATTAAGAATATGTGGGACGATTAAAAGAAAATCATTAAGTGATACTCCCTTTGATTTAGCAGCAGCGTCCCAAACTATTGTAGTTAGACTTTGCCAGGCTTGTTCGGGTTCTTGACTATAAAAATTGGTAAATACCAAATTTTATTTATTGGCATCGTCGTTTCGCTATTGGGGAGTTTTTTGGCGTACCCTTTCGAAGTAAGGTTGTCGGTTTGAACTGGAATGATTGCCTTCAGCGCTGCATCTGTTAAAAGCATTAAAATCGCTCCGTCGTTGCACCACATTATCGTCGCGCCGCAGCAACCCGACTTCGTAGCGTCCATTGACTTCTCTGCTTGCTGCATTTAAAATTTGTAATGCTCGGCTGTCGTCTGCGGATAGTAGTTTTTTTTTTTTGTGGGGTAAGGGGGTCAAAGATGGTATGTGGAGTTCGCATCCACTAAAAATCGTCCCCCTCCTTGGACTTTCTCCCACCCGGGGAACCGCGTATACATGCCTTCAGGGTGGTGTCCCTCTCTAAACCAGTGAAAGGTTACCGGCTAGATACCTACGTCCAGGTCCCATTTTTTTTGCACGTAAAATGCGCTCAGTAAAGGTGGCGATCAATTGCCAGTTTTCTGGATTCTCCAGCATTTTTTCCACTATGGTATCGGCATTAAGATGTCCTAGCCTGTCTTCGAAGACTCTGCGATCTTCTTTCCTTCTTTGCGGATAATAGTTGCGCCGATTTAGGCTCCTCCATGCTGAAATACTCCTTCACCGCTTCGTGTAGCTCGTCGTACTGCTCTTGGCAATCGCAAGTCTGTATGTTGATTCGAAATTCGCGACCGTGATTATTGACGCAGTCTTGTATGGTCCACCCTAGTCGCGTTTTCGATGCAATGGACTGAGTCCAATTTATTCTTTGATTTTTAAAGGAACTGCAAATTTCCAATTATTGGCACCAATTAGAACGGTCTCCTTTACATCTTCATAAGATTGCATTGGTAGCCCTTTCAAATATGGGTATCTCATACCGATCTCATGAGCGTCCACTGACTGAGAAGACAGATCTAGATTCTCCACAGTGTGAACTTCGTTTAGCTGGTACCTATGACCGTTCGCTGTATTTCAAATTTCGATGTTAGTTCTTATGAAATCGCTCTCTGCGCGCGACGTATTTGCGGTCCACCGTAAGCACAGCGGTTCTCGCTCGACTTGCAGATTTAGCTCATCAAAGACATTTCACAGCGAAGCCTTCATCTAAAAACGCAGACGTTTTCATTATATTGCTTTTGGAATGAATATTAATTGGCACGAGTCAGAAATACACCGGCTTCTCACCACCGCTGTTACTGTGGGTATTTACTTGTGCATTTTGCGATGTACTCGTAGTTGCATTTTTATTTATGGCTTGTTACTCAGCATGGCCTTCAGTTCTACCTTTATGGAACACCTGATGCTGCTTCGCTATGGATCCGTCGACGCCACACACCGTATTGAAAAAACATATTCGATGATGGGTGCCGAGGTTCTTTTCACGCACGTCCTTGCACTTACGATCCAGTGAAGCCTTTTTAAAGTTATCGTATTGCGGTATCTTGTGATTCTCACGTCGTGTTACTTTCGGCGCGGGGCGGTCGCACGTGCTCGTCATCTCCTATAATCGTATGAGTATTTAAAGCGGCACTGCCTTTGCTGGGTACTAAAGTCACGACTGTGCTTGCCGCCACCGCAATTGGGTACAACCAATCGCTAAACAATTTCACTATAGGTCTGCGTTCATCCTTCGGGTACATCGTCCAATTCAATTTATGATTATTTGGCAGCTTGTCCACCAACTCCTTCATCAAAAAAGGATCATGTAGGTGTATGTCCATATGGCAACCTTCCATCGTTGCGCAAATGAACAGAGACTGCGAATTCAATTAGAGACTCCAAATTGTCTTTTATTGCCGGCGTACTCAGAGCCTTGTTCAGTGCTCGCCCAAAACACATGCACAGCATCTGAATGATCTCAGGAACCATTGAGGGCAAAAGCAATTTATTTTTAACCATTTCGCGGGCTTTGCCTTTTAAGCACGATTGTAGTCTTATCAGATTCTCCGCATAGCTAAAGAAGGCTGCCGCCGTGCTGTTTTCGAAGCTGCTTATAAATAATACCCAATCGTCAGGATCGCCGTTAAAAGTAGGCAATTGCTTTGGTATAGCCTGGCGAGCTGATTATTATTATTATTATTATTATTTATTTCAGGGAGTACTAGTACCGAGGCCCATAATGACCTATTGTAATAACCCCTATGTTTCACTCTAACCTTATCTCTCTCTACCGATCTCTCATCATCGCAAGCGATCATCTTGATCTGGCACTGATGCCAGCCTGCATCCTCGTCTGTCGGTGGAATAGCGGGATTTCTCACTAGTACTTTTAGGAATACTGTAGCTAAGGCGACTTGTACCCATTTCCCATGTGTTCGTGGAATTTTCCCTTCAGGGAAGTATCAAGTACTCCTATAATAATACGGATTCTTGCGAATTCCGCGAACGTCTTTCTTGAAGTGGCGTCTTTACTCTTTTCACCGATTTTGTTTCCTCGTAGGATCTTTGTCTTTTTGGCGCCGGGACATGTACGCGGTCGAACTGGTATCTGGCAGGACCGCCTTTGCACACTTGATAGAACTTCTTACCTCTTTTGTGAGTTCCTTGTCCGTGGCCACCTTCTCATGTACCTTTTTTTAAGATGGTTGCGCCGGTATGTCTCTCGTGGAAACCCGCTTTCGCTGGATCGGAGATGTAAATTTTAGGCCACTTGCTACTTAGAGCGCTGGTCATAGGGCTCTCTTTAGCATGACCTTCACAAGCCTTTATCTGAACAGCTGTTCGTTGGCTTTCGACTTTTCTGCTTGTTCCGGCGACCTCCGAGTACACCACTGTGCTAGAGATAGCCGTAGCCTTTTCTCTAGCACCAGCAATGATTGTTGCACTATATCGACCAGGCTTCGCCATTGTCTTTGTAGAGTTATATTTCCAGCTCGGAAACGCCGTTGCTCTATATACGGGTCGACTTGACCCTTCCGATCTGTTAAACGAAGGACCGGATCCCTTAGGTTTTTTAATTGTTTTCTCAGTTGTTTTATTTGCGTTCATATTTTGGACCGACTAGTGTCGGAGAAAAGATGTCCGCCTGCGCATAGCTCTGAACTACGCGGGTAAGGCTAATTATTACGGAGGGCGCCAGGTATCCGTAAGCTCACGTTAGAGACTGCGATATTTTTGAGAAAGGGCCCCCAGTCTGTTTAATCCTCGGCACGGATCGCATAACACCATGATCCAGCGCTTTACCCCCTACCATGACAAGTGCGGAAAGGTAAAATTATGTACTATTGAGGAGAAACAAACACTCGATTCTACAACCTCATCTTAGCTAGATAACTTCTGACAACGAGCAGGATCATACTGTGATATCTATTACCAACCGGCACACTCGAGGAGGGTTCGGTGGAGGTTTTTGCCGGCCAATTGTTTGGTAGGTATAAGTTGGTGGGGTTCTTTCACTTGTCAACTTACTATAGTCTTGAAAATTGCCGTCTTAGACTTTATAGTTTTTAATTATTTGAAGATATCGTATTTGTTCATATTTAATGTACAGCATGCATAATGGCAATCTACATTAAAGAGGCGAAAGCCTCCCGTTATGGGCCATCCCGAAGAAAAGCGAAGAATAAAATATAATTTTAACATAGAATGCCCTACGCATTACTACTTTGAACATTATGTATTTTTTCACTTTATTTATCTTTAAAATATAACCATTATCAAACTGCAAATAATTCCTGTTATATACCAAAATCAAAATGTGATAGTTCTCATTGTTTTTTTCTATATATTTGGCTTTTACAATTCGCCAGGGAAAATTAGTTTCAAAAAATTTTGAAGAAAATCACTTTGGTGTCTCATGTGGCTAATATGGATACCAATACCTCAGTTACCCAGTTACGATGAATCTTAAATATTATTCTGAGGAAGTGTGCATGTGTAGTGTAACTCTTCGTGTGTTTATCGTCCTTTTCAACCCTGCATAATTAATATATTGACAACTCATATATAGTTCAAATATATGTTAAATTGTAAATTTCAATAAATTTTACATCATTTTAATAATGTAGTAAATAAAACATTTGATTACTTTCAATTGTATTTACAATTATATTTTGACGGCGTAAATATTTCCCTGCACCTAAATACTCACCATATGGTTTGGGGAAAACACGGAAACTGTGACAATTCTTTTGAATTTTAAAAGGTTCCTAAACCGAGGTGAATTTACCTACATGGTGGCTGCAAGGTGAATTTCGTACCTCCGGAATTGTCAAACATAAGCAATGTGGATCAAATTAAACGAAATTGAGAGGAAAGGAGTAATACATAAGAGCTGCTTAAAGTGGCACACAATTTATATAAAATATATTTAATAGTTAAAGTCTCATAATTTCTTCATAATGTTCAAACTACAAAAGTAACAATTAAAAAAATCGTATTCAATCAATCAAACCTCTATTTGCAATTGTTTGCATATTTGTTGTGATCGCATTTTTCTATAAGTTCAATTTTGACAGCTACTGAGGGAAAGTTGGTTCAAAAAAATGTGTTCTTGCAGCCACCATATAAGTAAATTCACCTTGTTCCTAAACTAAACTATATTTTTCGTCTGGCAACTTCTTTATTGATTTCACGAAATAGTAATTTTGATTGGCAATACTTGAGGGTACGCATAAATGTCACAATTAGCTTGGTAGGTAATTTCTATAGTCTGAACAAAAAATACAAATTCAGCAGAAATAATCTATTCAAACATCGGATAAAATATGGAAACCGATTCGGACTTAATGGATATTGAGGCATGTCGAACATGCGGGGTATTCTTCTTAACCAATTCCAATTTTTTGCGTAAAATCTATAGCACCATTGCAGAGGATCCTGAAATGACGCTAATACGAATAGAGTTGGCGTCTTGGAAGGTGGAGGTGTGTATACATAAAAATACTTTTAAAAAACCAAGTGAACGATTTTTTTGTAGATGAGCGAAAATGATGGATATCCGCAATATATTTGTACCGGGTGCATTTCAGAATTTCAGAATGTGTTTAAATTCCGTCAGTCGTGCTTGGATATACAACAAGATTTACGCCACTTTTACAACTTGAGATTGCAAAATAATATTAAGTTGGAAATTAAAACTGAAATTGAGGAACCCATTGATGATGAAGATAATATTTGTGGATTTATCTATGTAGACGATCTGAGCGATGGAGAATATGATGGAAACACCCCTTTCAATATTCCCCATATGCCGATAAAAGAAGAACGAATTGAAGGGGCGACCCTTCCAAAAGAACCTGGAAATTTAATGACGGCAGTGGAAGTTACTCCCTCTGATATTATGGTAACGATACCCTCCATATCTTCGACACCCGCCAGTGAAGCAAGACAAGAGGAGGTACCAGTTCTCATAAAAGCGGAAAGAAAATCAGTATCGCAGGATAATGAGGAGTTTACTAAAATTACTTTTGAAACTCCTTCAAATTCTGTAAATGAAATACAGTGCAGTCTGTGTCTTCATATATCATCCACCGAAACACAGCACCGAGAGCACATGCATCGTATACATGAAGTCAAAAATATTGAGTGCCATATTTGCGGAAAGAAATTTCAAAACTCCACCACGTCTCGTCTTAAATTCCATCTTAAGTGGCACAGGCTCAGAAAGCATATCAAATGCGTGCAGTGTGGTTTCTTTTGTAATTCGCGCGATACTTTGAATGAGCACACACGCGCTGTCCATTCTAAAATAAACTGCAACATATGTGGCAAACGTGAGTTTCTGTATAATTAAAGAAGAGCACAGTTTGGTTCTCATTATAATTATTTTTATTATGTTTATTTTTAATTTCAGTCCTTTTTGCCAAAAAACTAAGGGCGCACATGCGCGAACATTTAGCAAATACAGATTTGCAGTGCACCTATTGCAGTGACCGTAAGTGTGCAAACACAATATCAATTAACTTAACAAGTAACTATTTTATTCTTAGTTTTCGGTACAGACGCAGAACGGGAGCAGCATATTTGGGCGGTACATGCCAAGGAAGACAGCAATATTAACCATAAAATCGCAGAAGCATACGAAATGGTATGTTCGGAATGCGATCAAAAGTACACAAATCAAAATGATTTGCAGTTGCATATACTAGAACACCATCAACCTAATTACACAGATCAGAGGTTTTCCAAAGAAGCACAGGCCGGCATTGACAATTATACAGAATTTGGCATTTCAGCCGAATCAGTAGAGCCAAATCATTTGTCAATAGATCAACAAAATATTCCCGAAAATAGCTACTGTAATTATGCAACAACGGGAAGTTTATCCTATGAAAGGGATGATCCTGCAGAGTTCACAAACATTGATTTGCACATTGCTGAACCAGAGAACGAATACCCAATTGACGAGGAGATGGAAATGCCAAAATTTGCTTGCGCACAATGCACGCAAACATTTGCAACTATAGATCAGTTGCGCGCTCATCACACAGAGCACAATAAGAAGCCTTCTTTTAGTTGTCACCTTTGTGACAAAACGTTTGTTTTAAAATTTTCCCTGAATCGTCATTTGAAAAAACACAAAAAAACGTTTTAATTACACATTCTTTTTTAAATACTTCATATACTGTTCAGATTTGTGTAAGCATATTGTTACACAAATTGTCATTTTATTTCACTTATCAGTGGAATTGAATTGGTGTGAAAACTAATAACAAAATTCTCATTTAATAATAAGTATGCATTTCTCCACATTATCCCTATTCAATTTGGATGTGCTAATAATAAATTTAAAATTCTTTTAAAATAAATATAATATATAAAATATAAAAATATGATGCAGCGTTGAAATTTAATTCTGCTAATTTAATACAAATGTGGTTGGAGAGAACGAGCTGTATAATTTCTACATTTTAGATTATTTCTCAAGGGAGTGTAATTTTTTCAAAGTGGACAGCCTCACAGAATTACGGTTTTAATGAAAACTTCATGATACAGGTATTGTATTCCTTGGGTGTAGCTGGTTATATCGGATAAATATGAAGTAGTTAATTCAAAATAGTATGTCTTGCGGTTGAGTTTATTACAAACAAACAATATATTGGAGTTTTTTAAATTTAATATGAAGCCAATTTTCACTTCTGCAACCAATAAAGTTTATTCCCAAATACCTATGGTTGGCAACACGAACGGAAGTGCTTGTATGAAACACACCAATTGGCTCTCCGTCCCGATTGTCAAGACAGGGTATGTTCAGTTGGTAGAAATTGTAGAAAAATGGCTTGAGAATGCGTCTAAAAAATAATAAATGCGAAATGTGAAAAGCTAAAATGTTCAGAAAATTACATCAATTTAGTGACAGCGAGTGAAAAAACGCATTGTTCACCGCCTTACGCTACAAAACTGTACAGATAAATTGTGTGAAAACGACGGAAAATGCTGCAAATTGCTAATTAAAGGACCAGTGCGGAAAAGTATAAATAAGAAATACCGAAACTCTGGTGGAATATTGGAATTGTTGGAGCAGGTAAGCAGGGAATTTGTATTTTATTGAATGGTTTTTATGTTTTTTGATGATGCAACGAAGTGTGCCGAAGGCGTGAATAGCAAATTAAACGATTTTTTAGTGTAGAGAAAGTTTTATTGAAGTAATTATAAGTGTTCCAATGTATGTTTTGGATTTTAGGTATATTCAAACGAATCGTGATGGAGCGCCAAGAAAATATGAACAACTCTCTATCGGATTCGGATGTTAGCGAATCCATTGATGCTGAAGATAGTGACTCTAGCTCTAATAGCTCCAGTTCAAGTTCTAGTTCTAGTTCATCGTCCTCTTCTGATGATGATGATGAAGTGCAGCTCGATACGTTAGAGTTGGCCAAAATCGCCGATGAAGTTTTACATTTACCTCGAAGTCTTTGCGAAAATGCACATATTTTCCGGGAATTTTTCTCAATTGATACATGGCACCTGTTGCCAGATGAAATGCATGCTAAGTTATATGAACATTTACCTCGCTTTTCAAACCTTCTTTCTCCGGAAGAGGCTCTCGTAGAGCGGCACCGTACTGTGACAATGCTGTTCAAAGGTGATCTAACATGTTTCGAGCACTCTCCTCTTAAGGATTTACAACGCCAGCTGGAGGAAGGTAATTGTAGGCCAGATATAATGAGGCTGCGGAAGAGTATAGTTAAGTCTCGCCGCCGTGAACAACGGTTTCAAACGTGCGAACGCCTCAGTCAACTAGCTAAACAATTGTTTGTGTCACGTGAACGTTTATTGCGCAGTTCTTACAAGTCAGCTCCAGATACCGTATTGCGATTGGATCGTACGAAGCGCCGCCAGCAGCTTTCACAGCTCTATTCAGATGACAAGCTCTGTGCAGTGCGAGCCCGCAAACGCTTTTTTACCGAAATGGATGTGATGGCTAAAAAAGTGGGTCTGGAACTTAGTACGGATGATGAAGATAAAGCAGATGCCGCTAAGAAACCATCAATACACCGTGAAGTTCACAGGAGGCACAGTGAAGCCAAAAATATATCCGCTTCTAAGAGTTCAACCACAAATGCTGATAAATGCTTTTATTCCACGCTCTTCAAGCGTCACCATGAATTAGCTGATGATGAGGCTATGCGAAAGCAATTAGATGCAAAACATCCACGTCTATCCAATCATAGTTTTCGGCAATATATACTGGAGTATAAAAGAAGAAAAATCATGGATCCCGTAAGTGTTTTAATATATTTTCAAACAATCTACTTAATAATATTTGTATAATATTTTTGCAGAGCCATCCCGATTTTGAGACATGTGATATTCGCCTACGTGATGTGTGCGCTAGAGCCCAAATGGGTGATGCTTTTAAACATATTTTGGCAGCTGGAAAATCTGGTCGAAAACAGAAGCCAAAGCTAAATGAGCCACCAGCATTGGTACCCATACAGCCGTTTAGGAAAAGGGATCAGAACCTATATAATGAAAGAAACGATTGTATGGCGATTTCCCAAAAGGATTTGCCCAATCACATGATAATGAACACTAGTTCGACTAACCTAAATAGCGTTGACATTTTCAATTCACTAAAACGACAAAATATGGAAGTGTGCCCAAAACCAAAGTTTATTGAAAAAACGTTTCTTAGCGATGAGAGCGAAGCTTTCAATATTATGGACAGTGATGTTGAATTGCAGCAAGAAGAAGTGGAAACCTACGGCACATGTGAAGAAACAATTTCGTCTTATGTAATGTCTAATGAGGTGGTATTGCCTCCTATGGGACATCACGAAAAACTGCCACAAAATGTTCTACAAACGATTCAAGAAAACAAAAACTTTTCTACCAGTCCTGCTATCATGGACGACCAAACAAACGTCAATCAGCGAATTGATTTCCCCCAAAGGACCATAGACAACATACCCAAATTAGAGCCTTTAACTCATGCAAATAAAACAAATAAAGATAGAGGCCCAGTTGCAGCTAAAAGCTTATCGCCCCAAAAAAGTTCTCAAGCCGTGATTCCGTCAATACCAACATTGACTGTATCAAAGAAACCGCTGTTGGCATTGAATGCTCTAAATGCACCACCCCCCTTTTCTTATATTGCTAATCCAGAGCTAATTCAAGAGACCCATGCCTGCTTTTTCTCCTTAATTAGAGACTTCTTCTGCGCAACTCCAAACCACCGCATGCAGTATATAGATCTTAAAGAAAAGGTCGACGTGTGGCTGTGTAATCCAATAGCAGCGTTAAATGATTGGTATGCCCAGTCGGACAACTGGTCGTCATTGCTGACTTCAGCGATAAATTTTCTTGCGGGCGATTTTGTAGAGCTACCAGAAGAATATGTTCCATACATTGAATACAAGACTCAAATAAATATATACCAATGGATTGGTGCAGGGCGGGATTCGGACACACACCTTGAAACAATTTGTGAATACTGGTTGCAGCACCGCAGTGAAACATCAGACAAACCTATTGAACATATTAATGAAAGGACGTCAGCGCTAATGCGGCGACGGTCTATGGACATTGAGGATGCGAACATATATGACAATGGCATTGCGCCACCCCCGCCGCCACGTTGCCCTACCCCATGGACTGTGCGCTCAGCTGCCATTGGGGAAGTATCCGAATTCCAGCGACAAGAACGTGAGCGCTTCGAAAATCCTCACCGTGCGTACACTTATCGGATGCACGGATATGAAAGTGTGGTTGGTCCCGTTAAGGGCATTTACTCGCAAATTAGTGCAATGACGAAGGCTCGGGGGCATAGCATGATGATAGGCGATCGACCTAATTTCGTCACAATTCTCACTCTGGTACGTGATGCGACGGCACGGCTGCCAAATGGCGAGGGCACACGAGCGGATATATCCGAGTTACTCAAGTGCTCTCAGTACATCAATAGAGAAGCAGCTGAAAATGTGTTGCAAACCATTGTGAGTGGCGCTTTAGATCGTATGCACACGGAGCATGATCCATGTGTTCGCTACGACCCGAAACGAAAAATTTGGATTTACCTGCATCGCAATCGCAGTGAGGACGAGTTTGAACGTATGCACCAACAGCAACAAGGTTTGGGCAAACATAAGAAACCTGTAACACGGAAGCAGAAGTCCAAATCCACGTCCAAAGTAGCCACTGATCCAGACACCTCCATAAGTAGTGGAATTAACACATCATTACCAGTTGCAATCAGCGTGGCAAATGCAAATAATTTGTCTCTGCCTACTTTGGTGCCTTCCAACCCCGTCATTGTAAATACTCAGGCCGTGATCAGCCAGCCTTTGACATACAAGTCCACAGTGACGAAAAATCTGCCAGTTCCGCCGCTCAAGTACAACATACCCACTCCACAAAACCAACAACAAAAATCATTATTAAAAACAACACTACACGCTCTGCGGCATGTGGAAACAAAAACCGTAGAATCAAATGACAATCCCCAACTAACGAACCAAAAAAATCATATGCGTAACTTATCCATGGGCAACGCAACAAACGCGGCGAAGCAGTTCAGCTTTTCAGTTCCTCATGGAAAATCAGGAGTGCACTCGAACGGCAGCGGTAACACTACACCTATTATTGTGACCACACCCACCGGGCTGCAAACAGTTCATGTTCCCAACGCTACTTCCATTACGTCGCCAACATCTACTCCATCGTCAAGTTTGCAGCAACAACAAGCTCCAGCATTAAGCGCCACAATTGGCGGAAAGAAAGTCGCCCTAAACAAGCCCATCATTATAAACCAAATCACTCATCAAAGAAGCACCAAAGCTATGTCTCATAACGCCAAACAACAACAAGCAATGGCAAATCAACAGTCACAACAACACCACCACCAACAGCAGCAGCAACAACAACACAGCTTCATTTTCCCTGTGAATGCCAGCGATTCGCAGAATCTTACTACGGCATTTGATAGTCACAATTCCAAAGAACAAACTCGTAGCGTTAAAACAATTTTTATGGACAATTCGCAAATCATAGCTGACCATGTCTCGCAGCAGCATCCACAAGCGAAGAACATCATAAGGCTGGTGCCCGCTATTAACAGCAGTGGTGTGAAGTCCCTCATATCAGCACCGGTGGTTACATCTTTGCAACAAAGCGGGAAGCAACCTGTGCAAATCATTGGACAGCGTGTGATTGCCAATACGACTGTGCGGCCGCAGATACAGCAAAAAAACGCCCCCACTGGTATTTCGTTCATAACCAGCAACACAAACCCCGCGACGACATCACAACCGAATGCCGGTGCTATCGTCAAGATGACTCCGCAAGCATTTGCCAGCCTACATCAAAAGCAGGGTCAGCACATACTATTAAAGCAAGCTGGAGCAACGCAACAACAACAGCGAGTAATCGTGGGTAAGGAAATTAAGTTCTTGTTTTTGGTGTGGGCCTGCTTACCCATCTCTTTAGATTCCTATCATGAAATAATATAGAACATATGTATATCAGAACTTCATTCAATGCTATCGTTGGGTTAACTGGAGGTCAGCATAATGATCTATCTGAAGTCACAATACCTTGTCTATAAGACCTTGGAGTCATAATATGGCTTTGGGATCAAAACCCAAAACGGAAAATATTCTCTTAAGAAGCTATTCCGGTATTCACATGATTTTCTATTGTATTCCCTTTTCGGTTGATATTCAACACAAAGTCCTTAGAATAGTGATTGATATTGCTAACACCAATTGTAAACAATGATATTTCAACGCTTCCCCAGTAAAGATTGACACCCATACATAGACGCATTAAATACTCTTGGCGTGCGCCCACCGATAAATTTTGAAGATTTGAACTAGCCAATAAATAAAAAATATATATTAATTTCAGGAAATACCGCCATTATAGCCCAGCCTGTTCAAGGCGCGAATAAAAACATTATGGTACAACAAATGTCCATCAATTCTACAGCCGGACAAAAGGGAACACCTTCAAATAATGTGCAAATGCTGTCGCCTGGCTCAGCACAGGTCACTAACAAAATTCAAACGATCAATGCAGCCAATTTGACGCCGCAGCAGCAGCGAATTTTGATACAGAATCTGAAACAACAACAGCAGCAAATTCAATTCAAAACGGTGCAAGTCGTATCCAACTCCTCCCAGCAGCAGCAACAGTCAGAATTGTCACATCAAGTTCAGCAAATCACCCGTAGTCAAGCCATTACGATTGTGCCGCAGCGCACGATGTCGGGAATGCAAGCCGCGCAACAAGTTCATAAAAACCTGGGTGGTTCAGTGGTATCGCAAGGGCACGGCTTGACCCGAATCTTCAAGTCAGCTCCGAATGCACAACAACAACAGCCGCAGCAACACATTCTGCACCAATCCACAGAATCGGTGAATAATTGCCAAAACACAAAGGTTATTGCCAGTTCGACGGGGCAAATAATCTCTTTTGAAAATTTGCTGCAAAAACAAACCTCTGCGCTGAGAGTCGCCGGTGGAGGGAACGCCAAACCCTCCCAGACCACAAATCTGATACAATTTCCAGCATCCAACACGATGCAGCAGGGAAGCACACAATTTGCTGTCGTCTCGCAACCAAGAAACATCATATCACTTGGAACGCCACATCGTTTGATCACCACGCAGGCAGGAAATGCAGTGCTACCGAACTCAGTTAATGTCACAGCAGTGCATGGCAAAGAGGCATCAAAAGTGGTGACCAACAGCAGGATAGTTGCGTCCGGTGGACAGACACAGAATGTTGTCGCGCAACACATGACCAATGCGAAGCTGTTCGGCCAAGCCAGTATGCTCTCGCCCGCTGGGTCAAATGCCGGTGGTAATATACGCGTAATCAACGCAAGCACAGCCACAAATTTCAACATTGCTAACATCCAAGGCAAACAGGTCGTCTTTGCAGCTAAATCCGTAGCAAATGCCAAGAATATGGCTACCGTTAGTGTTAGTCAAGCCCAGGCGCAACAATTGCAAAACTCAGGTGTCATATTTGGCGGGCAAACGGTCAAGATTCAAGGAAATGTAAGTAACTTGCTTCGAGTGTAACGCGTTAAGTCACTCAAACCCACCCGCTCACATCCAATCTGAATTTATAATTTTCCAGACCGATACACATCCTTTGCATAAGCCCGGCATTATGACACAGCAAAATGCTTCATCAGCGGGTCTACAAGCAGTTATACCAGTATTGAGAGTGCAGCAGATGCCCCAAACGATGAAGTCTTCGCAGAATCTTGTAGCAGTTTCTGGTGGCGTACCGCAAACCACCTTCGCCAACACAACGTCGGGAACGATGGTGATGAACAGTACCGACGCTCTCCTAAGTTCCAGCACAGGCGGTTTGCCGAAAACACTGCTGCTGGGCTCTACTGGGCAAGCGATACGTTTGCAGCCCACGGCAACACAAACACAATTACCTAAAAACGTTATTGTTGGCACATCGCCGCAGGTAAGTCCATTCCTGCAGCGTCCCAAACTCATTGTAATGGATATAATTTATAAACAATTTAGGGCAGCTCAGTTAAAGCGTCACCAGCGAGTCGTGTCGTTTTGGCAGTGCAAGGTGGAGGTCAAATCTTCTTATCTCCCAACTTTCAAGGTGGCGCATTAAATCTGAAATCTCTGCAAAACATGAAAGTTGTGTCTTTGGCGCAAGCTTCGACGAACAAAGATGCGATGCAGCAGGAAAAACTACAACCGACATCCACCCAAAAACTCAGCCCGCAAACAATTTTAAACAGCAGCGGCAGTGGAAGTGCCGCTTAGCAGTATAAACTGGAGTTCTTCTTCTGTACATAAAACGTAGCATTAAGCGAAAAGATCAGATCAATTAAATTTCCATAAATGTTTCTTTGGTCACAGTAAACTTATTTGATAATATAATATTAAACAGTATGAAGTTGCATAAAATGTAATATTAAGTAACTATTAGTACGCCTGTAATTAAAAAAGTAAGTTCCCTTTAATTGTATTTAGACGTAATGAAGAAATAAAACTAGGTATTTTATTTAAGCGTAGTATTGTGGTTTTCTTAAAGAAGAACTTGGTTATTTACGTGAATAAAATATATTACAATTTTATAAATTATGACGAAAGCTGCTTATTTACTCAGCCGACGAAAATTATGGATATAGCGATATCTTGAAACGAATTGACATGATATTTAGTAGTGGGTTCCAAGGAGTTTCAGAAAACTCTATTTTTTAACTGCAGTGTCGGGGCTGGAAATGAGAAGTCACGATAGTTTTGGCTTTTAATGTATTTAAGATTTTCTGAGGGCAATAATGAAAAGAGGAGCACTTTTCTTTACTATCTCTTCCACATATTTATGCATATTAATATATACATACATTCCAAAGAGTCCATCTCTCGTAAAATTTTATTGTTTTTTTTGTGTGAATCTAGTTTTTGTAAGTGCTTCTTTCAATGTAATATAGATAAGTCATATATTTTTGTATCAAGAAAGTCTACCGCAGCATACCGCAAAAAACGGTCTTCAATTCAGTGTTCTGTTAGCAGCCATGGAATTTTGCTGGTGGTTTTGCATTAATTGCCAAGAAACATATGTTTCTGGTCTCTGCTACTAACTCGTTAACAGTGTTATGTTAAATTTAACATTGCCGACGGTTCCGCCACCAAGCCATGCACATAATATTACTTTTCCTGCTTAAGATTTGGCTTCCCCCGCTCTTTGCTATATATGTATATTATAAATGCGAAATCTAATATGGTGAACTGGAGAGAGAAGTCTTGTTTTGGCTCATGGAAGATTTGTACTGACTGAGTTTGTGCAGTCGTTGTATTCTGTGCTAAGAAAGTAAGCGGTATCAGTGGTCAAATTCGTATGAGACTCAAGATCCATAATTTCAGATCAGATGAAATTCAATTGCATTGCATATGATTATCAATATTAGTATCTTACAACATCTGGAAATTTGGGCTATCAGTATTGAGTACTACTAGCAACAAAAAAAAAAAAAAGATTTAGGGAGTAAGGTCCAGTATTGTATCACAAATCGGAGGCCGACACTACATGGAATATTTATTTTAAGATATCGATCGTCTGTTTCTATATATCACACACTTTTACATTTTGTAAAAAGGGCTTTTTAAAAATGATGAAATAAATTTACTGCGACTACAAACTTTTCATCCGCATATTTCAGTGGCTACAGATTGCGCCACCCTGGAATCTTTATTTTCCTCATCTACAAAATGGGCATCCTTTGCAGCATTACTCTATAAATTATTGTGTAAGGGAGCATTTTTTGTACAATTTGGACCGAAATTATCTCTAAGGTCCATTAGGCCCTAGGTAAGATTTTGCTTGTACAAAAATGTATTTGCTTACAAACTAATTGTTAAAAATACTATTCGTGGATTTTCTCATCATATATAGTATATAACACAAAAAAAAGGAGTGCTGATTTTATTTGATCCAAAGATCGTGGTATTGGCATTACATCCATAAAACGTTTCTGCCACTTGGGGCTCAAGTTATTCGTTCACTGTGAGTGCAGAATAATACCAGTTCCATTTATAAAAAAGTTCACATTACGAGAGTTATAGAAGGTTCTCTTGGTAATGTCCTTCAATTCAAGTCGGCACAAAACAGATTACTTCCGTCATTCTTTTTTACTGACTGCTTTAACGGACTCCCAAAGGATTCAAATGGATTATTTTTCTGCATTTACTCAACCAGTATTAAATCGCCTTGCGAGTATCATGCATGTGAGAGATGCTTAACGTCTTCGGAACTAGCACTGTTTTCACCGTTTTTTCCGAACTGAGTTTTCAAAACATTCTTTTTTTTATTTTTCTCCTATGAACATATCTCTTTGTCCAATCCTGCACTTTTCACTTCATTTCAGGGGACCAAATTGCTCTGTTCTCTATTGACTCTCCCTTCCATTAGTTTCTCAATACCAACTACTGTGGCCCTTGTAGTAATTCAGTCCATCAATTTCCTATCATTCAAATTTAGGCTGGTTTGTAGGACTCTGTCTGACGCTCAGCGTCAATTTATTTCTCCCAAATTAGTGCCTCAACCCTTTATTGGCACAAAACCCTTCTGTGGTGTAGGAAAAGACAAGCTGTTAAACCAACTTAGGATAGATGAGGTACACCTTAGGCATAAGTTCTTGGTTGACATACCGGGCCTAAGGGTATCAAAGAGTTTGCTAGGGAGATACCACCTAAAAAGATTCTAATCACTCATCAATCTTCCTAAGAGTAGTTTCAGGATGATGGCGGGATAGGACACTGAAAATTAAACTCACATATGATAAGGATGGGGAGTCACCTCTGACGGCTCCGGCAGATTCTGTATGGAGGAAGAGGAGACGTCCTTGCATCTGCTGACACAAGGCTCTCATGCACACCCGCAGGAAATACTTGGGATTCTTCCAAGTCTCTGCTAGTGATGGGAAACCTCTGGAGCCAAAACTTGGCATGACATTTATCCAGAAGATAGGGCTTAAAGATGTACTTTGCACCTCTGATGGCGGCACAATATATCGCAAGGTCACGGTGCATTTTCATCCCCTATACAATCATCAACAATCAATACTGCCTTAAAATTAGAGGGTTTGAAGTGGTCTTGCTCTGCAAAAACGTATTTCACGCCCCGAAGCTTCTCCAACCTTTAAATCGTGTTTGAATGTTGTTACACGAATTATCACTAACTTGTTCGCCGTTCCCATTGAAGTCATTTTCCGTGTCTTGTTGATGAGATCAATACAGTTGATTAAATGCCACGCATCTTTATTGAATGTCAGTATGAGAGACTTTCCGGCTACTATTCCATAAATAACCAGCTGTTTTTCGTCTCAATTGGTAAATACAAAGGGAGACAGTTAATGATTTTAGCTGATGCGTTTCTTACTCCAATTTGCTATAGCATGTCTGCTCATTCAGGTGCAGTAGATCGGGATCGCTTCCATCGTTACGCCAGTTTCCCATTAATGCCATATTTAACGGCAATTGAATTCATTGGAATGTGTCTCAACAATCTGATGATGTGTTCATATATGATTTGGTGACTGCTTTGAACGCTTGGCATGATGCCATTCGGTTCCATATCCATTTTGCACATCTGGTGACCTTGTAAGCATGCAGCTTTTAAAGCTTGTAAATGTCTTTTGGCGTAGTTAATGTAGGCATACTACACGAATTCTGTCAACAAACACCCAACTTTTTAAATTCTCACTCATATCACTCGGATATTCTGGATCTGCCAAGGATGCGAACTGATTAATAAATACTTCAAACTCCTGTCTAGTGTGTTGGCCCACATTTTAAATGCAATAGAATTTATCTGCTCAATGATGAATTTTTTATTCGACGCACTCATGATTCCATGATAATTGTTTCGCTGCATTTATTGGAACTATCGGTAGAATATCAGCTGAGCCTCGTTACAAAAGCCATGATTAACAGCCGGCACTGTATTCGACACTTTACGAATTTGGTCCCACTGCAATTTCAAAATAGAGGTTACGCAAGTCAGTGGCTTTAGCTGACACCGCCTACATCTCCTCCTACACGCATCTTCATTTGTACCTTTTACTTAAAGGGCACCAACTTATTGTACCACAGTTTCCAATTTGCTATTAAAGTGTTGAACTTTGTCATTAACGTGCGAAATTGTGATCTTAGAAAATTAGGTTATAGTTCGATCGCTGGATAGTATCCTATAATACAAAAGCAAACAACCAAAGGCTGTTTAGCTTTCATTCAAGTATTTCAATTTCACAGCATTTCAGTGAAGAATTTTCATTGAATGCAAAATTTTATAATATATGACTTTTATTTTCAAATCACTTCTTATCACTAATTTAATTTACGATTGCTCATTTTACGTTTCAAAATATTTTCGACTATATGAGAAGATTGGCTATTAGCGGAAATGAGACAGTATGATTTTATCCCACATTATGAGAGACAGAGACAACATCACTAATAACTTCTAAAAGGAAACAAGAATGAGTCAAGAATAGTAGCGCATAATCTTAATACAAGGTTTATTATAGAAATAACACGTTTATAGATGTTGATTTATAAAACAAATATTAATGTGCCTATAAGTTTAAATGAATTGTGCGAAACTACTCTAAGTCAACTTCAAATTTTCTTTACTATATAAACACAGAGACTGAACGCAAGATGGCGCTGGCTAAGTGAGTACATCTGCTGATATATGTATATATATATGTCTCGATAAAGAGAGGCAGATCCACAAACGCATTTGCAATAAAGGGTTAACTATTATTATTAACATATGTTAGCTTATAATTAAAATTAACACCAGAGCTAAATAAAGGGTTAAGATGACAAGCAAAGGATATTAATCAAATACATCACTGCAATATCGTAAACGGCTCTTAAATCAGCTCATGCAGCTATTATTACTTTCCTCATATATTTAACTTGAATAGAAATGTTTATAAACATATAATTACACATAGCTGTGTACATACTAATTTGATTCTCCACATCCGGTTACAAATAGTTGGAGATTTAAAAAATCTATAAAGCACTTTTGTGACAAAGAATGGATTTCAAACTGACATTCTGCCATCTGACAGCGTCTACTAAACACAGCTTTTATGTATACCTGAAACTTCGGTAATAGTTTTTAGCGGCGTTCCGACCTCTTACAGCAGATTTTTCGAGTTTTGGTATGCAGAACTTCCGAGTGGAATTTTGTAGTTGTCACAGTTGTTTTAAATTGTTTTTGCCAAGTTCCCTGCGAATTCAGTTTTAGTTTAAATATTAGATGCAACATTAACAAATCGAGAAAAGCCAAGTGGAGTTTGCATTCAATTTAAAAAGTTTGAAAAGGTGAGAAAAAAGACATGTTCCAAGGTAAATATGTACATATGTAAGAAATATGTTATTAAATTTGTTGGTAGTTTAGAAATAAAAAGATTAAAAGATTTGTTAGTTCAGAATTGGTGACAGGGAAATGCAATTAATTTGACGCATCAGTAAAGAATTGTAAAATCCAAATTGGGGGAAAATGCAATTCTTGGAGAGCTAGTAATGTAAGAAAGGAAATAGTAGAGGAAAGGAACGGAAAAGAAACGCGAAGAAAAACGCAAAGAAAACGATCAAAAGAAACGCTATAAAAGTGCAAAAAAGGCATTTAGATAGTTTTTGCTGTTAAGAGATACATTTGAGAGTGTGCGAGTGGAAACGGCAAAGAGAAGAGAACACTGATTGGTTGAACTGGCTTGCAAGCTCCTTTCGGTCAGACGTTAGGTCAATTTCATGCTGCTAGATATATACGTATGTATGTATATAAATTGGTTGGTTAGGGGATTAGGGTGCAAGAAGTCGTGCTTTTGCCTGCAGGATGTGTTCGTTGTTAGGACTACACTTCATACGAATTGGAAACTCAAATAAATTTAAATTCAGTTTGTCTTTCTTTCAGAAAATTATATCTACCAAAGTAGTACTTGTGTAATGAGGTCCGATTCAAAAATAAAATAATTGTGTCCTAACATAAAAAGTAATTATTCAATTCGTATAACACAGTACCTATGGGAGAAGAAAAAGTAAGTTCCGATACTGATATCAATTCAGCGGAGGTTGAAAATAGCGAAAATTCCAAATCTCTTTTGAAAAGGGAATTAAAAGACGCTGAGACAAACAATGAAAATAGCAACAAGAGTGAAAGCAATAAAGAAACCAACGGGATCCTCTCAACCGATGCACAAAATAATATAAATGTCGAGCAAGATAATAAACAGGGCACCAATGATGAGCAGCCACCGAAATCTAGCGTAGCAGCACCAAATAAGGAATTCAAATTACGCGTAGTACCACTGGAGCAATTGCTAGAGAATCCTCCGAAGTCTGATCAACGTAAAATCGAGTCTGAGGAAGTTCATTCAAAAAAACCACAACAAATTCGAAATTCCGAACACGAGAGTCGGCAGAATATTTGTATAATCGAAGATTGCGATAGCAGTGACACCGGCGAAGCTGCTTTTATCAACACGCGGACAGGAAGATCTCTTCCACAAACACAACAGACGAGTTCAGCTTCCACTTCCAAGGCTAATTCAATAAATAGCAATCACAAACTTCCGAGGCGTTGTGTGGTGCGTATAAAACGTATTACATTGCCGTCAGGAGCGCGTCCATTAATATCGACTGTCAAAGAGGAGACATACCAAAAACTAAACGGAGACACTGGTAGAACTAAGAGGTCTGCCGCCCAATCAAAACCGAAAATCGCTAGTAAAATGAGCTCATCCGAGTCCGCCGTTTCGGATTCCGAAATCACACCAACTCCAGAGGAGAAAAATGACTTGAGTGACGCGTCGGCCGCATCCCAATCAGATGATTCGGACGTAAAAAGTAGTGACAGCGAGATAATACCAGTGCGAAAGAAGCGGGTGTTTAACAAGAGGAAAAACTCTGCTTCGGATGATTCCGATTTTGAGCCACGAGCGAAGCAATCTCAGAAGAAACGCCGCCTTCTAAAGCGCCAATCAAGTGACTCGGACGAAGAGGATGAAGAAAATAACAAGAAACGCAAGCATATCCGCAAAATCATCAAGACATCTGAACTGGATATTAGCACAAAAACCGCCACCAAGGAAGAGGTAGAACGGCGTAGACGAATCGAGGAACGCCAAAAGCTTTATAATCAAATCTATGAGAAGAGCGACAGTATTGAAGTTACTGAGCTCGTACTCGACTTTGATGAGGAGTCGAAAAAGCCTTTACTGGAAGTTGACAAAAATTTGCTGAAGAAACTGAAACCTCACCAGGTAACGGGCGTCAAGTTCATGTGGGATGCGTGCTTCGAAACCCTCAATGATACAGTTGAGAAGCCCGGTTCCGGTTGCATTCTAGCTCACTGTATGGGTTTGGGCAAAACTCTGCAGGTTGTTACGCTTGCGCATACTCTGCTGACCCATTCAAATAAAACCGGTGTGGAGCGTGTTCTGATTATTTCACCACTGAGCACACTTTCAAATTGGGCGCGCGAGTTTCGGCACTGGGTGAGTTTTGCGCGGAAAAAGAACATCGAGGTATATGACATGTCCAAGTACAAGGATAAACCACTCCGTATCTTCAAGTTAAACGAGTGGTTTGAAGATGGTGGTGTCTGCATTCTTGGATATGATATGTATCGCATACTGGCAAATGAAAAGGCAAAGGGACTGCGGAAAAAACAACGGGAAACTCTACAGAAGGCGTTGGTAGAACCAGGGCCAGATCTGGTAGTTTGCGACGAGGGTCATTTGTTAAAGAACGAGAAGACATCGATTAGCAAAGCAGTGACGAAGATGCGAACAAAACGTCGAATTGTGCTGACAGGAACGCCGCTGCAGAACAATCTCAAAGAATGTGAGTTTTAATATATTCATGTTCATGGTTCTCCATATTTCAATTTATTTTGCCTTCAGATTACTGCATGATCCAATTTGTTAAGCCCAATTTACTGGGTACGTACAAGGAATATTTGAATCGATTTGTCAATCCCATCTCAAACGGTCAGTACACTGATTCCACGGAACGCGACATCCGTTTAATGAAACATCGTTCGCATATTCTTCATAAAATGCTCGAGGGCTGCATCCAACGTCGTGACTATTCCGTTTTAGCCCCTTATCTGCCCCCAAAGCACGAGTATGTCGTGTATACAACTCTCTCACAGCTGCAACAACTGATGTACGAATTCTACATGGTCACTCAGCGTGATATCGGCAGCTCTGACATCAGTGGGAAGGGCGCACGCCTTTTTCAGGACTTTCAAAATTTGCGGCGTATTTGGACAGCTCCGATGAGTTTGCGCGTGAACAGCGACTTCATAATTCGCAAGCGTTTGCTGGCTAATGATTCAGACTCAATGGAAGATTTCGTTTGTGATGATGAAGATGATGATTCTGCCAATTCTTCTTCGGGCGAATCTGGGGATTCATCGAAATCATATGGAAGCGGCGGTGGAAAGAAAACCAAAGCAAACTTGAAAAATCGCAAATTGCATAACAATAAAGTGAGTGACCCTGATAGTGATCTCGAGGTTAGTGTCCCTGTTGAGAAAGACGATCCCTCAGAGTGGTGGAAGCGCTTCGTCGCTGATAAGGAACTAAATAATATAAATCATTCCCCCAAATTGGTGATACTCATGCGTTTGCTGCAGGAGTGTGAGGCAATCGGTGATAAGTTATTGGTGTTTTCGCAGTCGTTGCAATCGCTGAATGTGATTGAGCATTTTTTAGGGCTGATCGACAGCAAAACACAGGGTGTTGATATCGAAGGTGAGTTCGCGGCGATTTATTTCAATTCCGCAGTTGAATTTACTGAACCCTTTTTTCCAGGTGACGTTGCTGATTTTAAAGGTTCATGGTCACTTGGACTCGACTATTTTCGACTCGACGGCGCCAGTTCGGTGGATAGCCGCGAAAACATGTGCAGGCAGTTTAACGATGAGTCTAATTTGCGCTCTCGTCTCTTTCTGATATCAACACGTGCTGGCGGCTTGGGTATTAATTTGGTTGCTGCAAATCGCGTTGTCATATTCGACGTTTCGTGGAATCCTTCACATGACACCCAAAGTATTTTTCGAGTATACCGTTTTGGCCAAATGAAACCATGTTACATCTATCGTCTGATAGCTATGGGCACCATGGAGCAAAAAATGTATGAGAGGCAAGTCGCCAAGCAGGCAACTGCAAAGCGCGTCATTGATGAGCAGCAAATTTCTCGCCATTACAATCAATCGGATTTACAGGAACTGTACACATATGAATTGATTCCAGGTACTGAACGAGAAATCCCGAATTTGCCCAAGGATCGTCTGTTCGCGGAATTATTGACCGAATATGATAAATTATTGTTTAAATACCATGAGCACGATTCGTTACTGGAGAACGAAGAGAGTGAAAATCTCAGCGAGTCGGAGCGAAAGGCGGCCTGGTCCGAATATGAAGCCGAGAAGACGCGGTCTGTGCAAACTGCTCAGTATATGTCTTATGATCGAACTCCCTTCGGAACCCAGTTTGGTAACGCTTCTGGAAGCGTAACTTCAAATAAAATTTTCGGTTTCCGTTCGGATGTACTTTTACAGCTACTGAATATGAAAATAGTTAAGGACCACCCAGAACTCTCACAGAACCAGGTCATCCAGTTGGTGCCTACATACCTTCAACAGCTCTACACCGAAATGAACAATGGTGATCCGAATATGTACAGAGATCTGCTGGCGTTGCATGCAACCTTGATACATCCCAGTGGTATGTACATGAGTCCACTGCTCTATGCCAATCAAAATCCGGGGGCCGCAGGTTATTTTCAGTCTCCTGTAGTACAGCAGATGCCGCCCCCGGCTTCAATTTTAACTGGACTTCCAGGACCATCGGTTGCGCCCCCACCTGCAGCAGGATTCGATCCGAACGAGGTATACGAGATAGACTAGGCGGTAGGCGCAGAAATTGGTTCGCGCATGTAGCGGCATATATACACTGCACATAAGCTCTTAATTTAACTATCAAATGTAGAGAATATAGCTCCGACGATTTTTTTCTATGCGAGCAAAGGAATAAGAACATTTTTGCGCTTTCTGCGTTCAAAACTTTATTGTAGCAATTGCATATAAATCTTTATTATAGAAGCCCCTTTTTTAAAAGGGGTACTTTGGTTTTAGTTGCACCTACATAAATAAATACAGAGACGCACGACTACGTGAATATAATTATAATAAAAATAAATCATAAATAATTTAAACCCATTAAATACAAACGTTTTTTATAAATATATACTTGTAGTTTAAAAGAAGGGCAAGTCCTTTTTTACTGAATAAAGAGTACTTAGTCCGCGTCAGCTTCTGATACATCTGACAACTTTTGCAGTCCATTCAATCATTGGTATAGTTGCAGTATAAATAAAGAATATTCAGTCAGCTTCTGATTAATCTATTAACTTTTGCAGTCCATTTAATTCATTGGTATTGTTTTAGTATAAATAAAGAATTAGTCCGCGTCAGCTTCTGATAAATCGGAAGACGTTCAGTCCATTTCATTCATTGTTTTTGTCATAGTATAAATAAAGAATAGCCCGCGCCAGCAGTTCATTCATTGGTATTGTTATAGTATAAATAAAGAAACTTTATTCCACGTCACATTTTGATAATCCGATAAATTTTGCAGCCAATTTTATGCATTGGTATCGTAGTATCAATAATAATGATCGAGTCCGCGTCAGCTTCTGATAAATCCTGACTTTTGCGGTCCATTGGTATAGTTATAGTATAGTTCTCGTAGTTTAAAAGTACAAGGATTAATGTATAATAATATTGATTACATAGTATTTTGAATCTTGGAGATTCCCTACAATAATTATAATTAATAATAATTCAATAAATTGAGTATATTGTTCAAATAAGAGTAAAAAAAGGGGGAAGTTTTTCTTCAAAATACTTAGCGCATAAAGTCAAATGTGATTAAATACATTCTGGTTAATTTGGAATCGTTGATAATTTTTATCATTACTTTTTATTTTACCAACTACTTTGGCAATTTACTCATCATCCGGAACTGGTGTTGCTGTGCTTGAAGCATTTTCTGCTGCTGTAGCTGTGATTGCATACTTTGTTGTCCTGACATTGGCCCCGGTGGTCTTGTACTCATACCTGGGGCTTCCCCCATGGGCACCGGTGGACGTTGCACTGGTTGGTGCGGCATATGCTGCAAATCTGACAGACATGCCTTCCATTCTTCAAGTCTGTTGTAGTGTTTATTTAGGAGGGCCTCTTTACGTTGGATTTCAATGCGAAGATCTTGATTTTCGTCTTTAATCAGCATGTCTGGCTTCAATGTAGACACAACAAATCGTTTCTGTAAAAAGAAAGCCTCCATTTGCCGGGCCACATCTATGAAACGACTCGTCGTCTGCTGAACGTCTAGTTCAATCTCCTCTTTGGTGGCGCCGGTATTCGGCTCTTGTTTGGTGAACGATAGCAAGCATGATTGGAATGCCTCTTCGAATTCATCCATAAGATTGCCACTTTCATTGTTAGACGACGCCATGCAGAAAACGAAAATCTATAAACCACTCAGCTTCAGACGCCACTGCAAATAAGTACACCAAAATTAAAATTCTTCTTTTGTTTCTCAATCACAATAGACATACCAAAATTAGGTGCTATTCACAGCAGGTAAAATGATTCGCTAGCAAAAATAATAGAAACTCGATGATTCTTGATTCGCTAGTTGACATACATATGTATTTTTCGCTTATATCCAATGCAAGATAATACTAAAATAATAAAATCGTATTTGTACAGTAGCAAGTATAGAGTGAAATACAAGTAGTTTGTTTCCCCTGACTTTAACATTAAAGCCGGTGTCCCACAGGGAAGATTTTATACCTAGTGCTTACTTCGGATTTACCCACAGACAGTCGCCTTATGACGTCGCCGTTTGCTGACGATACTGCCATCCTGAGCTCATATAAAAATGAAAGAATTGCTTCGAGAGACCTTAGTGAGCATTTAAAACTAATTGAGTCCTGGCTGGCTAATTGGCGCATTCGCGTAAATGAAAACAAAAGCTCCCGCATCACATTTACTCTTCGTAAGGATAATTGCCCTAAGGTCACATTAAATGGCGTATCTATTCTACAAGCTAATGAAGTAACCTACCTACCAGCTCGGTCGTAGACTCACTTGGCGCAAGCACATCGAAGCAAAACGTACGCAAATGAAATTGAAAGCATAAGGAATAAATTGGTTACTAAATAAAAAATCAGGACTGCGCCTCGAACACAAAGTTCTATTGTATAAGGCAATCATAAAGCCAATATGGAGCCCAGCTGTGGGGAAATGCTAAATACAAATTCAAACTCCGACATCATCCCAATTACTTGGCAAGACAATTACTCCACACTAAAATACTCACACGATTACGTAGGCTAGACTGAAATCATTTAAGTGAATTGTTCTCATTAGATTAAACTGTTATACTCAAATATTTACGCTACTTAATAACTCAAATACACTAGTTGCGGGTTAATATTGCTATTCGATTTAAGATTTGAATAGTTATTGTAGTTTTATTATAAGAGAATTCAATAAAAAAAACCAACTATTAACAAAAAAAACCAATGAATAATACAGAGATAAAAACTACCCGAAGACTTTCGCTTTGCTTTCGACTGGAGCGACCGTGAGCGAAGAGAAAACAAAACTGCTAAAGGACAAATTTTAATTGCATAATTGCCGTGTGAGTTTTTTATAGTAGCACAGATATTTCTTCTTAACATATAACAGTTTGGTTTATCCAAAGAGGATGGGCTCAAAATTGTAATGGCCCCTGAGCAATACTCTACGGGGTGCCCTGATTTTTAACATCTGACAGATAAGATGAAAGCTGAGAGCGTATTTCGGGAAGCTTTTACTTCTTTAATGTAAACTGCTCAGTTTCCATATGCAGTTTTGACAGATGAAGTACCAATTTTAAAAATTTGAATATTTTTTAAAAAGAAGACACTTTTATTCTTTTCCCTATAAATTGGTGAAATAAAATGAAGCGAAATATGTACTCTCATCCCCATTTGCGGTTTTGTGCATACACAACCCAATCTAATAGTGGCCTTAGTGGCAGAAAAAGGTAGAGGAAGAACAGGTTCAGGGCCTTAGTAAAACTGGCCTCATATCCTTTATTCGTAAGTTAGTCTGCGACTTCTTTCCCCATAATGCCCATGTGCCCTGTAACTCACATTAACATCAGACTATTATTTATGCTCTCCAATATAGTTTAATCTGGATTTACACATCACTACTAGTGTGGAAGTGATAATACCTTCAATGCAACCTGACTTTCACTGCAGACACGTCTGCCACACCATCTCTTCGTCACCGCCTTCATTATCGTAAAGAATTTCATTTGAAAGACAGATGCATGAATACCAATTGCGAAATATAACTGGTCACTGCTTTGTTCCACGAAAACAACAGAACCCGATCCATGATCTGGTGTAGAACATTCAGTGAAAATACGACAACAGTTCCAACCGCATTCATTATTTAGATCAAACCACATTGACCCTCTGGAATTTTATTGCATGACCTTTTTGATTGAATCCGTGGACATAGAAAGGACAGAAATATCCATGTTATGACCAACAATGTCTTGAACAGCTCAACGCACACGAAACAACTGCCCATTGAGCTTTAGCCTATCAATGACTTTTAGAGTCTCTCCTTGAATAAAGGTATCCAGTGCGGGAAGATTCAATAAAGCACCAACAGAAGGGCTAGGAGTTGTCGGAAAGATTCCATTACAACATCTGACTACAGTTCTTTGGGATCTAGAAAGAGCAGAATTCACCCCCTTGAGAAATAGTATTCTCCCCCACACCACTGATGCGTAGGATATAATGGGACTGATCATTTCCTTGTAAATTCAAACGACTTTCAAGGGAGCCGGAACCTTTGGTTCTTCCTCCTCCTAGTAAAGAGTACCAGGATAGCCTTAATGGGGTTGACCCTATAATCATATTCAGAGTACACTGCACTTTATTGTAAGACTGCATAAGAGAGGTTCCTGTGATTATTGGATGCCACAAGTTTATGGAGAAGTCACAAGCAGGATTTGTCGTTTTGATAAGCATCCTGAAATGAAAGCAAATGGGTTTCTTAATCGATCCATTATGAGTGTAAATCTCAACCAGTCTTTCCAGTCCCTGTATCATCAAAGACATCAACACTAATGGCTCTGTAACTAGTAGGGTTACCATTGTCATCTTTTCCACTTTTCGGATGAATGAAACGTTGATAAACCTTCAGGAATATGGAATATAGGCCAGCCATGAACACAAAGTGAAAATACTACTCAGCAAACGAATAACCTGCTGAATATTTCGCTTCAGCAAGATTGGGTAAATGTCATCCAGACGGGGTGATTTGAAGTTTTCAAAAGATCAAATCGCATATGAAATACCATCTTTATTCGCCACAGTCCCGGCAACTTACCAGTCTCGCCCAGAATTAGTCGCCTTATACAAACCGTCCTTAATGTTTGATAGCTGTGGCTTAACGGTGGAATCAGGTTCCCAGTGTAATGGCACTATAATAATAAAGAAAGTGTCTCACCAGCTCTTTCAGTGAAAGTACCATCAAGTTTCCTGAGCGACCCCGAATCTAGAGATTGATCCTTATTTAGAATATTAACTAATCTAACCGTGTCGCCTAGTGATCCGATCTTTCTGAAAAAGCCTCTAAAAAATGGCTCTGTCATATTCGAATGCTATTCTGAAGTCGTTCTGAGCTACACGATACCGGTTCTAGTCTTCTTAAAGATTAGTCTGGATGACCCAGTTTAGTAATTTTCTCGCGTCTCTTCTCAACTCCTGAAGCTCTCGATTCCACCAAGGTACAAAAGTCTGGTTAAGGGGAGGGAGACGCGGACTGGCTGGCAGCAAGCGCAGAGTTGAATTTCTCAAGCTTAAATGCCTCGCTCCTTATACAGTTCGTTTCCTACCCCACTACTATCTACCTTTACAGTACAATGGACATCAATGCCCGAGTGCTCCTTCGGCGGTTCTTAGGCCTACCCCACACATAGTTTCATTGATATTTCAAGGTTTCGCTGCAATACCTCCCGAAACTTATTCTAGTTGGTTTTCTTTATGTTCCTAGTAGGTAATGACTGCCTCTCAATAGTGGGTAATGACTGCCTCTCAATAGTGGGTAATGACTGCCTCTCAATAGTGGGTAATGACTGCCTCTCAATAGTGGGTAATGACTGCCTCTCAATAGTGGGTAATGACTGCCTCTCAATAGTGGGTAATGACTGCCTCTCAATAGTAGGTAATGGACGCAAGATCTTCTCACCACGCCTGAATTCAATATATCTGTGGTTGATTAATGAAGTGTCATTGGTGGCCTACCAGTTTAAAACCATCTAGTCATCAAATTAAAAGGTTTACTTTGGAAAGATATTTTTCTGTCTCTTACCTCACGACTTACCAAATATGTGTTCGTGGTGATCACGTCCAGAAACCTACTTTTAGGACTATTTCCAGTTATCGAATCAAAATATTCCTTGTAAGTGCTGGAGATATAGTAATCTAGTCCTGAATTATGTATTTTGTAGACTGCATTTTTGAAAACTGTTGCTCCAGACACAGAATAGAGCTACCTCCAAATCGTAGGGATGACCGTCATGAAGAATTAATTCCTTTGCGCGTTGAGACGCTAGCAAGAACTTAGCAGATGATCGATTGGAGCAGGACAGTTGCAAAGTGGGCAGTAGTTCGCACCTGTCCCGACATTTACTTATATTTATTTCCAGATTAAGGAAAAAAAATAAAACTTTTTAGTTGTTAATCCATAAATTTGTAACTTTATTAGTGTTTTCTTTTTATACAGTTTATTATAGCGAATCAGCACACAAGTAGAATTATTAATTTCGATACTTGTATAGATGTAAATAAGATTAAATATTTAGATCGAAAATATAATTTATACACAAATATTATAATTAAATACTTTACTAATGTAAGAATGTAAATATGAAATAAAGAATTCTGTATTTATGATATTAAATTCGAATAAAACTTGATTTTGCTTTGCCAAATGACTTTTATGTATAAATTTAAAGCATATACTTGTACATATGACTTATGTAGGTATATTTGTATTTTATGGTATAAGAAAAAAAGAGAAATTTTATAATAATAACCACAGTTTACTATGAAATATTAACTAAACCAATGTAATTTATTAGTTTAGTATCCGCTGTGCATCAGTTACGTTTTGTTGACTGCCGAATTAGTTTTATTTTTAAATCAATTTGTTTGAATGTTTTCACCAACACAATTTTTCATTCTGCTAACACTAGATCCAAAAAACAACAACAAGTGACCACATATGCTTATAATAGTTTTTAAAAATATTATTAATTGCAACATTTCAAAACACAGACAACAACACCAACAACGAAAACAACAACCTTTTATTAGGCGATACAAGTGCGAGTATGTTGTGTGTTTACTCCTATGCACGCGTTGGCTCAGCATACACACACATACACACAAACGCACATGCTCCAAGTATGTGATTCCAGGTATTGAGTGTGGGTTAACATATACATAAAAGGTGCTTAGAACTAGTACAGGGGCTTTGTTGTTGTAATGTAGCTCTTAAAAACAGTATAATCGTATTAATTAAACTAAAAATAAATTTGAATAAAATTAGTAAATGACAAACAGGTTAGGCAACATGTCAGCAACATTTAACAAATTTGCTAATATTAAAGAATGTATTGTATGCAAAAGTGTTTGTATAGATATTTGTCTATAGACACTTAATTAGTTTAAGCCAAAAAGTGTTGTGAAATTATCCATAATTTTATAAAATTGCATATTTATTCAATGTCAGCTACTCCAACGCGTCGAAGATATTTTATTGCTCGGAAAAGGGGAAAATTTTAGCTGTATTTGCTTTAAAAGCCTTGAATGTATAATTTAAAGCGCCCCCCAATTTATTTGAAATTTGCACAATGATTGATGATATTTTGTTTTAGCAGAACATTCATAAAGAATTATACGGAGGCGCACATTCTTTGATGCCACACAAGTACATTCAATCAAGTGCAACAGCAATTAAAAACATTTTTTTCCTTTTATAAATTTATTTTAAATTTTACTATACACTTTGTTAGTATACTAATGTTGACTATATTTAACAAGTTTCAATGAAAGATTTAAATAATAGCTAAGCGCTACGTCACAGTAGTCGCTCTAATTATTTTTCCAAGTGTATATGTACATATTTATATATGCACGACTAACTTATTTTTTTTGCGCCACAATTAAGATTAAATATCAGTTGACATACATATGTACATAAATATATATGTAAGTGGCATTCTCTTTCACTATCTTCTATTATTATATTCAATATTTTTCATTAAAAAACAATATATTCGCTTTATATTTATAATAAGACATATATTTTTTTTGCATATGCATTTACTTAATTATGTATGTATATATGCATATTATATACAGATTAATTAACTGATCAGCTCGACTCAGTCACATCCTTCCTGCCCTCACTGCGGCATATGGCGTTCGTCAATTTCTACATGAGTGGACTTTAACATTTTTGCTACATTTACATAGGTACACATTTTAGCTGCCTCGTTTAACATGTTAATATAAAGCGTATGTAAACAATTTAACATTTTGGTTAGCATTACACAATTACAAAAGACGTCATTAATCTCATATTTAGACACATGTTTGTTAAGAGCTGCTTTTTAGTATCATATTTCGTTTTCGTTATATATTTTTTAACGTTCTAATACATTGTATATGTATTTATATGTATATTAAAAGAAATAACAGGTCTAGCGCGGAAATTAATGTTCGTGTACATTAGCGTGAATACCAGAAAAGGGGCTCCTAAAAAATAAATCATAAAAATTATAAAATGGCAAATAAATAAATGATTGTTAGTGACAACTTTCAAACAGTATTAAACTAATAAAATGATGAACAGTGTTAACTACATAAGTACAACCAGCAAAATAATTATAATAAAAATTGCGGATTAGTTCGTATACTCGAAACAGCACAGACTGCATAAAGTAGATTAAATATAACTCTATTTTAAATTCATAAAAAATTAGCTAAAACGTTGGGTTTCACTGCAAATGTGGTCGTTAGTAAGCGTACATAAATTTTTTTTCATATACGTTTTTATCTCTATAAACGTTTATTTTTTTTATCGCATTTTTAACCGGTTAGTTATCACATTTTTGGCAAAGGATTGTCTATTTTCGTCATCAACTTTTTAAATATGTATGTGTTTATTAGAATACTTTGTGTTATTCTAAAACCCTTTTGAAATTTCTGAAATGTTGGTTACTTTTTCCATTTTAATTGTTAGTATTTAATCCACTACGAAAATCTAAGTATCAGGAATGAGATAATATTTGGTTGCCAATTATAATTTTTTTCACAATCACACAAAGAGGGATTGTTAAGTTATAAAAATGCGAGTAAACTTGGTTTATTTGATTATTGTGTATAAATGCGGATAGAAAAATATTCAACAAATTAGTCCAGAAAGATAATGTTGAACTTGGGAAGGTAATAAATGGGGCGATAATATATACTAGCTCCCCTTATCTATGTATGCTTTTGTACTATAATACACATCTACCTATTTTAGAGGACTTTGCATGGTTGCTAATTTTACCCAATTTATTTCAATGGTACCCATTGACTGAAAATTGTGTTCATTCTTCATAACCAAAACAATAACAATCATAATAATACAAATGTATAACAATAGTTACAACAGAACTTTAGTTGCAACAATAACAAACCAATAAAAATGGGGTCAAAAATATATGAAACGCTTTAACCTGGTTTCACAGATGAAAACTAAAAATATGAAAATTCTTTGCGCAAAAAAGCAGCTGAATGTATGACGTGAGGTAATCATAAATAGCTAAAGTTGGGCGAAGCAGGGGGCGGGAGAGGAACTCAATGACAATACAATTGTATGGATAAATTGCATTTTCTATTCTTGATCGTTTTTTCCGTTATTAGTGTTTTATATCCACCCTGTATAGCATTAGCAACTCTGATGACATATGCGGGTTGAAATAACATTGTAGCTTCCAACTGATACCATAGATACTTCTACAAGTGATAGTTATGTATCGCCTGTGGGCGCTGCTGATTGTAAGCAGCAAGCAGCAATATGTGCGCAGTTGCCGCAGTACTTGTCTGAATTTCCAAGTGCTATCGTACAAATAAATTTAATTGCCAATGGGCGATCGAACTAATCGATAGACGAGTACGAGTATAGCAGCAGCAAAAATATTTCAATGGCAAAATATTTTATAATAAAAAAAAGAAAGGCGAATAGAAATTGAAATTGAGCATTCATTTTCACCATTATTGTCGTTGTTGCTGTTGTTATTGTTGTTATAGCATTAAAATGGAGCAATGTGTGGTTGTATTTTTAGCTGCATAGAATATGAAATGAATCAGCACAACAGGTTTCGTAAACAAAACATTTCAGAGAACGAACCATTTGAAGTATACAATTTTTGATCGCTCTCGTGTATATTTTAAATTTTCAAAGAAGTAGCAATTTAAACGAATGTCTATGTATGTACAAATGTACAAATGTATATATCTAAATTAATTAATTTTAAATAAAGCAATTGATTGTGCTGAAATATTTGTTTACACTCCAATCATGAATTGATTGGTTTTCTGCTACTTTTCAAATCAGTTCAAACATGAGATTGATCCCACCGTGTACCTAGCCAAAATTAACAAATACATACTGATATATTTGAAAGAAATATGTATATATTTTATGGATGTCAAAACTAAGATACAGGAAATGCGTCACAGTTTGTAGATGCCCGCTTCTAAACATACCGTAGGTGGTGTTGAATAAAATATAAATTAACTGGAAAATGCATATTAATATGAAATTAGGGTTAATTTTACTTCTCATTCGTTCATGAAAAATAGCACTCAAACTCATAACATGATGTTAGGGTCTGACCGAAGGTTCAATTTCGGTCAATATTGGAGTTGCATTCAAAGATTGAGCGAATTTCGAGTTTTTCATCAACTTTTGTTGTTTGTTGTTAAATTTTCACACTCGATTGCAATTTTCTTCGGAATAAGAGCACGCAACTGCGAATACTCATCAGCCAAGAATGGTATTTATGTATGTGTGTGTAATTTCTGCTGGCTGTCAGCCAGTTGAGTGATTAACTTTACCAGATTACGGATGTAAACCGGTATTCTCTTTGAACGTTTAGCAACATTTCATTTAGCATGGTTAATCATTTAACCATTTCAACAATTACACCCATATAACACAGATCACTCAGCGTATGTAGACAAAAATAGCGAGAGAGGGGAAAAATAGTGTGTGACCACTACTAAAAAAGTCAATTGTTGGAAAATAAACTTTAAAACTGTTTTCTCTTCATCGGTCGAGCGATGTTGTAGTTGGATCTCTGATTTAACATAGCATCGATCAAATTATATTGTTATCAAACAAGGGGACTCGGTTCACACCAATTGAAGTATGGCAAATTAAGGCACGCGCCTTAGCATTATTAGTTCTACTCACTCATACATATGTACATGCATACATACACACATTCATAATTTTCGTTTACACATGTCATGGGTCATATCGCTATAGTAAAAAAGATACCCGTTTTTGCTGCCCCCAGTTGGCCTCCACTCAGAGAATATAGTTGTTCTGCTTCTCGGTCGGTAGCGTCTTATTGACAAACGAAACGATTGCAGACGCTGGTTGCATTATAGACAAATCGCAGAAGACATGGCATTGGTTATCTTTCGAACTCGGCGAACGTCTTGCTACGAAAGCGAAAATATTTTTCTTAAGCGCACCAACAACAGTGGAGTTGGTGTCATTTTCGCTACCCTCTTGCATAGTCCACAAGCGATGATCCGGGTCGATGGCACAGAAAGATATAATCTCGGCCGCATAATGTTTGCGGAAGAATTTTTTTCGTGTGTTGTCTGTTAATGTAATGCCCTGTTGCACCACCTTGAAGTGCACCTCCGTGGGTTTAGGTAGCGGCTTCAGTGCATATAACTGGCGTATGGCCTTGCGTATGGCTTCTTCGCCGGTTAGAGATTCGGTGTCGCAAGAGAACAGCCAAAGCACATTGCAGGCGGCTCCCTGCGTCATAAGTTGTTTTTGAGCTGGCGTTGGCTCCAGCAGTGGCGGCACCAGATCGTGGTCTGGTATGCGCAGCAGGCATGGCAAGGCTAATTGGTTAATAGAGTGCTCGTACACAAGCGCTGACAGTGAAGTGAATACAGGTTCGTTGGCGCAACCCTTCAAGCGAACGCCGAGTGTTGTTGGCTCAATGAGAAAGTGGCGCACCAATTCATCACGTTTGCCCAATGAAGTACCCGGCGGGGGTTGTGCAACGCGCAACACCAGACCGTAAGCGTTTTTATAAGTGGTCGAATCACGTACTACAAATGTACCAGGATCCGCATTCAGTAGCAATGAGATGGCTTCCTCACGTGATAAATTCGGCTTGTACCAAAATCTCGAGGAATCTTTGGCAAATTTGACAAGATGAGCGGCAACTTCTTGGGGCGCGCTGTTCCCCAGCGACATGTTCGATTGAAGACGTGGTCTGTAGTTCGTCTGGTAGATGGTCTCAGAGGTATAATTTTGCACCTCCGGTTGTTGACCACTAATATAGTCCAAGCGTTGGCTTGACGCATTATGAAGTTGTGTGGTTGAGCTATTATAGCCATTATTCGTACCATATGGCGTGCGTGGAGTAACAGGAAACGCAGGCGTTTCGGGGCGTGAAACCAGCGTAGCCGAAGATGAAGCCATACCCAATGCAGCAGAGGGGTAATCCGTAAATGACAATTCAGGTTCAGTTATGCCACGATACATTGTGCTGCTACTGTTGTTGGTGATTTTTCTTGAGTTTGCCACTTGCTTCGTAGTAGTTGCATAAATGGGCTGTATGAAATCGTTGTTGCGACCGCTTGCACCCCCCAATGAAGCTGTGACTGCAGCATTGCGGTTGCTGTACTCGTTATTGCCATAACTAGACGCTTTTCCATTGCCATATGCGGCAACTGTGTGATAATTACGTTCCACGATTGGTGGCGCTGTGTCGGGCATTACTGGAATATTGCGAGTGCGGTATTGCTGAAGCGACGAACGCGATCGATCCATTGTGTTCGCACGACGAGGCAAATCATCCAAATTCAAATTAAACTCGAAATCGAAATTGTATTTGCTTTTATTCTGGCTCTGACTTTGAAACTGACTTTGGCCATTTGCAATTGCATTACGCGCAGCGAGGTCAGACGAGATTTGTCTGACTGGTGGCTGCGGCAGCGGACGTTCTTGTGATGATTGAAAATCATAAGTATTTGAACGATACTCATTGTAAACCTTTTCGCGGCGTTCACGTAATAGTTCTTCAAAGTCCAAGCGTGTTGGTGTTTTGCGTACGGTGCTGCTGCTGCTATTGTGATTGTTGATATTTCCATTTAATCCGCTGGTGCCGACGCTGGGGAAGTTGTTGTAGTTGTAGTTGTAGTTGTGGACATTGCTGTCGTTACCACTGCCGTTGTCACTACCATATCTGTAGTTGTAATGGTATGTGTTTGCGATTGTGTTGGTAGTATTTCGCGTAGGTGATCTATTCAATGTTTTGCGTACTAGCAAAGGACTGGTGAGACGTGCTGGCTGTGCATTCATCCCGCTCACATCTGTTCCGTTGCCCGTTATTGTCTTTGCACTCGAGCTGTAATTATATTTATTGCCGCCAGCGTAATTACGATCACTGTTCAAATTAAAATTTATATCCGTTGGAACGGTGGGGCTGGTGCGAAATAATTCACGACCTCTGCTGCCGTCACCACCATTTTTCAAGGGTGTTGATGTTTTAATCTGTCCGTAACTGAATGGCAACGAGTTTTCACGGGCATGGTATGGTATAGCACTTTTTGCCTCGTCGTTACCCGAAACGACGGAGAAATCCTCAAACGGTGACCGCATAGTTCGCGAATATTCACAAGACTGCTGGCCTGCTCGCAGTCAACTTACAATCGCAGTCAAAGCCAAATAGTGCGGCCACCAATCTATCTTTCGATTTGACTGTTGTGTTTATATTCGATGCATGGGTATGAGTGTCATGTGTGTGCGAGAGAGTATATGAGTTTGTGTATATGTTTCTGGTACGAGTATCCACATTTGTACATACATATATACTTAATAGCGCGAGCGAGGCCGCATGAATGTGTGCGTTTTTGTGTGGTTGTGTGGGCTTTGCAAAGGTGTTTTTGTTGATTTTTATTAATCTTCATCAGACTGTGAGTGATGTCATCCTCTTCAAATTGTGCTCCCTCACAACAGTTTAAATATTTCTTTAAAAGCCGTGTGGCTGCTAGACGCTCTGAAGTACGACTGCTAGTATGTGTACTTGCTAATATTGTTTGCGTGTTCCGTGTATCTACAATGAATATATGGGGTAGTGTGGGCCTTTCTCTTCTGTAATATTTTTCAATCCTCCGTAACCCTTCATTGCGCGGCTTTATTTATGCACTTTACGGACCATCTCGTGCGCATATGTATGTATGTAAATATGTTGCATCTCAACAACTTTAATCAATTTTGTTGTTTGTCAATAAAAGCAAAACCAGTTAACATTTTGTAGTAAACTATTATTATAAGTTTTTGCTTTGACCTATTGTAGCAGCTCTTGCTACAATGAGTTGTAGTGACATTCCTAGGACTTTCATATACATATGTACATATGTATGTAACTCTGTAAAAAATATCAACGTTTCACAGTTGAAATACTTCTACATATGTATGTATGTATGTATGTATATGAAAAAAGATGTAAATATGAAAATCTCCTTCACATAGCATCAGAGCTTCCCTGCAAATAACAGAGACCAATGACAGAGCAAAAGATAGATCACAAATAGAATTGTTACACTTCTCCCCCACTTCTTATGCTGCATTTCGTTCTCAATGCCATTGTCCATTTCCCATTGCTTTCCGCTATCAAGTTGTTTACCTTTTCTTTCCGACGACCGAGATCTTAACTGGATTCTTTTTATGTTTACGTCATTTGCATTAGAGCTCCCTGTACCTTCACAATATATTCACACTTTTACAGAACATAGTACATGTACATATGTATGTATACTCGAATGAGAGAGCCCCAAAAGAAAAGTTTGTGTACGAAGAGCGAGTCGATTGCATCTGTATGCGTTCGATCTGCAACGAATGTTATTGGCCCAAACTACACGTTCAGAAGTAACTCTTTGTCGATCATTATTGTTCAAACGAGCTTTCCTCCTAACATTCATTTGTATATTTCATAAAATGAATAGTCCTAGTGGGCTCTCATGTTTCCAGATTCTCAAAATTATCCATTTTCCGTTGTTTCCTAGATCAATGTGTTTACACTCATGCAAAATATTATATTAATAATTATGCTTATACACATTTTATTATATTAAAAAGTTATTTGTGTGATTGTAACTGTCTTACGAATTCCGAATATGAAAAATAAGTAGGTGGAAATAGAATAAACCAAAAAAAATGTTTGCTGTCGTTAATAAACGCCAAATAATGTTGGGCGGTTTACTCATTTTGGTTATATATTTTATTCCATTTTTAAGGAAAATCCTTTTTAACGGTATGATTATAAGTGTGCTCCTTGTATAACGTTCAGCGATCTATATCAGAAGGCATATCGAATCATATCAGGATATATCGACATCTGCAGGTAACGAGAAGAACTAGGAATATGGATCATATTTATATTATGAAATAACGACAACAACGGTGTTATTAAAAATTTCGTTCTTGTTATTTTCAATTTGAAAGAAGTTTTGAAACCATATTTTATAAGGACGTTGAGGATTTCCTTTTTCCGGTAATGAATGCTTTTATAAGAGATCCTCGAGCTATTTTTGATTTATGAAATGAAATATTTTTCAACAATAATTTCTATATGAAAAATATATTTTTTTCGGGGACCAGTTTTAGGGCCGTCAAATCGAGATCATGTGAATTATCCCTTCGACTTTTGTATACAAATGCTCCCCATTCATTCTCATAGACTGACTCGCATACACACTTTCATATATACCGTGCTAACAGAAACTTGTCCATGCATATTTACAAATGTGTATGAATGTACGAATGTATTTATGGTTCTATTCTGTGCATGTTTAAAATTGGTTTAGGAGCATATAATATGGGCAGAATGAGCAACGAAACTACGCAGAGAGCAAATTTTATAGCATCATAAATACTCTTTTTTCAATTTGTTTATATAATTAGTGTTAATTGTTTGTTTTCTCCTCAGATCCTTTAGCTGTTTTTATTGTTGGAGGGGCCAAAAATTTGTAAACTAACAAATTTATTCTGTCGTATTTGCAGAAATATATCTACATACATACATACATATGTATGTATAAGTATTTATATATGATTCTGTTTTAATTCTGTAGATTGAAAATAAATATCTTATGAGCTATACCAACTAACAATTATCTCCACTTCTATCTGAAGGTAGTGAGGCTATTTCCTTCCCATTTTAATTTCCGGCCAAGCATTAGCAATTCATTACCTTTTTTAAAATTTGCATAATTCTTGCTACTGGAGAAAAATATTTGCGACTTAAGTATATGCACTAATTTTTATGTTTGACAGCATATTCTTCTATATACATAAATGTAGGCATGTAGATACATATCTGCGTGTTTAGTTTTTAATAACTCAGAATCACGCTATGAACGAGAAAATTACTTTCGATATGCAAAAACTAATTTGCAAATTGAGGGGCTTGTGTGAGAATTTCATTGGACTTAATATGTATGTATAATATTTCTCAGTGTACATATGTTTTTGGAGCACATGCTCTCAAACGTTACAATATCGTAGACCTAAATATACCATAAAAATTTCTGCGCATTTTCATATGCATAAATTAGTTATTACATGGGTGGATTCAGCGGAGAAAGCACTGGTTAGAAACTATAACCCCAAGAATTGTGGGTCTCCATAAATTCGCACATCTTGATGCTTATATGCATATATTTTTATAAACAATCCGGAATACGGATCAGATTATTTTATATGTATGCCCAGCAACATGAACCTATTCAAGCTGATTTACTTTGCAATAATAAATTATAATATAGTATAAATTTTATTATGATAGTAGTGTGTAATTTACAATTATTTTTTGTAATTGGTATCTAAAGTAGGGCATATTTTCAAGTGTCTTAAAATAATGCAAAGATGCTCATCTCTGATACCCACTGATTAAATTTTATAGATAAGAGGCCAGAAATATCAATATGTACATAGCCATTCATAAAATTAAATCAGATTTTATATAAACTCGATTTACCAGAGGCCAGGAAATATCACTTTTAAAACAACAAAGTTCTTTAAAATATTTTTTTAGAAATGGTTCTTATTTCTTAAGCAGTGCATCCTTTTGCTGGTACTCAAAAAAACAACAAGCAATTATAAGATTAGTGTTTTCAGTTCAACATCATAATAGCATGTTCCCACGGCACCTTGAATTGCGTATTCGGCTGAATCGGGACTGAATATGTTCAGAAATTTAAAATTTGACAAGCTGAATTACCTTATTCGAGGGTAATTGAGTTAGAATTACCATTCGAATTACATAGAAATTGGTTTCGTAAAAAGCAAAAGAGAACAAAACAATAAATAATAATAAACAATAATCAAATACTTAATTTTGCCTTCGTAAGACCCAGGATACTGGCGGTGATTATAAATTTCCAACGCCAACAGATTTGCAACTAAAGCTGTAGCTTAGATGAGATTAATTATATATATTCACATTTTAAATTTGTGGAAATACTCAAACTTAGTTAAATCAACTGTACAGCAATTTTATAAATGATTACCATTGTCTTAACATTATCCGATCCAAACCGCCTAATTTTTTAAAACCACTATTAATTCGTTTATCCGAAACTTAAATGTTTAAAAAGAACGTCATCGAAACTGTGGAAAATTAATTATAAGCTTTTTGTTACTAAGAAAAATTGTGGGCAATTCGGTGGGTAAAAATTGACTTATCGGTAGTTAAAAAAATATATATTTAAATGGATAAAGCTAAATTTTCCTAAATATTACTGGGATTAAATATTTTTCTCAATATTTCCAATGTTAAATATTCCTCATGATCATAAATTTTTGTATGTAAGTAAGTCTGTATTCTCATTTTATTAACCATGGAAAACTGTTCTGAACAAGAATTGTATACAATGATCCTATTTGTGGTTTCTAACAGCACATATGCAAGAAATTTTTCCATTTACAACTTTGTCGTGTTGGAGCAAATAGTAGCCAACGGTATACGCCGTACCAGAAACATATATTATAATATATGTTTCTGGCGCTACCAACTGCAATGTTAGCAGTTGTAGAACCATTGGGCTGGATTGACTAACAACATTATCCATTGTACTATTTAACAAGTAGAAAGAATTATACAGTTTTGCAGTGAAGTTTTAAATTCTTAATTTTATCTACCCATTTTGTGAATATTACATTGAAAAGAACACATTAAAAATTGAATTGAATTGCAATTGCATCATTTGCCGTGACCTAAGTTTTATTCCACTGTAGTTTTAGCTACCAACTGAAAAAAGTGAAAAACACTTGACGAAATACAACCAACTTCATGTAGAACTCAGTAGGCGTCGTCATCGAAAAACGAACATATAAATAAGAGTGGCTGTGAAAATTTCATTTCATTCGATATCAGTTTGAGAAGCTTCATTACCGGCTGCTCCAGACAAATATAAAAAAATTTAATTGAATTTCTTTTGTGATTTTGTGTGAAAAAATCTAACTATTCAAAATGGTAAGTGATTTTCTTTTTTATTAAAATTTAAATAGAGCAAAAATGTAATAAGGGAAATTTGTTTTTCTAAAAATTAAATAAAAGGACAATGAAAAACTTATGTGAAAAAGGACGGCCATTTTTCTTTATGCCAATCTTATTTTTAATTTTAATCTGAAAGATACAAAATCCTATTTTGTTCGCAAATAATATTTTGTTTTAAGATTGGCCTAGGCTTCGGTTAATAAACTTTAGGTCTGTATTTTACAGATTAAAAATTTGTTAGTATCTAGATAGAAATTGCACGTGAAATTATTTTTTGTGGCTTTTTCAGCGTGTTTGCTTCTCAGACCGCACCCTACTCGATTGACGCAACTTCGGCAGAGGCGAAACGCCGCTTATTCATGATTTTTTTTTTTTATACGAGTGTAGAAAAGAAACCAGTTTGGAAGGGAGTATGCTAGTTTCTTTTAAACCAACCAGCAGAATTCACTAAAAATTAAATAAGCCGGTAACATGCGTCTTTTGAAAATAAAATAAAAATTTTTTGTTTGCCTTTATTAGATAGAAAGGAAGTTTTGTAAAGAGATCCTTCACCAGGATTCGAGCCTGTTAATATATTGAAATTTATATATTGTTTGCTGGGGAAATTTTCTGTAAATTTTTTTATTATATCAACATATTGGCCAACTAGTTTTAAAGGAGTCGGCCGTATTTTTTTATATAAAAAAGGAAACTAATTTATATTTTGTCCTTTCTTTTTCTAGCGTGAATGTATCTCTATCCATGTTGGTCAAGCTGGCGTCCAAATCGGCAACGCTTGCTGGGAATTGTACTGCTTGGAACATGGTATCCAGCCTGATGGCCAGATGCCATCCGATAAGACTGTTGGCGGTGGTGATGATTCTTTCAACACTTTCTTCAGCGAAACTGGTGCTGGAAAGCATGTGCCACGTGCCGTTTTCGTGGATTTGGAACCAACTGTCGTCGATGAGGTTCGTACTGGCACCTACCGTCAACTGTTCCACCCTGAACAGCTGATTACTGGTAAGGAAGATGCTGCCAATAATTATGCCCGTGGCCACTACACCATTGGTAAGGAAATCGTCGATTTGGTTCTGGACCGCATCCGTAAATTGGCCGATCAGTGCACAGGCTTGCAAGGCTTCCTCATCTTCCACTCATTTGGTGGTGGTACCGGCTCTGGTTTCACTTCATTGTTGATGGAGCGTCTTTCGGTTGATTATGGCAAAAAATCCAAATTGGAATTTGCTATTTATCCCGCACCTCAGGTTTCGACCGCTGTTGTGGAGCCCTACAATTCGATTTTGACCACACATACCACTTTGGAACACTCCGACTGCGCCTTCATGGTTGACAACGAAGCTATCTATGATATCTGTCGTCGTAATTTGGATATTGAGCGTCCTACCTACACTAACTTGAATCGTTTGATCGGTCAGATTGTGTCTTCGATTACTGCTTCTCTACGTTTTGATGGTGCACTTAATGTCGATTTGACTGAATTCCAGACGAATTTGGTGCCCTACCCACGTATCCATTTCCCATTGGTTACCTACGCTCCCGTCATCTCTGCTGAGAAAGCCTACCATGAACAATTGTCTGTAGCCGAAATCACCAATGCTTGCTTCGAGCCAGCCAACCAGATGGTGAAGTGCGATCCTCGTCATGGCAAGTACATGGCTTGTTGCATGTTGTACCGCGGTGATGTTGTCCCTAAGGATGTAAACGCAGCTATTGCTACCATCAAGACTAAGCGTACTATTCAGTTCGTGGACTGGTGTCCCACCGGCTTCAAGGTCGGCATCAACTATCAGCCACCTACTGTGGTGCCAGGCGGTGACTTGGCCAAGGTTCAACGCGCTGTTTGCATGTTGTCCAACACCACTGCTATTGCTGAGGCTTGGGCACGTTTAGATCACAAGTTCGATTTGATGTACGCCAAGCGTGCTTTTGTGCATTGGTACGTTGGTGAGGGTATGGAGGAAGGTGAATTCTCCGAAGCCCGTGAGGATTTGGCTGCTCTCGAGAAAGATTATGAGGAAGTTGGCATGGACTCCGGTGATGGAGAAGGCGAGGGTGCTGAAGAATATTAAGCCTTTCAGTATTGAAGAATCTGACCATTACCAAAAATTTGTAATGGTTTAACATTTAAACTAAAAAAAAGAATTTCTATTGAAATGATTCGCAAGAAAAAAAATGTGTTGAATAAATGTCATTTGAAATAGTGTAAAATTTTATTGTTGTATTTTCCGGGAGGGGGAATCTTTTTTTATCTTACTACAGCGCGAGTGAATGAACTCGTCCGCTATTGCCATAAAAAAGCAAAACTGTACTGTTGCACACATATTTTTAGCCGTTGGAAACAGCCGATCTGCCGCATGTATAGCTTTCTATTTGTTGCGAGTCAATTATAGGCATTTCTCTGCCTTTCCTGCATGCATGGCCAACAATTTTTACTGCCAGAAACCAGCGTTTTAGTTTCATAAATGTGCTTCTCTACTCTTTCTACATGTATGTATGTACTGCTTGAGTGCGCATATGGAATGCAATTGTGGGGCGGGCGCTGAACTCTAATTGCAGACTTTGTAATACATACATATGTATCTTGGAAGACAGTTTTTAGAATGGTAATCGCGTTTGGGCTCTGGTTAAACCACTATAAATATGTATGTACATACAACATACAAGATTGCTCAGAGTGCGGAGTCGCGATGAGTCATGGTGCAGTAAAATGGTTTGACATACTGCTTTCCAGTTTGTATAGTTTGTCATCAATGTCGCATGCGTTGATGACATCATGTTCTTGTGTACTCAATAATTCAGAAGGGGAGGGGCAATACAGTGAAATGTATGTCCATATATAGTATGTTTGAAAGCTTTCCTCCCAAGCACATTACTTGTTTCCCCATTTATGTACATGCATAAATAGAGCTGTGACGTTACTGTTGGCATTGCAGGGCAATTGTTGTCTGTTCCATTCAAATCGATAATTCTGTCGCATTGCCTACATGCATGGATGAATTCGGAACTTTTGTATACATACGCGTGCACTTTCTGAGGATTTTAATTGGTAGGCATTGGAAATGCTTGCATATCAATATTTCTGATGTGAGTTCTTTGTAACAAACTAGTGTTATGTATTTAGCATACTCATTCCTTGATACAAATAAGACCCGCAGGAACTTCAATAAACTGAAAATTATTCTTAGATTCATACAGATCTAAATAGTGGAACTATCACAACTCCAATAGATTTTTTTGCTCTAGTTTGGTAATTGACAATATGTTATATAGTATATATTAAAACTATATGCATACATACATATGTATGTATGTACTCTTTCGTGCACGTGATGAAACATACGTGTGCATACATTTGTAGGTGCGGTATTTCTGGTTTAGCTCTATTTAGATAATTTTATAGTTGAGGCGACCATCTGTCATGAAATTGACTTAAAGTAATAGTAACATCTGCTTGTTCAAGACTTATTAATGTAGATATGAACAATATTGTTCTAACTCAAAGTAATTATACAAATTGTACCTACTGAAAAATTGTCCTTCTTCGGCAAATTTTAATATTTCCATATAAAGCAAAGTTTTTCTGTCTATTCAAACCACACCGGCACATTGAGCGTCCCGCAGATGCAAAACATGTACATAAATACATACATACATCCATACATACACAACATACGTATTTAATTTCAACTGGGTGTGGGTAGAAAAACATCTTTTCATATAAGGCTATATAATATTTAAGTAATGCTACAAATATACACATGTACATACATACGTACATACATATGCTTGTATATTTATGTGTGTAGGCAAAAAAGTGAGTTACTATTGTTCAGCAGCGCCAGTCTTTTATTGTAGGCGTTCTTTATGTATTAACGTTTGTTTTTAACGATGTTGAAATTTATTATAAATAATTATGTATGATTTTATATAAAATGAAGTATGTCATACATTTTGAAACCCTGGGTAAGGGTGTGAGGGCATTCCCTTAGGTAAGTGACAACTAATTACCTTAGTTCAGAAAAAGCATGGACATGGATAATAACATACATATCTGGATGTCGGTTACAGGTTTTGTACTCCACGACTTAACTGGATATTTGAATATAGTATAATAACATCAAAAGGATATATTAAGATTGTAACCGGGCTAGAAGAAGGGTATGAGTTGGCCAGATGAATGCACTTGAGTACTGAAATTTTGCGCGATTTTCCTGCCTAGCGATGCAGTTTGATTTTTTTTTAATTTACCAAGAGCCTTTCAGATAACTTGCGTGCTGTCAATGACACAAAATACATATGTACATACATATGTATGTATGTTTGTACATACAGAGTATGTGCTACTAGTAATTTTAAGCATACACAGTAGATGAAGCCAAGTTGCTGCAAAAATCGAAACGGAAAGGCAAATTTACTTTTTTAGCAAATAGACTGGATGATGCCCAATAATATATTACAACATTCATGTTTTTAGCAAACAGAGGGGATGGCACCCAAGTATTGTAGAAGTACATTCCCATTATTCTTGAATGACGGCGAGGCGAATTTATTATGATAAATTTACCTTTGAGATAAATTCACCTTGGATGACGTCATAGATTTTTCTCATGGTGTTCTTTTTCAAACTGTTCTCATAGTAAGTAATAAAGGTGGAACAGATTGCAATAAAACCGAGATTAATATACTATCATTTGAAAATTGAAGACTAGATGGCGTTAGTAAATAAGGAGCGCAATTATAGTGTAATAGAGAGCATTTACACTATGAGCTCATAGATTTGCAATTGTTAAGGCTTCCATAACATTAATATATTGGTCTAGAATTAAAAATTTGTTATTATTATACTTTACTCTATAGTCAATTATGTATGCAAGGGGTGGGGGAATGAATACTCGAAACTAAAGTTTCTACACGAAAAAGAGATTTAGAAAGAATAGTTTCTGAGACCATGCCCAGGGCAGAATTCGAATAAATTTAATGAGTAAATTTTATGAGGACCAAAGTTCCCTTTAAGCTGCAATAATTTTCGAGACTTTCGCAGTCGTTTTTGTATTCCCCGCACAATAGCCTTGCTCACCATTTTTTTATATCATATTATAAGAAAACTACATCTAAAAATTCCTCACTTGCTCACTTTTACATACCTTTTGTACATTTTTGCTCCCATATACTTTTGTATCGCGCAGTCAGCGCAAAAATTAGAGGAACATTGATGAGGACCAAAGAGGTTTCAAATTTTTCTAAAAAGTTTATTTCTCACGTGATTCCATTTATCTCTTGTTATTTGGGGAATAGCACAAATAGGGAAAAAAAGTGGCCAATACTACAGAATGATGCAATATGGTATATTATCACAATTTGTTTGACTCTTTTAACGTTTCTGAGAAAAATGAACTTTGTTTAATTAATCTTTTTACGAGACTATGGCTACGGAACTGTGCAAAATCGTCAAGTTACGGAATGCAATTCAAAATATATAGATTAAAAAATTGATTTAGGACCGAAATATATTATTTTACTATTCAAAATACTCTTAAAGAAAAATATATATAAAAAATTGATAGTAGTTAAAACGTTAATATGACTACAACTTGGTAGTTTGAGCTGTCTTTTCCGCTTTTTTTTTCTCACATAACTGTTATCAAATCTAAGTATGTACTTACATATATATAAAAAAAGTAAATTCAATACTGATTTACTCTGCGATATACGTTTATAAAAATAAATTTTGATTGTCATGGAACTGTTGCAAATTTTGTTAGTAAAAGATTGACCATTACTGCAAGATCTACAATCGACACAAGTGGATAGATTGCTTTATTTTGGCTTTTTTTTTATAATTAACAGACATTCACAGTGGCTTTTCTAATGCACAGCCACCCTGGTTTGAATGGCACATGGAAGAAGAAGCGTAATCATATGTGACGTGAGTGTGTTAGTTTTGTTATGATTTTAGCACAAGATTTTATACGCTGTTTTTTTTTTTATTCAATCGATTTTTACATTTTCATAAGAGTGACTTTCTCACAAATTGCGATATAAAAAGAAACGATAATGGAGCTCATGAAGCCAATCGACCAAATGGTTGTATTAGGAGGCGACAGATCAAAGTAAGGTTTCTGCAATTACAATAATATTGTTTAATGCGTTAATATTATTCTATAGACTCAAAGATCTGTTGGGCAATCGTCTAACTGAGTGTGGATGGCGTGATGAGGTGCGTCTTTTATGCCGCAACATAATTAAGGAGAAAGGGAATACAGTAAAAATGGAAGAGCTAATCACAGAGGTAACTCCGAAGGCGCGTTCTCTTGTGCCAGATACTGTAAAGAAGGAGTTGCTAATGAAAATAAAAACTATACTCGCCGCTCAAGAGGGGATAGATCTATAGGAGCTGCAGTTTTCTTACATACTACGCCGCACTGCTGGAAATATTTATTTAATACGAATTAATTCGCATGTTTAGTATTGCTTATTTCCAGTGCATAGCAACTGAATCCAATTCAATAAAATTTTAAATGCGAACATTCATAGTACTTTATTTATTAACCGTGATCAACTGTTTTCTAATATATTTCTGTATTAATATGCAAGTACTATTACAAACGGATTTGACCTACATGAGCGTCATTGCGACGTTCCCATATCAGGACTGGCAATAGTCATTTAGGTAACATTTTCATACATTCCAATCTTTGCTTGGATTATGGTGCCGCAACAGCTAGTGAACAGATTCTCCCAACTTTGATCCGTTTTGAAGGTTAATAAATTCTTCCACCCATATTAATTCTAGAATTAATTGACAATAACATGAAAACAAGATTATTCTTTTAACTAATTCTTTTTTATTCATTCTTTTATTTTTCTTTGTATAAATTTGTTGTCTTAGAGGATATATTCGTTTATAATTGAACTTTTACTTTTATTTTATTTTATTGGCTCTTGAAATATAATTTTTCAACTATTTTTTAAATAAATGTGGCTTATAATATTCATCATAAAGAATATTCGCATATGACATTTTACTAATATTATTCGTCGCATACTTTAATCACTATTTCACTATCTAAGCACTTTAACCAGGTCCGCATGAAACTAGTGCACAAACAATATAGTATATTTTCTTTTATGTATTTATGTAATATACATCTCTTGCTCTTATGGCTTTGATTAATAACGAATACCTTAATTCTAACACTCGAAGTGCTTATACAAAACTTTTACGTATGAGCTATTTAAGCATGTTTTAACTTTTTTTAATATACATGTACGAGGAACAGGATAAATATGTGTTTATGTGTACTCTATACAATATTCTTATACATTAAGGCCTGATTTCAAAAATACACCTTAACTTAGCTTGTTGAAACACAATTTATGCAACTTACTGTTTGGGTTTCAGCGGATGGGAGTTACAGGACATTGTTTACAAATGGAACAGAGAAAAAACAGCACCAGCTGCTAAAAGATGAACGACTTTCTGGCATGTCCTACAAAACAATGCCAACATTCTCTTGCCAAATGTAGTTTTGCCGCCAACTCAAACAGAGGCAAAAATTCTTCTCTGCCGACGTTGGTACTTCTTTATTTGTTTACATTTTTTGGTCATACTCTCAGTGAGATCTGAATTCCCTTATTAGAAGTATATATGTATTATCGATGCTGATATAAGTGTGTAGCGCATGTACAGAAATCAGAAGTAATATTTCTTATTAATTATCGTAAGTATTTATACTAAATCTTCTTTGCACAATATGTGGAAAGTTTATAGAGAGAAGTACTGGCAACCAGTATAAATATATACAAATATTTTCAGAGTCTTGCAGATTTACTCACTAACCCAAAGGAAGGTGAGATTCCGAACAAGTGTCCGCATAGCCGTGGCATACGAACCGAACTCGTTCGATCCACTCACTCGTTAAGTTACATCGTGTTTGTTCGTTCATACATATTTCGTTTGTTGCGAACTAAATATGCATTCAACTTTATTTGTTTAATAGTGAATCAATCGAGAAGTCTTTAAATTTGGAATTTGAGTCTTCAAAAAATAATTGCTGAAGTTGTTGTTGCTGCTGGTGTGGCTCTTGTGGCGCTATATCCAAATTAGCACCACTGCTGTTTGTAGTAATATTTGCAGTTTTTAATTTATAGCGTGGCTTGCGTAAAAATTTGGGGGATATTGTGAACTTCATCGGTTTTGCTGTAGCTGCTGTTGTTGTTGCGGTTGATGTATGATGAGGTACACTTGTAGTTGCAACTGAAGTTGTGGTTTTATTACTCGGCGATATTATTGTTGTTGTTGCTGCTGCCGTCATCTGAGGTTTTGCATTTACACGCCAAGTACGTAATTCACTACCTATTTTTGATGTTGATGTAGGAGCAGTTAAAATTGTCGCTGCTGTTATTGTTTTTGCAACTTTATTATTAGTGCCGCTAATCTGGGCTGTTTGCATCTTTTTGCATACTAAATTGGGTTCACAGCTATTGTTTGTTAACAAACTGCTGCTGAGTGTGCGTGTACAACTGGGAATTGTTGCTGTTGTTATTGTTTTTGCAACTTTATTATCTATCCTGGTAATCTGTGCCCTTTGCATCTCGTTGCATAGCAAATTGGATTCACAGCTGTTTGTTGTTAACAAACTGCTGCTGCCGAGTGTGTGTGTACAACTCGGAGTTGTTGTTGCTGTTATTGTTTTTGCAACTTTATTATTAGTGCCGCTAATTTGAGCTCTTTGCATCTCGTTGCATACTAAATTGGGTTCGTAGCTGTTGGTTGTTAACAAACTGCTGCTGCTGAGTGTGTGCGTACAACTCGGAGTTGTTGTTGCTGTTGCTGATATTTTACAGATCTCCCGACCTGTTCCAATGCCGCCAAAACATTTAAGAAAGTTCTGCACATGCAATAAATTCTCGTTTCTTGCACCTCTTGGTGTGGTTTTCGCTTCCTCGCTCTCGTTTTCATCCTCAGCTTCGGCTTCAAACTCGGATGATGAGTGATGTTGAGATGATGATAATGTGGATGAGCCTGTTTCGTCACTACTCTCTTCGTTCAGATTGTAAACGATAGTAAACGAGGCTCGCTGTTGGGGTTGTTGTTGTTGTTTCGTTTTCACAAATTGTTGCGGTTGCTTTGTGTCGTCGTAGTTGGCTGCAAATGCACTGTTGGCTTTTGCTGACGCCATCACTTCTTCTTGCTGATATTTTGTTGGTTTGTTGTATTTGCCACGCGATATATTACTCAATGTCGCTGGTGTTACTACTCTCTTGGCAGCTCTCTTGAAATAATATTTTTGTGGCTGATTATCATGCAACAATTTTCAGCTGGGCCTTGCTAGGTTATCGTCTCGCCTTAGATGGGACTGTTCGGAAGAGGAGAAAGTGCAGAATGAAAGCATTTTTTTTGTGTACGATTAATAAAAAAACATGAAAATTCGTCGAACATAATTTAAATTATGTGTTGCTGATTTTGTGACTGATTGAGAGAGAAATGACGTTATCAATCGAATCCATTTCTATATATTTATATATACATATCATATATCATATATATATATATATATATATATATATATATATATATATATATATATATATATATATATGTATATATATATTTATATATATATATATATATATATATATATATATGTATATATATATTTATATATATATATATATATATATATATATATATGTATATATATATTTATATATATATATATATATATATATATATATATATATATATATATATATATATACATATATATATATATATATTTATATATATTTACATATATATATATATATATATATATATATATATATATATATATATATATATATATATATATATATATATATATATATATATATATATATATATATATTGCAATTTGCCGGAACAGGATGTGGATGTTTTTAATGTTTGGTTTTGGATGGATATGGTGGTGGATGTTGATGACTTTGAATGAAATAATTTTGATGTTTTGATATTAGGTTGAATTATATATTGCAAAAACAATTTTGGTACGTATGAAAAATAACAAAACATGATAGCACAAAAAAATAACAAAACAATATTAATAAATGAAAATTGAATGAAGGATGCTGAGCATGTTTCAGTAATTACAAACAGAAAAAAATTTAGTCGCTACATATTGAGTTCCGGTATGTTGCACAACCAGGCGGACACAGTAACATGAACATGAACAGAAATATCTGTGATCGAAAAACTTGCGATGCAGGCAGCACTCTTTACATTCAAAAGACGTCGAGAGTTATCAGTGTTCCTTGGAAGACTTTGTTCACAGAATTAGTGCACACTCAATTGTGCCACATTAAATGATATTGCTAGCATATTCTTATAGCCTAAGTTATGGAGCAATTTATGTCCGCATGAAATGAATCAATCAGCTATATCGTATATACTCGTATACCCTAATTTTGAAAGGATACAAAAAATGTGAATATACATTTAGCTGCAATTTAACTCCCATACAAATCTAAGGGAATATTATTATTATTGCCAGAAAAACAATAACTTAATTATTATTTTACAGTAGCTGTCGGGGCTTTAGCTCTCAGGGAATAGTAATGATAAGTTTGACTGACATATTGAATGGGCCATCCCGCAGGTTGGAATGAAGAATCTTCGACTGAAGATAATCAACAAATTATGGCTGCAATATGACCCAGGTCGTCGTATGAGAAGGAATCATGCCGAAGTAGACAAATCGTGTGTGTTTATGATTATATTTCAACTGGTTCTGCTACTAAGGCTCCATATCCAACTGCTGGCTGGTCCACATCGTGAACCTGAAGCGAACTTGGACATAAGCACCTCTGTGTATATTTAACATACATATGTATTTCATGCGGTTTCGATTGTTAGCTGTGATATGCTGTCGAGGCATTCAATGCAATGCGGTTATAAAGCGAACTTTTAATGTGGTTTTTCATTGTCAAAATGTTGCCGCGACATTAGTGGCACAATTAATAGAAAAGAAAAATATTTACACAAAATTAACATAGAAATTATATTCAATGACAAAAACAACATTCAACTGTAGTTAGTGAGTTACGTAATGCAAGAATATGCACATTTAAGTATGTATGTATGTAGACCCGCCCACAACACGCAAGTCGCCACTACTACCTGATGATGAGCATAGAGCGTATGATACGCGGAGGTGCCATCCGCAGTAGTGACACCACCACCTCGATTACCACCAACACCAACACTTCCAACTCCATTTCCAACACTAACACTACCACCATCACCAATAACACCTGCACTACCGATTGCGAGCGTTGACCCACCTCGTCCAGTGGTGCTGTTGCCACCACCGCCGCCAACGCGCACTCCAGTCAGTGGATGGTGTTGTTGCAGTTGCTGTTGTGGCTCATGTTGCTGTGCTGCGTGCATGTGCGTATGCGTATGCGGATGAGTGTGTGAATGCGCTGGGTGTACCGAGTGCGTGTGTACGGAATGCAAATGCGCGTGTTGCTGTTGCTGCTGCTGCTGTTGCAGTTGCTGCTTTTGCTGGCTGTGCTGATGCAGTGTCGATTGCGACGTGTGCGTTGCATGTTGTTGCATGGCAGTGGTCGATGCTGCTGTCGAAGCGGAAAGTTGCATGTGATGATGATGATGCTGAATCTGTTGCTGTGGCTGGTGTTGCGCTGTTAGACGACTCGTTTGCGCTGCTATTGGTGGCATCGTTGCTGTGGTCGCTGCTGCTGCTGCTGCTACTGCCGCCGCCGTCACACTATTGTGGTGAATATTATTGCTGTTGGGATTATGTGATGTTGATGATGATAAGCCTGCTGTTGTTATTGAGGAGGTATAATTCGCATGAGCGGATGAGGAGTGTCTACGCGCATATAAGAAATAGAGAGAGAAAAACAAAAGAAAACAGCAAACAATAAATCAAACAAAAAATTGGTACACTAACACACACATACAAACAAATTATTGGGCATCGAACTTTGAGCTGCTTGACACAACAAATCACAAAGGAATTTCAGTTGTGATTTTAATTTATGTACTTGCAGAACTGCTGTGCCGTCACGGCACTTTCTCTTTGGGTTAGCTTACCTCAAACTTAACGGTGTTACAGTGGCCGCTGTAGCCGGGTTTAATCCCACAGTTTGTTGTGGCAATGTTGGTGCTGATGTAGCAATCGATGCTATAGCTCCTGGTACGGTTGTTCCCGATTGACGGAAATCAATACCATTCTCCAATGTGGCAAGCGATGACGCGTGTTGTTGTTGCTGTTGCTGCACTGCAGCCGCATTGAGTCTCGTCGCCGAGCCAATGGCATTTGCGGCCAATCTACTGGAGTTTGTTGCTACGGACATGGATGTTGTCGCCGCAGTGGCCAGTGATGCCGCTGTTGTGGAAATCGCAGCGCACCCCGGCGAGCCCGTGGCTGTAACAGCGTGAGGCGGATTTCAAAAATATTTTTCTTTGGTTTTATTTGTAAAAATGTTAAAATATTTTACCAATTTGAAAAATAAAACATTTATCTTTGTGTGTTAAATACTGAAATACAAATGTATATGTATATTCTTCAATCCCCATCATATTCATATGCACCAGCCTATTAAAATTTACAGACCCAAGCCCTCTGACCTCGTCCAAATTTAGAGTCCTAAGCCAATTATTAAAAAGTACCTGCCAAAAGGTACATACAATATGAAAACCAACTTATCCGAGCTTTTGTTGCTGGGCGGGCTACAATTATGAAGCGCTCTCCTGATACAGAGTATAATCAGAGACGCTACAGCCTCCAAGAGAACCTTCGCCAACAATGGGAGAGCGCGAGCGGGAAAAGATCTATCACGTTGTGATACTCCAGATTGCTGTGACATTCTCAATTTGTCCCTGACTGACACCCACAATTATATGCAATTTTAGGAAAAATTTTACAAACGCAAGTCTACAACAACAGTTTCATTAAATTAGATGGTACAGTTGATCGCTAAAAAAAATTACCGAACGTAAAATCGATCAAGAGTGATGTTCCCTTGTGACCACCTAACAAGTACGTCCTGACTACCCTTTTCTAAACAAACTCAGGATGGACGTTGCCGGTAGCATCTCTTTTTTTGTATCCAAAGCATTCATACCACACACTCTACACCTTTTATATGTACATATGTACATTCTGTGCCTATTTTGATTTATCTGTTATGTGGACATTAAAGCAGGTTTTTTAGTAAGTTTGAAAAATTAAGGGGACATGTTAGTTTCAGGATTAAAAGTTCCAATAGATGGGTCAAATAGAAAACCGAATTTAAGAAGCGTTTTTTAACAGTGAATAAAATCATATAAAATTATGGGACTTATTTATATTTTGTGTATATGTCAAAAACATATTTACAAAAAACCAAAGGAAATAAGTAAATAAAAAATAAATACAAACACCATTTATATTTAAATTTGCAGTTTTATGCTTTTATATTTTCAATTACTGGTATAAATAATTTTGATATAGTAAATAATTTAGTCAATATTATTATGTGATACTTAACTAAAACTTGTAAGAAGCTTGGATTGATTTGTACGTGCGATTGATAATGAACTGCACAGCAAACCAGAACTTCCGCAACTCAAGACTACACTGAAGACTGTTTTAAATAGACTAACAAAGTCAAAGCGTTCAGACCATTTCATCACATGGATGCTCACACCTAACCTCCTTCGAACACTGTTTTCGGTTTGTTCATAAAAACCTTTCGCGAGTGTTACCGGTCACTGGTTTGCTGAGTTATGTACCGTACACATGCTGCTAAATCATGCTGCTCTGTGTTCATATATAAATAGTTTAAATACAATTGGAACCGAGGGTACACATCAGAGAATACAGAGAAATGACTCTTGTTTTGCGCACACTTAAACAAGTGCAAAACTGTAGTAGTGTGGCTGATTTTCTTCAGAATTCTGGTTAACCAATGATAGGCAACTAATGATAAACAAAGACAGTTTTTTTGAAACGTCAGAAAATTTTACGTTTAAGTCTCCCGTCTCTATGGTGTCTGGTACACACGAACAGTTGACAGTTGTAAAGCCTTGGTGCAATAACACAAACGACGCTGACACTGGTAGATTACGGGGAAAGGAGGACAACAAATAAATGTATGAGTCCTTCGTCTCGGACCAGCTGCAAGAAATGGCTTGCAGTTTTTATTGCAGCTGCTTGCCTTGCGGGATTTCCAATTGTATTTATGCTACGAATATTAAACAATAAACGACAGTTTACACACCATTTTGTTTTTAGCTCATCAATGATAGATTAGCAGTAGTAATCGTAATCAAAACAAATTCGACATGAATGATTTCATACTGCGGTGTGTAGGCCATCAGATAAAATGTTTATTGTTGTGTACATATTTTCTTTTATATATGTATGTATGTATGTATGTACGTATGTATGGATGTATATGTATGTATAGTGTGTGAGCATTATTTATAAGCAGCATAATTGTTAATCAACATTTTGAATTCCTTTTTGTTATGGTTCTGTAACTAATTAATTTATTTTATTTTATAAACCAATAATATTAAATTATGTGTATACTAAAAAATATTAATTAATTAACTCTTAAATTATGATGATTATAGAGAAATTATATA